>CAJNSZ010000053.1:432362-576049 GCA_905329745.1 Rotaria sp. Silwood2 | reverse complement strand
TTTTTGTACAGTGCATAATTCAGTTTATGAACAATATCAAAAAATGACGTTGCGAGCAAAGTTATAGCTGAAGTCAAGATCTACAACTTAGCAAATAAAATATTTGATCAAATGTATTAAACTATTGTGAAAACCGTTGAACACCAAAAAGGACGTCAAAAGTAACTAAAAGTAAATGTGCCACCCCTAATCGAAATTACTATTTAGATTTGATTTAGCTATTCGTCTTCATTGAAAAATCTCAACGACAAAAAGGGGGCTATAATTTTGTTATACCCTGTATACATTCAACAGTCCTTTAAAATTGTGTTTCGCAAAAAAAGAAAAACGAAAGTAACGATTTAACTATATATTTACCAATAAAGAAATATAAATATTGAAGATCATATGGTAAATTTTTTCCATATTTAGCATTTTTATGAGCAGCCTGTGAAGAGGAAAAAAAAAAGAATTTTAATAAGAAAATTTTTTTATTTACTCTTATTGGAATTGTTTCACCAAGTACAAATATTGGTTCGACACGTGTATCAGGATCTTTATCCATAACATTTGGTTTTGAATGATGTTGAAAATGCATATTATTCCACCAATCAGCACTTGCTCCCTATGAAAAACATTATAAATTTCATAGATTTTTAGTTTTTTAAAGCATAACAAACCTTTGTAAAACCAACATAAAATTGATGTAATAAATGATTCCATGAACTTTTTTTAAATACAGATAAATGTCCAAAATCATGTTGAACCCAACCACATTGTGCCTAAAAATAAATATGTTTTGAATAAAAAAACATTCAAAAATTAAATAAATATACTTCAGCAATAACATATAAAACAAGTGTAATTAAATATGGTAACCAACTTGTACCAAATCGAAATATAACAAAATAAGCAGCAAATTCACAAGCTAATATATGTAAACATGTTAGAAAGAAATATAAAACACTTGGTTGAAAAAGTTTCTAAAATAAATCAAATATTATTATTTAATAAATTTAAGAAGAATAAAAAAAAAAAAAAAAAAACAAATTAATTTACTTTCGAAAAAGCCTTTTGTCTTAATTTTTCAAAATCATCTTTTAATGCTTTATCTTCATTAACACTATCTTTGCTTACATCACCAATATAAAATGTTTTGAGATATTTTTCAGCACGAGATATGTCAGGATGAAGAGAATGAAATGCTTCCTAAAATAAGCAAGAATAAAAATATATTTAATAAATTTCTTATATTCTTACACTAGCATCTTGTCCAGCATAATGTTTAAGAACCATTTGTCCACCTGGATGTTTCAACCATTTAGTGACATCATAAACTCGATTATCAATTACAAACCATCGATCTTTATTAGTTGAATGACAACGAATTTCTTCCCATGTAAATTGTCTTATTCTATTTTCATTAGTATTCAAAATAGGATTTGCTGTTGTCACCATAGATGAATCATGTTGTTGATCATCGACGATCGTAGGAGGGTCCCAATTTTTACTACCTTTACCCATTTCAGTTCAATGATCTATAAAAGAAAATGAGAAATGCGAATCTTTTTCTTTTATTTTGTATTAAAAAGTATAATGAGAAGGTTGCATTGACAAGTACTTTCATTACATAAATAACACACACAATCTGTTTTATTTCATTGCATTATGTACGAGTTTTTTCTATAGATTATTCAATATGGATACGAGTTGTTGCATATATTTTCTTTTTAGTTCAAATCTTAAGATAGAAAAAGAAAAGAAAAGCGTCTGAGAAAAAAGAACAAAGTGCATAGCCTTTATGTGTCGTTTTCTTTATTTGATAAACAACAAGACAGAGAAAAAAAAGAAGGAAAAGAAAAAGCGTCACCAATGACGTCAAAACAAATGCAAAAGAAAAATGACAGCCACTAGTACATTATTGCGTTCGAAAGAAAAAGAAATTGACAAGTACGCTGTGATTGTTCTCGACATTACTTAATCTATAGAAAATCGGCTAAGTAGAAAATCTTTTTAAAAGAAGAAAAAGAATGAAAAACTAATCGTCTCGATCGTATTTATTGTCTATTAACATATGAAAAAAAAAAAAGAAAACATATCAGATAGATATAAATATTCTATTATCAGTTTAAAAAAAGAACATTTTGCCAATGTGTGGTTACAGATATGATGATAAGATATTGTTCTCGGTACACTAACCTGTAGTAAAAAAAAAAAAAGTAAAACTCTAGAAAATATTTTTTTTATTATGTAGATAAATAGTACAATAAATAGAACTTCGAATAAAACTAAAAGCATCTATAATTAGACAACAGAATACTCCATTAACTTCTAAATATAATAATTATGAATGTAATTTATCAATCATTTACGTCTTATTTATATATCAAAACTCAGGACATAATAAATGGAAAAAAACAACAACAAAATTTTACATCCATTTTGAAGTTTACTCAAATTTTTCATGAATTTTTGGCTAAAACATGTTGCACTACTGTTCTTCAGCTATATAGTCTTATAAAGAACGAAATTTTGCATGTTTATTTTGTGTCCACATAAGAATTTTGTAACTAAAGTTTAATTCAACAAAAACAAGCTTTATTCACCATGAAGGATATTTTCAATTTTTTCGTAAAGCTTGAGTATCCGAAAGTGAATTAGCCAAACAGAGAACAAAATTCTTTGCTATTGAGATTCTACATACTTTTTCAAACATGCGAGAAATAATGTATTCTAATAGAAATCTATAGGATTGTCATACAAAGGCAAAGTGTTTCTTTTAATGCTATATAAATAAATGGTCTTCAATGAATTTGACTGAAAGAAAAATTACATTTACATTCAGTCTGATTCATTATAACCCACTAGAGAGCTTGTTCGATTGATGTTGGTTAAGAGAAAAATTTCAGATCTAGATAAAGCACTAGCAAATAAACGGCCTCGAGTCATCGAATGCAAAAGAATTGAAAACAAAGTATCTCATATCTTCTCGGCGACTATGTTATTTCGTTTAGAAAATTTCATTGAGAATATAAAAGTACGGTTCGATCGGGTGCGAAAATTTTCCATTCGACAACTTCTATGGCCGCCTACTCCGTTATTACGATGATATACTCTAAATAAATAAAATTAAACGATTAAAAGAATTATTTGTGTCAATGTATCAATACCATTTTAATAATAAATATTTAACCATTTCTTCTAGACTCGTATGATTTCAAGAAAATCGAAGTCATCTCTTCAATTGATCATGATTATATTTTATCTACAAAATGTAAACAAATGAAACCATTAACAACTGACTAGAAAAAAAAAAACTATACACCAAAAAAAAAAACAGCAACACAAATAAACATAAAATCAATTTTCATGAGAAAATCTCTGACGAATAATCGTCAATAGATTATACTTCTCAGCATAATAATAAATAAATAAACCTACAAATAACCATGAAAAAAGTAATGCATAATCAAATGATGGTTCAAATATAGTTGTTACAGGTCCTATTCGATCTTCATATTCAATTGTTACATTATTTGTTTGGTTTAAATCTATAAATTTTAAATTAAAAAAAAATAAATTCATTTTAATTAATTTTATTTTTCTTACGTAATGTTGATTCAATTAGAGATATTAATATTTGTATATCATTCGTACTATTTAATCTTGCTAATAATTTATTTTTTCGTAATATAAATATACTTGGTACAGCATTTGTACCAAAATAAGTCATATAACTAAAACAATAAATAGAATTTCTTAAGAATATTTTCAAAAAAAATTTCTCTATACCGAAGTGATTTTGATACATCATAAGCAACAAAATCTAGACCAGGAAATGAACGTGGTATAGCATTAAAATATGGTGCAAAACGAATAGAAAAATGACACCAACGAGCAAAAAATAAAAGTACATAACAATCAAAATGTGTAGGTGCACGCATTAAATAATTACTATCAACAAGTTGTACATGATTTGTATAATTATCTGTTATATTATGTAATTGACATGGTATAAATGTTTGTTGTAATGAATTTAAAGATGTATTATTAGGTAAAATTATTGATGAACATTGATTAACAATAGGAGGAGTATAATGAAATATTTCATAGATTGATGATGACATTGTTGAAATTATTCGTATTTTAAAATGAAAAATCTAAAATAAAAGTAATAATAGATTTCTTTATTTATTACCAGTATAATTAAAAATTTTCTTTTAAAAGATTTCCACGAAATAATTTTTCAATGTTTAACTGAATATAATATTCGTTAATATATCACTCAGAAACAAAAAAACAACAATTTTATTTTATATTTGAGAAAAAAAAAATATACCAAAATTAGAATTCAACGTTTTTTTCCCCCTCATCAATGCATTGAAGGTCATCTTAAATCAACTCATGAAATCCTGTCCTCTTGAGACTGAAATACAAGAATAGATTCCATTAACGCACATGAGCCATTCTTTTAACTCATTCTATATCAGATCGCTATTTAATAATTTTATTTAACGGAAATAAAAAACAAAAATCTTATGTAAAATTTTCTCCTTTCAGAAATTTAATTTAATTTCTATTTTTTTTATCAACCTGTACATACATCTTTCAAATTCAATAATTACATTTTGAAGTTTTTTTTTTTTCGTTTCAAAAGAAAAACACTTTAATCAATAAACAGAAACTGTGAACTGCAATCATGTCGCTGAATAGTTATTCGAAAAAATCTTATTTATTCAACTGAACGAAAAGAATTTCTTGTTTCTTATTATAGATTCACAATAGAAACTATCTTATATTAAGACTGAGATGAAAATTAACTTTCTTGGAAAGGTTTCAATGTCTAGCAAAGAACTTATAGATCAAACAAGAACATGTCGTACTTCATCTCGAATAGTGTCATATAAATCAGTACTAATTTCCTCTATTGAAAAAGTTTTCTTTTCATATATAAAATTACTTTCAAAAACAATAGATATACATCTTACTTTTTTAATGTTTCTTGTTCAATCATGCAAGTAGATATGAAGTCTATAAAATTGTTTTCCTTTCTGTATTCGTCAAAAAAGACTGACTAATAAAAACATATTATTTACTGTTGTATTTTTTTTAAATTGAACTCATGGTTATTGTTTTTTTTGTTTCTTCTATTGTAATATTACTTAATATATTATTAAATAAAACTTATCATGTTTATAAATACTTTCTTTGAATTGAGTGTAGCGACATAATTTAATAGAGGAAGAATTTATAGATTTAAAAATGTCAATCTTCTTTACATCAATTTATTTGACATTTATTAAAACCTTTTGAGTTTTTATTTTATTTTAGATATGTCTTATGATTATTATGGATTTATCATAATATTATTTCTTGGTTTAACATCAGCAAATTCATGTTGGAATACAATATTTAATAATATAACATATGGTCATATAGAAAATATAAATTTTTATATCGGACAATCTCAAACAAAAAATTTATCATGTTCATGGATAATAAATAATGAAAAACAATTTAATCAATCATATTATATTATATCATTACGTTTAATTAAATTAGAAAATGATCATACATTATGGTCAAATGAATTAATATTAAAAACTGATAATAAACAAATTATACTTGATGATATTAATCAACGAACATTTTTTATTCCATCAACATCAGCTATTTTAGAAATTTATTTTCAATCAAAATTACAATCAAATAGTTTAAATATTCATCGATTTTTACTTGAATTTATTCATATAAATAATAATAATAATATTGATAATAATAATGATTATTTTCATTGTCATAAAAGTGGTTTAATTATACCAAAACAATGGAAATGTAATTGTTTATATGAATGTTTAGATGATGATCATAGTGATGAAGAAAATTGTCCATTATGTCCTATGATTAAAACATCAAATAGTTTATTATGTCGTTCTAATGAAACTTGGTGTTTACCTATGACAAATCATACCGATCAAATTGATCCGAACGGTAATTATAAACTTCAAAAAGAAAACAAAAAATTCAAAATTTATATTGCGTGATAGATAATTCTACAGGGAAAAAGTTAACACCTTCTAAAAGCAAAGCCAATTTTCATTGGAAAAATCAAAATAAATGCCTGGACGGATCGTCTCATTACGCATTTCAGAATTCTCGAAGGAACGTCATTGCAGCCAATTGTTTTTGTTTGAAAGATCATACAAGGTTACAGTGACCCTTTTTTTCTTATGACATAAGCTAAGAACTTCTGTAAATAGATGATCGTTTTTTTCAATGAATTGAACTTTTTATCCTTTGTTTTCATATAAAAAGAAGGGGAAATACAATCTGACAGGTGCTTTTAAATAGAGAAGAAAAATAATTCTATAGAATGACAGACGACAGAGAATTTTGGATTGTCAAATGAGTTTTGTTTGTTGAATATTTTCTGAAAATGTCATGTGATTTGAATGCATCTGGCGCCCAACTGATTTCTAGAAAGGATCTTAATGTTTTGAAGCCCACCGTACTTTATAAAGTACGATTGTCTCTATGATATAGAAGAGATTTCGATGCATACATCTGTGTAAGAGTTATGATTTTAATTAAATTATTCGGGTAGTAAGCCTGATAGATCTCTTTGGAATAGTACTTCTTTTCTTAAAAGTAGGAGTACGGATAATGTCTTTTTGCAGTTCACACAATATTTCGATTATCCTTGTTGAAATCAAGATAGGAGTGACTCTTAGTTATTCACCAAAGATTGATTTGACGATAGCTCTCAATCGAATTTTGATCATCAATTGTACTTGTCCACGGGAGTGATCAAAAGATTTCTTCACCATCCCCGTAGGAGAGTTCCAAAATGAGTAGAATGATTTTGATGAAAATATCAACAATTCATACTGTCTATAATTAAATATAAAATCTCAAAGAAATTTCGTCAATCAAAAATTTTTTTTCGGGGTTAATACCGAGATCTTCCTTTCCATGTTGTAGATAGTCTGTGAATTTGATCTTTGAAACTACATTGTATAATCTATTCACTTCTATTTATTATATGTCGATTAATAATGTATTTGATAAAGTTAATAAAACATTTAAACTTCATATAGAAAAAATAAAAATGTAGATAGATGTATTCTTTGTAATTTGTTTGAATAAATTATTTTTATAAAAAATATTTTATTACAATTGTATATTCTGATGATTATATTATGAAACAATGAATAAAACTAATGAGAAAACTGTCTACTATAAGACATATGTCTTGGTAATTAAAAATATGAGAAAATCATTGTAAATGATAAATTACTATTGAGATAAGACTAACATAATTAATTGGAAGCCAATGACGAATAGAAAAAGTATGGAATGATATACGTTAATTGGTTTGTATCCTTGACTTGTGACTATTTTACTAGGTTTCTATATTCAATGTGAAAAACAAATTCGTATTGTCGGAAATTCTTTCGACATAAAACAATTCGGAAATCTTCTTTTTTTTTTTTGAGTTTTGCGATCAACTTAAAATTATTCCTTGTTTTTTACTATGAACAATCAGTTGCTTTAGCTGAAACTATTGTAACATTGTTGTTAAAACCAAAATAACTCCTGATAAGAATATGTTCAAATCCATATTCTATGATACGATGAAAGAATGATCATGATTCAAGATTAATGTTTTATTTATGGCTCGTTTTGATGAGAAAAAAATTTTTTTTTGTTTTGTAACACTTAACTCGTTCCATAAGATGATTAATCGAAAGAAAAGCTATTCGTTTAGTTAATACTAAAGTAAATAATTAACGTCTCACACCCTACTTTTTCTACTTACAAAATAATCTTACGAAATTGACATAGAATCTAATAGATATATATAATTTATTTTTAAATTTAAGGTGTTTGTATTCCACATGAACAAAATCCTCAATGTTCATATTCATCAAATTGTGAAACAATTATATCATATTATAAAGATTATGGTGAAATTATAATTGATAATTCAACACTTTCTGATCGTCAATCATTATGTTTTATAATAATTACTAAAGAAAAACATAAAATAAAATTAATTATTAATCAATATAATTTTCTTATTCAACGTCCTGATTTAGAATTCTTTGTATATGATGGTAGTGAACAACAAAATCAAATACTTTTTTCATCTAATATGTTAACATTAAAACAAACAATACAAACACGTGAAAATCATCTAGCAACAATTATAATACGAAAACGTTCAATAGAAAATATAAATACAGTTTTTATAAATCCACAATATTATGTAAATAATATTCTATTTAATATTACATGGTTAACAAGTTTATGTCCATATAATCAAATGCTTTGTAGTGGTCATTATGAAACAAAATGTTATACACTTAAACAACGATGTGATGGTTAGTTTAATAAAAACAAAAAAAATAATACAAAATTTTAAAGTATTTTATTTATATATAATTTAAAGGTATTTGGGATTGTATTAGTGGTGATGATGAATTAGGTTGTTTACCAGCATCATGTCCAACAACATTTGCATGTAATGATCCAATACGTGTACCATCTGATCAACCAAGATGTTATACATGGTTTGAACGTTGTAATGGAAATGCATTTTGTGTTAATCGTAATGATGAAAAAAATTGTACAAATTGGTGGTGTAATTCAAATAATGGAACTTTTCTTTGTAAAAATTTAAATTGTATTTATGAAACATGGGTTTGTGATGGTAAGTTATAATTATGTAAATATACTTAGTAGACAAAGATGAAACATCAGTACCCACATGTCTTATTATCTGAGAGATGATGTATAATGAAAATTGACGACGTCAAATATTATTATTCATAGATGATATAGTACGACAACTCATCAGTTGATTGTCGATAAAGATTTCAGACTGATTCCATCTGTGATGGTAAGATTCAAAAGTCTATGCCCTTGCATAAGCAATTTTTCTGATAGCTTTGGAACGAATTTTTTAAGAACTCTGTAGAAGATGAGAAGCGAGCTTTGCATGTCATAAATATTCTTGCTTTGAGGAGAAAGTGTTCGTCTGATAGAGATCATTCGTTGAATTAGCAAATACAAAATCACTTAGATAAAAAGTGAACATAGTACATTTTAGGATAGGTGCAGTAATGACCGACCTCGCAATATCATTGCTGTTGAGTATAAGGTTCTGAGCAAAACAATGGCACAAAAATGTTTGATGATCGAAATGTACACATATCTCCTTGCAACGCTAATATTAGTATACGGAAACTGATGGATGCGAATATCAAAAGGTCAATTTAATACAAAAACAAAAATTCGAGTTAAATAAACTTTGTTGGCCGAACGTCCCATAAAAATCATCGTGTAGAATAGTTTAAGTATCATGAGCCTAATCGATGAGTATTCATTCAGAACTGTGATTTTTGTTTGTCATTTTGATATTCTACAGACTAATACTTTTTATTCCAGTGACCAAGACAATCCGATGTCCACTTTAGTATCATCAAAATTCGTAGCACATAGTCAAGATCTTAGTGAGAAGTGTCAATAGTTAGGGCGATTACTTTGAATATTTAATTGAAATAGAAACTTGTTTTCGCATTTCCTTTTTTTGTTCTATCATCACAATGTTTTTTTTATACTCTAATATGTAGAGACGGCTCAGCAATGTAGAACATTATTTTTACTATCAGAATATATAATCGGCTTGTCCACGTAACGCGCTACTTCGCTGCCCAAGTTTTAAAAATTTTTTTTTCGATATGGACACATCTAAGCGTATTTTCTGGTACAGTTTTTTACGCTGATTATGAATTTGGCCTTTTTTCTTAAAACCAATTGGGTTTTGGCATCGAAAACCGGGTTTTAAAGTTTTCAAAAATCGTATTTTCAATTTTCTAACCAAGAAATTTAAAACAAATATGCAGAGTAATATACCATTCGACGCAGAATTTGATTCTCTACAAAATGGCCTATTCATTTTTTACTCTCATTCCTCATGGCAACTTCTAAGCTCTTGTACAGTTTCTAACTTCCTGCACAATTATTCAGCCCCCATTTCGATGTAGCTGCTTGATAATTTTACAGAACGATATATGTACGTGAACGTTAAATATTTTTAAGCATGTTAAGTGGTTCAAATTTGGTCGACAAAAAAACGTGTCACAACGTTACGTTTGTTTTTTGCATTTTTTATCTAAGCAAAAATAGTTTAGAAAAAATATTTTTTACTGCTTGAAAGCCCATTCAATTCTCTACAAACCTGGAACCATAAGCAATTCATTTGAAGAAATACTTTGTCAAAAAAACTAGAGTTTTATAAGCAGCTCTAGAGAAAAAGGGTCTTTTTTTGTCACAGCGTTACGCGATGATAAAACCTTTCTAGAAGTGCGATAGTTCAGTCAAACTAGGTTGTTCTTGCAACATGAATAGAGTTATGATAAGCTGCGTCGAATGATGTTTGAACGACCTTAGTAGCTCTTATGCCTTTCGAGATAACTGCAAAGCAATTTGTCAAAAATGTCACAGCGTTACGTTTGGACAAGCCGTAATATTAAAATTATAATGTTTTTTTTAATTAAATCTAGCAAAAACTTCTATGAATATTCAATTTTATTTTCATAGGTACTAATGATTGTGGTGATAATTCCGATGAAATTAATTGTCCATATCGTATTCCTCGTCGAATAATGTCAGCTGCTGTTATTGGTGCTACTATGTGTTCAACATTATTAATTATAGCACTTGGATGTACTTGTAAACTTTTACATTTACGTTCAGCTGAACGACGAGCTTCATCACGTTTATTAAATCCTCAACAATATATTCAACATCGACGAGAAGAACTTCAACGGCAATCAACTCAACAACAACAACCAATAATAAACAATGATAATTCATCACCTGTAACAGATGATACACGACGTATTGCACCACCATCATATAATCAAACAATGGGCTATTCTAATGATGATGAAGAACGACAAGTATTAATTGCAGAATATTTAAGATTGGCTGGTTTAGATAGTTTTATTCCATTACCATTTATGAATTCTAACTCAAGAACATCAAGGCATAGAAATCGAAGACACAGAAGACATCGTCGTCGTCATTATCATTATCATCGAAGCGAAAATGAAGGTAATATAGAACAATTTTTTATGATCATTTTACTAGTTGAACAACAGTTTTCTATCAAATTTATTTTTAATAATCCATAACTCAAAAAAGATATCCATCAAATTATGAAAAATTTACGATATTTATTCAAAGTCACCAAGGAACGTTCTTACTTGGTCGTTTCCGTTTGATATTCTATTAGATCTTCTTTATTGAATTATGGTTTGAAATATTGTTCATTAAAAATTTCATAGTTACTAGATTGTTCTAAAAATTCAGCCAAAATGGATGTTTTTTCTTTCTTAAGATTTCAAAACATGATTGTATTTCATAATAAACATTCCATAATCGATTTTCTTTTTAACCTTTAATTTCTGGCTGAAAATTTTCTAGAAGAAAAACACATAATAACAAATCCTTTTAGACTTCTTCTAGTCTCACATAGTCCTACTTACAGAAATAAATACGAACTTGAACGGAAGCTATCAATTGATACTGCTTTTCTATCAGTTGAATAAATAATAAAAATAGTCTATTGACTCTATAGAAACATCTTCAAGTGTACTGCCTTTCAAAATAAATAAATGTTTGACAATTAGCTTTAGTACTCATCTCATTAATTTCTATTATTTTTCTTTAGATTCTCGTATTCCTTTGATTGAACCAAATCCAACATATACAAATCCGCCTCGATTATTAACAAATCGTTTTGGTCGTTTTCGTTCTCGACTTCGTTCTCTATTTACAAGAAATCTTTCTATAAATAATAATAATATTATTTCATCAAATAATTTAGATACATATGAATGTTATAATTCCTTACAACCGATTGCACTATCTAATCGATCTTTTATTGAATCTCAAGAATTACCACCAGCTTATTCTGATGAACCATTATTATCAATTCATCATGAAAATGATATTCAATCAACAACAACAACAACTATTCCGACTACTACAACATCATCAACATTATTTTGTATTCGTAAACGACAAATACCTTTAAATACATTATGTGATCATTTAGAAGAACAACCATCATCATCATCCATACCAATAACTACAATTCAAGACGATGAACAAGCTAGTAGTGATGATGATAAACTTTTAATGCCTTGATATGTACATACTTTATTTATACAAAGAAAAAAAATTCTCTCTCTTCTTTTTTTTTTTTGTTTCCTACTAACTCGATCTGATGTTGTCATGAAAGAAAAATATCTTTATTCCAATTTTGTGCGTGTATTACAGTGATGTTTTGTTTTTCTCTGCGCTTGTGCAGTAATAACTAATGATATACAGTGCTTCTTGTATTTTTCTATATGCTCACAAACAAAACAAAAAAAAAATGCAAAATTTTTTTTTTTTTTGATTTTACCGTTAATAAAGAAAAAAAAAGACATTCGATTATATTCTCTGTTGGAAATTCATTGATATTCATAAAATGAATCTATGCTGTCTGTTTCTTATTTATCATAAAGAAGAAAAAATTAATTCACAACTCAACTAATTGAGTCCAACTGAGATTCCAACTGGTTAAATTGTATGTGCATAAGATTAGTAATAGGAGGAAGAATGTTTTAAAGAAAAATGATGTCATTACTAACATTATCATTTCGAATGAAAGCAAGAAAAAAAAACAGAATACTAAGCTACATTCGATAGTGTTTAATAACTAACTGAAAGACAAGAAAATGGAAACATTTTTCTTTTTTTGCCTTTAGTAAAGAAAAAAACCAACGAAGAACACACATAGATGTAAAATAAAATAATTTATAGAATAAACAAGTCAATATGTTTTATTATTATATATTCAATAAACAATTCGTAACACTAAGTGTATTCTCAAGCACTAATAATCGATAATTATATTTTATTATTGCTTGAGAGTATTCCTTAATATTATACGACAAATTCATCTATTTAAATACATTCGTTGATTTTTGTTTTTCGAAAAGTAACGACATCTTTTTCTATTCATGTGAAAAAAACTTTCCGTTGGTTAAATAAAGTTACATTATGCGTCTACTTTCAATTGATTAATGGCGTAGATTGCCTTCTTTAAAAAAAAAAAAAAAATAAAAGAACGAGAACAAAAAAAGAAAGTTTAGTATTCTATTTTGTGTCGAGTATTCAAGCAGAACCAACTTCTACACGTTCTTGTAGTTACTAAAAAAAGAAATTTCAAATGGATATGTTCATACTTGCTCTTGGAATTTTAATAGTTGCATGTATTATTTTACATTTCTATACTCGACAAGTTCAACAACATCCAAAAGATCCTAATTATCGAGGTTTTCAACAAACTTATTTACTTGTCTATTTATTAGCCGTTGGTAAAAATTTAATAAAAAACAAAAAATAAACATTGATATCTATTCTTACAATATTTCATTTTTTATTTTCTAGCTGGTGATTGGCTTCAAGGCCCCCATGTTTATGCATTATATGAAAGTTATGGAATACAAAAACATGAAATTGAAGTACTTTTTCTTGCTGGTTTTGGTTCAACAAGGATATTTGGTACCATTTTTGCTCCACTCACAGATAAAAAGAAAAAAAAAAAAAAAAAAAAAAAAAAAAAACAACAACAACATATCATATTTTCTTTACTTGAATTTTTTGTTTTGTTATTTAGTGGAAGACGAAATACATGTATCATGTATGGTATTCTTTATGGAATATCATGTGGAACTAAGGTTAATAATTTTTAAGAATTATTCGAACTGGATAAAATATTTTTGTTTGTTTGTTTTTTTCTTTTCATTAAAGCATTTTTCAAATTTCCATATTTTACTTGTTGGACGATTACTTGCTGGTATGGCAACATCAGTTTTATTTAGTGCATTTGAATCATGGCTAGTTAATGAACATCGACGAGTATGAATATAAAATATAAAACAAAAATAAATATTTATTTTGTACTTTTTTTTTCTAGAGAAATTTTGAACCAGAATCATTAAGTCTTATATTTGCTAATGCATATTTTGGAAATTCTGTAGTGGCTATTATATCGGGACTAGTTGCACAATTTGCAGCAAATCAATTTGGCTATGTGTAAGTATTCTTAAAAAAAAAAAAAAAAACTTCAAGATTTTCAAATTATAAAACGAGATGTCTGTATAAGATAAGATTTCAATGATTTAAAACTTCATATCTGACGCAAAAGAAAAATTATTATTATATCGTATATTCTTGGTATGAATATACAAAAAAATATGTCTCACTAGGGAAGGTCTCCAACTGTCCAATCGCTTTTGAGTTTGAACCCTGTGCATAAGATAAACCCCAGTGAAGTATGAAAAACTCCAAAAGGATAACGGCCCTTAGACCTTCTGTTCAGAATTACAGGGATTTTACTGGAATTACAGCCTATGGCATGGTATTTACCAAAATATCGAATGACGATATTTCGGATTGATATTTTGCCCATAGACAGGTCTAGTTGTGAGTAGAATGTCCCGAAAATTTTAGCTCAAAAGAATGTTTCCTTCCCGAGATATTAAAATCTCATATTTCACGAAAGGTGCTAGAATTTTCTGTTTTTTTTTGGACTTTTATATCTTGAGAAGGAAACATTCTTTTGAGCTGAAATTTTCAGGACATTCTACTCACAACGAGACCTGTCTATGGACGAAATCTCAACCCGAAATATCGTCATTCGAGTGGTTGGTAAATACCATGCCATAGGCTAAAATTCCCTATAACTCTGGACAGAAGGCCTAAGAGCCGTTATCCTTTTAGGATTTTTCATACCTCGCTGGGGTCTACCTTATGCACAGAGTCCGAACTCAAAGGCGGTTGGGGAGCTTCCCTCGTCAGTTAATAAGGAAGAATACTCCTGTGCAGATGTAGAGTATTTTGACCTCTTAAAATGCACTAACTCACCGTAAGAATAAATGCATGTGAGTATGCTTTCGAACCGATGATCCGAAACAAATAGTCAGATTTAGGGCACTTTCTCATATGCATATGGATATAGATAAAAATAAGATTCAGATCAGCATTTGTTTTTGCTCAAACTATCAGGATATTATAAGAACAAGAAAATCTATTGTCGAGTAAAATTTTCAGACTAAAATCTCTTGATTCAGTTTTCCTCGTGATATTTTATTAGAGACTGAAATTTAAGTAAAATGATTCGTAATTCAAGAAGCAAGAGTTAGTAGCACAAATTTTGTTTAGAACTTTTATCTGAAGTATTATTGTTTTAGTTAAGCATGAGTAAAACCAATCATTGTTAGGACTTCGGTTCTACTAAGATCTTAATCATATATATAGTCTCAGTATATTATTATTTAAATGGTAGAATTCAAAGAAAGATAGCAGAAGCTTTTGTTAAGTTTTTCAAGCATATAAAATATTTTTTTTGAAAAATTGTTTGTACTGTACTTGAATGCCGGAAATTGTGAAATGTGTAACTATTTCAATCTTGAAAGAATCATTTAAATTTCCGAAAAATTTTTTTAACTGATAGAAAAATTATAAAATATTGACGAAATTCATAATTAATATGATAAAAATTTTTTCTTTTTTAGAGCTCCATTTGATAGTGCTATACTTTCATTTATTGCAATGTGTATTTTATTAATAACAACATGGTCAGAAAATTATGGTGATGCTAGTGCACCTATATCACAGTCATTTATTTCTGCTTGGACTGCTATTAAATCGGGTAAAATAATACAAAAATAAATTCAAATTAAGAATTTATATTATTTAATAAATTTTATAGATAGAAAAATATTTTTTCTTGGTGTTGTTCAAGCTTTATTTGAAGCATCAATGTATGTATTTGTACTTGAATGGACACCAGCATTAACTGAAGCATTAAATATATCAAATATTGATAAAACAGATAATACAAATCCGCCTATTCCACATGGTTTTAATAAGACTTATTATCTTATAAATAGTTTATCTTTTTTCTTTTTGTTTTGTTTATTTTAGGTTATGTATTTGCTGGTTATATGGTTGCTATGATGATGGGATCAAATTCATTTAAAGTTTTTTGTAATTATACAACACCTGAATCATTTATGAGGTGAAGATTTTCTTGGCTTTCTTTTTCTCCTATTTTTAAACTGTAATATGATGAACAAAAAAACATCTTCAATCGATTACATTTCGATTACTACATATATATATATGTTGGAAGTGTGAGAATTTGTATGTAAACATTCAATTAAGAAAAGTAGGTCAAGGATACGAGCTTATCTTCAATGCTTAAATACAATGAGATTAATAATGAAGGATATCTAATAAATTGTTGAAGTTTTTTAACCTAAAAAAGAATAAAGAACTCTCTACTAAATTTTGTATTATTTGTAATTAAATATATGCTCGACTAATGCTTTATATTTTAACATGTAACTTGAATCCAGTTTATAATTTCTCTTTATTCAAAAGATTAGAAAATATGTCCGTCTTTGATTACTCAGTATGAATACTATGATTATTCTCATACTATATCTATTTATTAGAAGGTCATTTTTTTTATAAGACTTGCAGGCAATAAGTTTCTACAGTCATGTTTATTGAACTATTACGGAAATATGATCTTCAAAGAATAACGAATAGACTTTTTTTTTCTCGCTTGATTATTTACAGAAAAATGACAACAATTCTAAAAAAAAAAAAGCAAAAGTTTATATACAATAAATCATTAAAATAAACTTGTATATAATGAAGAATCAATCAATTCTCTTAGAGTACTTCCTTTTTAGAGTTACAAAAGATTATAGGATTAATAAATTCTATTAATCCGAATTTTCATTGTATTTAAGCAATAGAAGTAAGCTCGTACTTTGGACTTGTATTCTTGATAGAATATATACATTGGAATTTTCCGAACACTTGTATATGTAATAAACAAGATTTTGAGTCGATGGAGATTTGTCTACTATTATTTAACTGACATTTCATTGATTTGTTTAGATCAATTGTATTTATTTCGGCTTTATGCTTAAGTGTACCGATATTTATGCCTTATGTAAATTAACATTTGTTAGTATATATATATATATAAATTAATGGTAATTATTTTCTAGGGCCAAGGCATTATGTTTGCAGCATTCTTGGTCTTTGAATTTTGTGTTGGTGTTTTTTGGCCGTAAGTTATTTAATTATTTATGCGTTTGTAATTTGAGAAATCAGAGAAAGGTTTTTCTTTTATGACATTATCACATAGCCCTATAAAATTAGTTTTTTGTTTTGAAATGGTTGAAAGACTTATCTTGTAAAAAATGGTATTGAATTACATTGTTTATTCATTTTTTTTTTTCTAATGGCTTTGAAAAATACAATTGTTCTAGATTCTTAAACATTATAAATAGTTAAAATCTCATTTTTTCCTTAATCTATATTATAAATGAAGTTTCGAAAAATTTTCAATCGAACTATTTTTATATTATTGGTTAATCGTTATCTTTCTTAACTATATAAGCGAAATTATAAAAATAACAAATAATAAATTTTATTTTCATTCTATTGAATAATATTAGAGCAATGGCAACAATGCGCAGTAAATATGTGCCCGAAGAAGGTTTGTTTATTATTTAATTATTTTTTTTCATATACTTCTTTTCTTTTTTTTTTTGAATTTATTAGCTCGTGCTACTGTAATGAATTATTTTCGAATTCCATTAAATTTAATTGTGGTTATAATTCTTCTTAAAGTACAAATAAAAATATTTTATATTTCAAAAAAAAAAACAAAATAATATCTTTCTATTATTTTTAGGATTTTCATTTAAAAGTTATTTTTATGAGTTGTGTATTCTTTTTGGTTCTTGCTGGTATTAGTATGGTTTTATTACATAAGTAGGATAAGATTTTATTTTGAAATACGAAATATTTAATTAAAAAAAATTTTTTTTTTTTTTTTTTTTTTTTCTATTTTAAGATTAACATTAAATATTAAACCAGCATCAGCCGCTGCTAATGTATTAACTGTTGTACAACATGGTATAAAATCAGCACAAGTTGAAAGTACTGATGAAAATCAATCAACTGCTTAATGCTTAAATATCTTTCTTTTTTTTTTTCTTTTGCGTCTCGTTTTTGTCATTTTTTTTTGTTCTCATTCGTGATAAAACTAATCTCTGTCTATCGATTCATACTAACCGAAAACATTTCAATTGTGATAAACAAATTTCATAGTTTATTTTTAGTTTAACTTTATTCATTACTATTTTATTCACATTTTTCTTTTTTCATTATTTTAATTGTTTTCTTTTTTAATTACTAATTAATTAAAAACAAAATATTTAGTTGCGAAAACGAAAAATATAGAAACGAAACGAAACTAAATTAACAAAATGGTGATGTTTATATTATGATTTACTTCATGGCTTTTTTTTTCGCTGTTTTTTTTTCTTATCATCGTACTATACTTTCATTTCTCTCAGGTATATATATATATATAAACGCATAGTGTATCTATCCATTTATAATCGAGGGTTACAAAACATAATATGATCAGTCCGTCAATGCATGCTTTCTTTTCGCTAAAGAATACAATTATCTCTTCTATCGAAATCAGTATGTTATATGAGAGAGATAGAATAGGAAAAGAAACAGCAGAAGATTCATACACGTTTAACATTCACTTTCGTTAGTGTGCGTTGTTGTGAACAAAATGATCGAGATAAAAAACCTGCAGGTATGTGTCAGAAATGAAAAAATAAAAGAATTCATATCTTTTTTTGAATAAAAAAAAGAAATCATATATTTCATAAATTATTGATATATCGTCTATTGTTTTTTTTTTAAATAATTTTTGTGAACTTTGTACTTTTGTCTTCTTCTATAACATCTTTGTTCTTTTCTAGACTTTATTATCATTTATCATTGTACAATTTCAAATAAATCATGACAGCAACCACAGCACAAATTTTTACCATCATAGGTATTTTATGTGCACCTATGATTGGCATAGCTGGTCTTGTACTTATACTTGCAGCATTAAATTTATCACTTGGTATAAGAAGACTTTATGTTAAATTATTAGCATTCATATTTGATTATGCAACAAAAATAAAACGAGATAAAGAATTTTCAATTGATTCTAATGCAACTTCTGATGAACCTCAAACACCTTCAACAAGAACAACAACAAAAGGAACAGATAAAATAACATCATCTATTGAGAAAAAAATACAAGATAATCCAATTGAAATATCTTCAGAAACACCATTAATAAGTGATTCAAATAATGAAATTAATATTAAAGATGAATTTGAATCATCACATGAAATAACATCAACAACTGACCATGAACCACAAGTATCAAGAACTCCATCACAAACTGATATTCAATTTAAATTAGGTAAGAATTTTTATTTGAGTTTTATCATTAAGAAAATTAGATTCCTTCGAATTTATTCACTTTTTCTTTATGTTTAATGACGCAAAACATTTTCAATTACACATCTTGATTAATGACCTTTTTCTATATATAAAGAGTAAAAAAATCTTTGCAAAGGTAAATTTATATGATATCTAAGTTTAGTATCTTGCCATGATAACAATGATGAACTGATTGTTGACCTTTTTTTTCTTTTTTCTAAAATTAACCTCGTAGACTGTTATCGATCGTATGCAGATTTTTATCGTTCGTTAAAGACAAATATAGGTATAGTTAATTAAAATTCATTTAAAGAAATAATTTAATTGATAGAATCATTTATGAAAGACGATCTGAAAACATTGTTGAGGTATAGAAATAGAAATTCTCACGCTCTAACAAACGTAGCCGCGAAACCAAAATTCATTGTTGAATTACCTTGAAAAATTATTGGTTTCACCTTTTGTCTTTCGTTTATTCATATTGTGACATATTATAATTAACATCATTTATCATCGATACATATGAATAGTATTTCAAAAATCGAAATATATATATATATATAACGAGAGATAAATATCAATACGATAAAAAAAAAACTCAAATCTAAACAGATTTCTACTCATTGCCAAATAAAAAAAAATACATATAATTTTCAGTTGTCATTTGAATGAATAATAATAAAGAAATCAAAACGAACTACGTACATAAATACATATAGAAGAAATTTTAACTACTGACATTTTCATGCCATATAAGTTAAATCCACAGTTGAAGCCATTTGGACACTAAATGGCTTCAAAATTTTGTTATTGTTGACTTTTTAATATAGGATCATGTATAAAGTTTCGTTTTGATTTCTTATTCTCTTAGATAACAACTAAAAATTATACATGAAATACGACACATAGTTTTATTACTTAATAACAGATAAAACTGATTTTATGATACCATTTATTAATGCTTAATACTAGTATTTATTGATCTTATCCATATGAAAATAAAACACTTTGAATAAACTTGTATCAAGAATCAAAAGATCAGTTCGTTTGATTAAATTGACCTGGAGATATTTCATTTTCTTCTTTTTTTTTTTTTTTGAATCGAAATGTTATTTATGACCTATCGTGTGTTTTGCTGAATTGCATTTATTACTGTATGTTAATCCCACAGGGATAGCACCAACAAATTTTTCTTAATTTGATCGAAATACAAAAAAGATTTATTATAATATGTGAGAATTATTCAAAAAGAAAATAATTTTGAAAAATTAAAAGAAAAACAATATTTAATAATAATTTAGTTTCATTTCGAAATACAATATAACACAATACAATCATAATTAAAGAAAGCTGTTATTCAAAAGAATGAAATTATTATGCTGTAAAAACAGAAAAAAAGCTGATAGCATAATTCTTTTAGGATTAAAACATAAAACTTTCTCTTGCTAATTACAAGGAGATTTGTTTTATTCTATCTATTTTGAAATGTACTTTTTAATCATCATTTTACTTAATTTTCTAGAAATACAATAAGAAAATAGTTCATATATTCTATCCCTATAGATTGATTGGCTCATTGTAATAAATTTAGAAACGAAAAGAATTTTAGTGAACGTTACATTATTTTCATTTCTTTTTAATCAATATAACAAAAGTTTTACATTAATATTTGTTTCTTCTATATTTCATGAGGGAAAGTATCTGATTGATCTCAGTGAGACTAATAAAATCCTGAAAGGATAAACACCTTTGAACTTCGTTTCCCAAGTTATGTATAGCTGTTTTGAAAGAATTTTAGTATATCAGAAAGCTATTGACGGAGATATCTATGGATTGAATTTCAATCTGATATTTTGTCGAAATCTACGTCTACTCGTCTTTACTAGAGTCTGAGAGTTTCGATGAAAATAAATACTATCTTCTCGAGATATGAAATTTACAAATATTGCCTAAGAATATTGAATTTTCTCGAAAATTCAAAACTTTACTAGGCTGTTATAAATTCATTAAAACAATCATAACTTAAGAAAAGAAGCTCAAGGCGTCATTACCCATCAAGATTATATTACTCACATTGGGGCCCACCTATAAGTAAGAAATCAGCTAAATACAATATTAGTCAGTTCGGAATCTTTCCTCATTAGTTTACGAACACTTTTGAATTCCACTATGTAACACACAATCTATGAAATTTTCCCGAAAACAAATTTATGTACTATTCATTATCCTTCATAATCGATTATCAATCCATCTAGTTGAATTAATAGATGTTAAACGTGTATAAAAAAAAAAAAAAAGACAAAGTTAAAGGATGTTGAAATGAAGAGAAGCCTAACACCTATACATTGTTAATCTCGTCATTTATTATCATATCCTTCAACTATACAGAAGAAACAATGAAAAATACATTATGAAACAAAAAACAAATTTTATTTTTTCATAAATTATTGTTTTTTTTTTTAATATAGGAGATATCGTTGATTATACTCGTCAAGGTCTTGAAGCTATTGTTGATGATGATGTAACTAAACGTTTTACATCTGCTGAAGAAATGGCTGTATGGAATTTATTAACACGTACTCAACAACAACATGAATATTTTTCTATACGTATAACATTACTATGGTTTCTTGGATTTTGTGTACGTTATTTTATATTATTTCC
The DNA here is from genome assembly GCA_905329745.1 of Rotaria sp. Silwood2. NCBI lineage: Eukaryota > Metazoa > Rotifera > Eurotatoria > Philodinida > Philodinidae > Rotaria > Rotaria sp. Silwood2. The sequence goes on along the minus strand of CAJNSZ010000053.1, from coordinate 553,957 downwards.
ATTTCGTCTTTTTCTATTTATTATTGGTATTTCATGGATGATGGGATCAGCTGTATTTCTTAAATGTTTTCCTAAACAAGATGCTAAATTACGTTATGGTTTTTATATAAATATTGTTTTACATCGTATATTATCACGTGTTTTTTCTGCTATAATAACATATCATAATACAGAATATCGTGCTAAATGTGGTTCAATATGTGTTGCAAATCATACATCACCTATTGATGTTATTATATTATCAACAGATAATAGTTTTTCAATGATTGGACAAAAACAAGGTGGATTTTTTGGTATGGTACAACGAGCATTATCAAATACAGCTAATCATATATGGTTTGAACGTTCAGAAGCTAAAGATCGTCATATGGTTGCTGAAAAAATGCGTGAACATATTAAAAATAAAAATAATTTACCAATATTAATTTTTCCTGAAGGTACATGTATTAATAATACATCAGTAATGATGTTTAAAAAAGGTTGTTTTGAAATAACTGAAGCAATAATTTATCCAGTTGCTATTAAATATGATAATCGTTTTGGTGATGCTTTTTGGAATTCATCTAAACATGAATTATTTCAATATTTAATATTAATGATGACATCATGGGCGATTGTTGTTGATGTTTATTATTTACCACCAATGACAATTGAAGAAAATGAAACATCAGTTGATTTTGCTCGTCGTGTTAAAGCAGCTATAGCTAAACAAGGTGGTTTTGTTGATTTAGAATGGGATGGTGGTTTAAAACGTTCATTACCTAAAGCGGATTATAAAGCTGAAGAACAAAGAAAATTTTATGAAATGTTAAAAACGGAATAAATATGTCTAGTCGTATGATTTTGATCGAGTGAGAAAGGCTAAATTTGTTGTTTTTTTTCATTTGTTTTGTTTTCTTGTACAAAACAGTTTATTTTTCCGAGGAAGAAGATAAACATGTTCACTTTTTTTTTTTTTTTTTTGATGAATTCATTAGACATTTCCTTATTGTTGTTGTGTCATTGGTTCTTTTTAGATTTAGCCATTGACAATATATATCATGCCATCTAATCAACAATTAAAGCCACCACGTTATTCGTCAATATGTATGTTGACATATCATTATTTTTCAATTAAATATATATCAATATGTTCTTCTTCTAGATGAAGATGATACTTATCAATATAGACATATTATTTTGGATAAAAGTATGGTTTCATTAATACCAAAAAATCGATTAATGGACGAATGTGAATGGCGTGCATTAGGTATTAAACAAGGATCTCATTGGGGACATTATCTTATACATAAACCTGGTAAAATTTTCATTTTATCTTTGCTTCTCTATTATCAATTTATATTATTTTCTATTAGAACCATTTGTTCTTATGTTCCGTCGTTTACTAAAATATCGTATTGAACCTGATCCATTAACACAACAACAAAATACACATTTTCCTACAACACGTCTTCCTATTAGTAGTGCAACAATGAATGCATCAACAAATTATCCACTTGGTGATTCAACAAATATAAAAAATAGTATGATCATGAATGGTGGACTTCGAATGACTGTTAATCATTTTAAAATGATCAATAGTAATGTTAATGAAGAATTTACTGAATCAGGCTTTGAAAGTCATTGTGATGGATAAATAAGCAATGTGTTTTTTTTTCATTTCTTAAGTGTTCAAATTTTCTTTTTTCTTTTCCGTGGTTGTCAGATAACTTTATCACATCAATTTATATTTGTTAGACATTTTTTTTTATTTCATTCATTCATTGAAAATTTAATTTATTTTAGATTAGAATAAACGAAAAAAAAAGCATTTACATTTGTCGTCGTTTATATATATAAATATTTTCGTTAGCAATGGCCGCTAAAGACGCTGCACAAAAAGAAAAAGAATCACATAAAGAACAGATCTATTATTCAGATACGTATAAAGATGTAAGAAAAATTTTATTTAATTTTTAAATATTTAAGTAAAATTAAATTTATTTTTATTAAGGAAATGTATGAATATCGTCATGTTATTCTGCCCAAAGAAATTGCAAAGAAAGTACCGAAAGGTCGATTATTAACAGAACATGAATGGCGTCATCTTGGTGTTCAACAATCACTTGGTTGGGTTCATTTTATGATTCATGAGCCAGGTAAATAAAAAATAATTATGAATACAAGAAAAAAAAAATTTCCTTTTTGATTTATTTTTTAGAACCACATATTTTGATATTTCGTCGTTCGCTCAAGATTAGTCAACAAGTTCAACAGCAACGAGCGGCTGCTGCAGCAGCTGCAGCTACACAAGCTCAACAACAACAGTACAATGCTTTACATATGAAATAGCATTTATGTCTTTTCTCATCTCTTGTTCTACCCGTGACATAGCATACCACATTGTAGTATTGGGCATGTGTGTACATTTTACTCTTGTAGAAAAACAAACAAACAAAAAAAGAGAATGTACGCAGAATCACTGAGTTACTTTTTTTTTGTCTCCATTCATCTATATCTATGTATATGTCAGATTTACGTGTGCAATTAATATTTTTCTTTTTTTTCTTCATTTATTTTTTTTTCCTCATCTTGTGTTTATTGTTCTTAAAACTTTGTCTTATATATATTTTTTTTTTGTTGTCTGCGGTTTGATAATTATGCTAATGAAACAAAAAATAGAAAAATACAGATTAAAATAATGATGATAGGATAATAAAGAAAAAAAATAAATTCTTGCATAAAATTGAATCTTAATCACTAAATTTTCTTCAACATTCATTTTACATTATTATTTTTCGATAAAATAAAGATACTGCTTCAAACGGACTAGTACATTATCCTTAGTTCTATAATGTTTCTCACTGTCAATAAGACCAATTAGTTAAGCAATATTGTTGATTTAAAAAAAGTTATGTATGCAAAAAAACAAATGTTAGTTACTGTGATGTCTATTGCTAGATAAATGAATGTATACGGATGTACGTATTAGTCTTTCCATGGTATGCACCTAAACTCATTAACAATATTTCAATATTTTAAACTTCTTTCATTGATTATGAAATATATCAATAAAGTATTGCATGACTAATACAGAAACATGTCTGTTTTTGGCAAAGAAACGAAGAATGATCCAATGAATCGTTTAGTTTAATAAAAGATTGAAAGGAAATTGAAAAATAACTTGAACTGCTTGAATTTGTGTTTTTTGATTGGTTCTACTTAGTACGTAGTCTAACAAAGCTGCAGAAATACCTCTTTTAACATAATCTAGTATCATGTCCCTATTTGAATTTTCTACCGACGAAAAAACGTTGTGTCATTTGATTCAGTAGTTAAGAACATTTATCTTCATTGGAATATAAACGACCTAAATGCTATCGATGCTTGCCTAGTCTTTTCTTCATTCCCGTTCACACCCTATTCATTTTTTGTGCATGCTTAAATTTTCCATTCTGACGTTTCCAGGTTTATCATTCACCAATCCACAAACAATATATGTATGTTAACCTAGGTAACAATATTTTTAAATGGATACTTTTGTCTTTCTACTGATGCACACATCCCACTCAGTAATTGTTTTATGAAAAAGCATAACTCAAAAAAAAAAAAAAACTGATGATGAAAAATGCTTTTTCTCTTTTTTTTTTGTTCGCAGTTTGTATAATAAACATTAAGTGGGAGTATAAATTTAGATGCACCTATGCGTATTGTTTTCCACTTCGATCACACTCACAGCCTCCCACATTCGCCTACACATCTACATCAACACACTCTTCATTTAAATATTAAAAAATTTGTAGCAAGTCCATCTTTAGTTACATATCTTTTTCATATTCAATTTTCTTTTGCAATTCACGCAGACAACTATTGAAAAAAAGGCATTTATTGTCGTCATGTTTATTCATATTGAAATAAATTTTAAATACAATTCATAGTATACGAAAATGATGAAATATGAAAAATAAAAGCTGTATACATGAAGTGAATTGTTGAAATGTACAAAAAAAAAGAAAATTATTTAGGTCGTCGTCGAATGCCATTGGTCATACAGTGAACACCACCACCACCTTCTGATAAACCTTGAGAAGGAACTTGACCAACTTGACATATATTATTACGAGTCATTTGAGTAATAATACCTTTCTCTGGATCACCACCTGCATAAGTCATCACATGACAATCATCAATAACAATAACATTATGACGACATTGTTGTTGTTCATGAATAGATGTTTCTTCATCTTCAGCGTCATAAAAAATAAGTTTAGGATCATCAAGAATTTTTTGAAGAGCTTGACGAACATTACATCCATGTGAAACCCATTTTGGTTTTGAAAATATATTGTTATTAATACTTTGATTTTCTACTGTAAATACTTCCATAGTTTCAGCTAATGGACCATGTAATGTAAATGCATGTTTACCAACTGAACTAAGAACAGTATCCAAATGCATATAAGTACGTCGTGGAGGTATAATAATAGCAATGACTTGACGAAAAAGACCTGTGCATGCAAGATGTTCAATACCGGTTCGATTTGTTCGTTCACTACAGCCAATAAGTAAAATACCTTGACCAAGATAAGCAACATCGCCACCTTCAACTGTTGGAAGTTCATCATTATCACTTTTTGTTTGCCATTCGACAATTTTTAAACCAGAAGTTGATAAATATGGATGATATTGAAAGATAACACGTAATAGGAGTGGTTCATTTCGTCGTGCTGGTTTAGCCATTTCCCAAATAAAGACATTTTTTTCAATAATTGAAAAACCATCACGCATAAACAAAAGATTGGGTAATGGTGGAATAACAAATTGATTCGTCGGATCGTTAGCATCTAAAAGAGTTTGTGTATGTTCAGATGCACCTAATTCCTCTTTTGAACAAGCTACACCGGCAATAACATCTTCAGTCAATTGTTCAGATGTACGTTCAATTAACCATTGTTGAAGAGCCATTGTAGCTGTTTGTTGATTTCTATCATTGAAATATGAATGAGCAACAATACCTTTAATTAATGTATCACGTGCTTTATCACTAAATGTAAGTGTTTCATGTAAAAGATCTGCTAGATAAAGTACGTGTGTTCCATGATCACGTAAATATTGAGAAAATGAATCATGAGAATAGTGTGTTTCATTGATATCAGGAACAGCATCATAAAGAAGATCATGAAGATTGTCTTTGTTCAGTCGAAGAAGTTCTCGACCTGGTCGATGCATCAGTACAATATCTAATTTGCCACATTCTGATTCAACACCAACGCCAAATTCCGTGATTGTATCTTTTGTTTTCGATCCGGACGCTTTCATTTTTGTTATCAATAATCAATTATTTTGAATGGCTCACGAAACACTCCTAATGCCCTTTCTCGTAAATTTCAAAGATATTTATACTGCATTTCTTTTTCTCTTATTCTATAACTATTAATGCAATCGCCAGTTATTGACCTAAATAAACAGTATAGCTTATTCATGCTTTCACAGAACATAAGAAAAATGTACTTTGTTCAAGGTTTTATTCACAGTTGCATAATGATTTTCTTGTGTACTTCAATATTTTCAAAGACAGAGTTTGCCTGCTTTTAAACGCAAAACATGTTTCTATAGTTATTTTTCTTTCATTCCACATGATCTCAATTGAAGTAGTATGATTCAGAAGTATGTAGGCAGAGACATGCCACACCCATCTTGGCTTTCTGCCAAGAATCATGTATACTAAATATTGGTTGATGAAGCAACAGTTGTCTTGCAGAGAAAAGATTCTTGTTGTAGTGAAATTCTTGTTTACTTTTTATGATTTAGACTTAATTTCTGCTACCATAGGCAAGTCAGCGTTTTATATTGAGATGTGGCAATAGATTGTAATATCTTATTATTACTAAAGAAAAATATTTTTTCAATCTTGTGTATGTCACTAATAATTTTATAGTTGTGGCGATTGTCCCTATAGCCTTCTGATGACTAGCCCATGTCTGCTAAATGTGACTAGGGTTATTTTCTTTCATTGCTTCTCTACTTTATTTCGATTTTTAAACAAAATACGCAATAAAGAACAAGAAGCGTATACAACCAAACTAAATTCTATTTCATTCAACTGCAGGGGTACTTGAAACTTTTCACAATCGTAGTAGAAAAAAAAACTACGCCATAGTCACGTCATAAAGTTGATAGGCACATGACGAAGAAAAAAGAAAGAAAGAAATGACAAAAATATTTCTTCTTTTGCATTAAAAATGTATATTTTTTTAAAATAATTTGTCTACTTCCTATTCACTGCATGGAATAAATAATAATTGATCTGTCGTGAATGTCTCGTATATTTGTATACAATTTCGTTAGAAACACTAAAATTAATTATAATTCGACATATCATATGAATAGCATACATAGGCCTTGTCCATGAAATGAAACGTTATAAGTACTAACTATTGTCATTCATAAATGAATAAATAATGTACAGACGTTTATATTTACATGTATGTGTAGATGCCACGTAACATTTATTTTGAATGTCAGACAAGATTATTTCAGAAGAAAAATGTGTAGAAGTTTGTCTCAATTTCAAGAAACTTTAAATATCTTATAATTGTTTTCAGATACTTGTTAGTCTAGATTGATATCAAAATTCTTCTTTCTCTTATCTGAAAAAAAGACTCAAAAATGTCGATTAATGATTCTCTTTCGCAATGAACGTAAATACTCAGTGCATATCCTAGTTTGAATCAATCATTAATTGTGCTCTTTAATAGAGATAAATATTTGATAATACATTCAGTAGATCATGACTTCTAGATCGAGAAGTACTCAACAAATCTACGAAGGACATATAAATTTCTTCTTGATAACGTTGGAAAAATCATTGCTGTAATCTAAATTGGAGATAAATTCATGTTTTTGAAACAAACTCGAAACATTTCATTTTTTAATCATCTATCAACATTAAACATTCTTTTTTCAGAATTATTTATTTTGCAATTCAAATTGTATTTTTTTTTGGTTCGAATGAGATATCTAGAAATTGATCAATAATTTTAACAATGAAACAGAAACATTTGCGACACGTTTAATTAATATTCAAATATATAAATGAGGTCTTATATGTATATATAACTATTTTTTTTGATGCATACCAAATTTTAATCAATGAATAAACACTCGAATAAATTTTCGACTTTAGTAAAAATCGCTATCAAGCTCTTCGATTTGTTGTTTTTGTCTTGTTAATCATTATGATCACGACCAAGACCAGTACTACGAACAATATCATCAATTAAATCATTCAGATATTTATTTATTGAAATAAAAATAAAATGAATCTTATGCTGGGTCAACCGTTCCATTTATCTTAGTACAACCCATGTGAAAATATTTTTCCTCCAAACGCGTCCGGAAACGTATGCAAAAACGCGTGTCTAACGCGCTTAAAACGCGTTAATTGCAAAAAAATATGTGTATCTGGACGCACTTTTTCGTATAAACGCCAGAAACGCGTTTTAAACGCGTACAGACGCGGTCAAAATCGAATCGCGTTTCTTGGGAGACGCATTCGGACGCATCTAAAATGAAACACCTGATGCATCTCGATGCGTTTTTGGCAAAACGTCGGGTAAAACGCGTCTCGACGCATCAGATGTTTCATTTTAGANAATTTTACCTTTTTTTGTTTTTTTGCTGTTCTTTAATTGCAATCGTCTTATGATGATAGACGGTCAATATAATCGAGTGTATTTATGTAACATAAATGACTGACTAAGATGTGAAAATGAGATGATGATAACGATAGATATATGAAATGTATATTTGATAAATGAGAGACAATATGGTCTTGTTTTTGTAGACGTCTTAATGGCAATCAACTAAATCATTTTGCAGATGGTACATTTATCACACTTAAACAACTTCAACGATTGTATGTTGTTTGTACAATTGTATTTAAAAAATAAAATAAAGAGAAATTTTATTTTATTTTTCAGAGATCTCAGTTTTAATCGTTTACGAGTTATTAAAAAAGGCATGTTACAAAGTCTACAAGAAATTAATAATTTGTATGTGTATATAAAGTTAATTTAATCTTAATTAATTAAATAAAAAAAAATATTATTTAGACAATTCGATCATAATGAAATTTCATGTATTGATCCAGACGCTATCAATGGACTTAAAAGATTAGAGATTATGTGAGTAATAATGTATTGATTAATTTTCACTTATTATCATGGATAAGTTTTTTGTTTTATTTTTCTAGTACATTGAATTCTAATAATTTAACTACTTTACCTATGTTGCCATTTGCACAATTAATTGACTTAAGAGTTTTGTAAGTATATATTTAATAGATATATTAATATAAAGTTATATCGAATTTATTTATTATTGAATTATTAAATATTATTTTATTTCTTAAAGACGATTACATGATAATCATTTTATATGTGATTGTCGTTTACTTTGGCTTGCAAAATATCTTAAATTTTATCCATTTCTTGGTCTTAATACTCAATGTCAAGATACTAATACATTGAATTTTAAAGATATAATATCGTTACTTGATGATACAAAACAATGTAATCGTATGGGTAAAATTTGATAAAAAGAAAAAAGATTTTAAATAATAGAATAGATTTTTATTTTCGTTTTATTTTTCTGAATAGATACTGATGATATTGAATATACATGTAATGTATTTGTATGTCCATATCCATGTACATGTTTTAATGGTGTTGTTGATTGTAAAGATAAAGATCTTATAGAAATTCCGAAAAATATTCCTGATACAACAATTGAATTGTAATGTTTAAATACAAATTTTTTTTCTTTTTTTTACTATGATATGAATTTATTTTAGACGTTTGGAAAAAAATCGAATTATAGAAATACCACCAAAAGTATTTATACATTTGAAAAAACTTCGTCGTTTGTATGTTATAATTTTGTTTCTTTTTGTTTTAAATAAATTTTTGAAATTTCAGAGATTTAAGTAATAATTTTATTTCAACAATTTATCCAGATTCATTTACTGGTCTTAAATCACTCAATTCACTGTAAGTAATTATATATTGTTTTTAATAATGAATATAAATATATAAATAATTAGTATTCTTTATCGAAATAATCTCAAAATGTTACCATCGGGAGTATTCAATGAATTGAATTCTCTACAACTTTTGTGAGTGTCAGACAAAAAATAGGAAATAATGAGAATAAGGCATGTTTAATATTCATCGGTACATATTTACATGCTTGCAATGCGAATGTTGATTGAAGAAGTATAAAGCATGAGAATGATACTTTTATAAAGAAAAAAAAAAAGTTTCCGTTTTTTTTGTTTTTTAAACTTTTATATAATCACTTGCATGAATCAGTTTATTCTTATTTATTGCTTATGACTATAGCATACTTTCAAACAATTTGCTTGTGCATTTACCATTCGATGTATTTAATCATGAATTCATACATTTACAACTCTTGTGAGTAAGCATAGTGTTTAATTGCATGTTATTTGAACTTTATCGTTTTTGTTGTTCTTTTATTATTATAAATTTTAAACAATATATTCAATTTAATTCATATAGATTATTAAATGCAAATAAAATAGTTTGTATACGTGCTGATACATTTCGTGGATTAGAAAAATTAAGTTTATTATCATTATATGATAATCAATTAAAAACTTTAATCAATGGAACATTTAATTCATTAAAAAATATTCAAACATTGTAAATATTGTTTTTATTTTATTATTTGATAATTTAAGACATGTTTCTTTTTTTCTTTTTTTTTAAAAGACATTTAGCTCGTAATCCATTTATATGTGATTGTCATCTTCGATGGTTAAATTTATATTTACGTGAAAAACAAATTGAAACAAGTGGTGTTCGTTGTGCTGGACCACGACGTATGGCAAAACAAAAATTTGGAATTTTAAAAGATCAAAAATTTCGATGTCAAAGTATAAAAAAAGAATAGTATTCATAAATATTTGATAAAGAAATTTTTTTTTTTTTTTTGTTATTTTAATTAGATCGACTGAAATATTTACAAACATTAAATACTGCTCAATGTGAAATAGAATGTTCTAAAGGATGTACATGCGATAGAACAACAGTAGTATGTCGGGGATTACAATTACAGGAAATTCCTAATGACATACCAGCATTTACTACTACACTGTGAGTAATGTCATTATTGAAGAGTTCTATTAGAGTACATGCTATGATTGGAAAGAATTTCGAATATGCTGGTCAAGTACTTTGACATTGTTCTAGGAAAATTTTATAAAACAATTTGTATTTTTCGTAAGATTTGGCAAAATTAACAAATTTTTAATATTTATTTTCCAGAGATCTGTAGAGTGTCAGGTTTCTGTTTAAAGTTTGAGAAAAAGTCGTAGATCTGAATGTAGGAGGCATGGAAGTAGGTTAGTCTTTCCTTTCCACTTTCCACATCGTGTTTATGAGAGTTTCAAGATATTGTCGGAAAACTGTTTGGCAATTTTAAGAAGGTAGTTTTCCTCATTCATCTTCTGCCAGACAGATTATCTCCAACGATGCGTCAAGTTTTTTGCCTTCTCCATTTCTAAAAATTATCGAGATGTACTAAACTATTAACATATTCTTTATAAAGGTAGTTTTTATTATTCAACTGTCTGAATATCATTTGAATAGTATTTTCAAATATCTACGTGCCTATCATATATGCAGTTGAGTTCACGATTAATCATCGGTGATATACCGATATCAAATCACACTGTGAATTATCCTAATATATGGACATTCTAAATTGAATACTTTTCCAGCAGTGTCACATATCTCGGAAATCGAGAATACTGGAGAAGTGTAGGGAGATGCGGCACCTGCTGTCTGGGTCCTAGGCTAAAAATCAATAACAAATTTTCATTTGGAGATGCCGATGTTGGAGATCCCGTATCTCTCTGTGGGGAAGTGCGGGAGATACGGCGTCTCTACGCATATCTCTCTAGCGACGATAAGGGAGGAAACACACACAATCATATCTCACAGGTTCCCGCATTTCCCTACACTTCTCCAGCATCTCCGATTTCCTGGATATGTGACACCTCTCTACGTTTCTATAAAATGGATTAATTACTATATAAATATCTTATAAGTAATTAGAATATCTAATTAGTCTATCTATTTTAGTGATCTTCAAGATAATTTAATCAAACGAATATCACGTGATGGTAATTTACAACGATTAAAAAATCTTCGTATACTGTATGTATTTGAAGAATATTGATTAAATTTTAATTATTTTTCTTATATTAAATAGTGATTTACGAAATAATCAAATAGAAGAAATTGATGATGATATATTTGATGGATTTGATTCACTTAATCAATTGTAAACAAAAAAAGAAAAAAAGAAAATTCTTTTTGAGTCACAAAATTTCTTATTGAAAATTTTTGTTTTTGTTTTAAAATAGATTTTTAAATAACAATAGTCTTCATACAATAACATCACAGACATTTAATGGTTTAAAAAATGTTCAAATATTAAATTTAGATACAAATAAATTAACATGTATAAAAAATGATACTTTTATGAATATGAATAAACTTGAATTATTATCATTAAATGATAATAATATTAAATATATAGCATCGTCATCATTTGATCAACTTCGATTTTTATCTGATCTGTAAAGATTAAAAATTCTTTTCTTTTTTTGTCTTCTTATTTGTTCTAAATTTTATTTTCTATTTTAGGAATGTTCAATCCAATCCATTAATATGTAATTGTCATATGAAATGGTTAAAACAAAGTAAAATCATTTCTGGTCATCCTGAGTAAAAATTTCAATTATTTAATAATTTCTCTTGTTTAATTTTATTTCTATTTTAAGATGTATGTTACCAACAAAATTACGTAATATTCCGGTAAATATTATCATATAAAAAAAAAAATGTTCAATTAATCTTTTTCATTAAGATTATCAATGTTACTGATGAAGATTTCGTATGTAATCGTAAGTATTTTTATTACGTAAAATTGTTTTCCTTACAAATCATTCTACCACATTTCTATTGAGTTGAATTCAAGAAATGTTGTGCTGATTTTTGAAATGAATTTTGTTCTGTTTTACATGTTTATGTTTCAGGAATTGTGAAGAAAAAATTTTTCTTCTCGTTTTGTTTTAGCTATTGAAATTGATCTATGTGATACATCTTATTCAAATTCTTGTCCACAAAATTGTACATGTTATAATCGTATTGTACGATGTTCCCATGCTCAATTAATTCGTATTCCATATGAAGAAATATCAATAGATACTGAAGAACTTTATTTTGATTCAAATAATATAGAAGAAATATCATTTGAATTAATTAATCGTCTTATTAATCTTGTAAGAATTGATTTAAGTTATAATAAATTACGTTTTATACCAGGAAATTTATTTTCAAATTTAACACGACTTGAAACATTAATATTATCCTATAATAAAATTCAATGTTTGGATTCAAATGCATTTAAAGGATTAAAAAATTTGAGAATTTTGTATGTCATTTTTATTAAAAAAAAAAAACTTTTTTCAGAAAAAAAAAACAGAATATTTATATTTTAGATCAATTCATGGAAATGAAATTTCAACGATATCAGAAGGAACATTTAATGATTTACCAATTTTATCACATATGTACGAAGAAAAATTTGACTATAATCAAATAAGAACTTATAGATTTGTTTTTAGTGCACTCGGTAGTAATCCATTTTATTGTGATTGTCATCTTGCTTGGTTATCATCATGGATTAAAGCAGATTATGTTGAACCTGGTAAGAAACTAATCTGACATTCAGCCACTTTTTGTAATATAATTTCTCTATCAAATGTTTAAATTTCTAGAAAGAAATGTATCTATTTGATAAAGTTAGAGAGATGAGGCGGAATATTTTTTTATCGTAAGAGGACTATGTACATTGATCCGAGAACTTCGAAATCAGTCAAAGAGATTCTAATTGTTGTAAATTAAATGAGTAGACAAGTATCTAATAGTAATGCTTGTTTTTATTCTTGTAATCGGATGTTTTATCGCAGGAACCTAATGTTGCAAAATTCTATAGCATAAAATATGAGAGCTTATTGACACATTTCATTATTTTCTATACAATTACTTAGATGGTAATATACAGATTCATCTCTTCAAAGTTTATATTTTGGACATATAGAGAGAATTTGAAGGTTCGAAGAGTCTCTAAAAGGACCGAACGTATAGGCCTTCTTGACAGAATTATGACAGTTCTATTGGATTTTTACCATAGATCTGGGTTATTGGTCGGAATTTTGAATATAAGGTTCTTGATCTGAAATTTTGTCTATAAGAATATCTCATGATTCTACGAATAGTCTATAGTCTCAATCGAAATGGCTGGTTCCACTAAAACTTTCAAGATATTCTTAGAAACACAATAAAAAGCATCAATCCATCTTCCTTTTGAGATACTTCTAATCTTTGAATTCTCTCTATATATCCAAATGACGAGCTCAAAACTGATCGATTGAGAAAAAAGCTTCAGATCATTGCTCGCTTATATTGAATAGTTACAAGTAAAATAGGATAATAACATTGTTCTAAAAAAAATTCCTATGTGAATATATTTCCATATTATTTCTTTTTTATTAATTAGGTATTGCTCGATGTGCTGCTCCATCTCAAATGGCAAGCAAACTTCTCCTTACATCTCCGATATCTTTGTTTCAATGTTACAGTACGTATGTTTTTCTTTTTCTTCTCTTTTGAAAAAATAGCTCATTTTATTAGATAAAACAGAATCAAATAATTATCAACAAAAATGTAATCCATGTTTAAATCGTACCGATCTTTGTTCTAACCATGGTATATGTCGTTTATTATCAAGTGGAAAATATATCTGCGATTGTTTACCATCATATCATGGTGAACATTGTGAAAAAATAAATGATGCTTGTTTTCATAATCCATGTAAACAACAAGGAACATGTCATAAACTTGCTGATGGTCGTTTTCAATGTCATTGTTTATCAGGTTTTACAGGTTCTCAATGTGAGATAAATATAAATGATTGTATTTCACATCATTGTCAAAATAATGGAACATGTCTTGATAAAATTAATGATTACTCATGCTTATGTTCACCATTATTTACTGGTAAATAAAATAGTTTTGTGAAATTTACATGTAGTTTTCGAATCGAGATTTTGCCGCTCCTATCCACTTTCATAGTAGTCGAAGTCCAAAATCATGGAATACATTTCCATAGCAATCGGATGATGGGTACTAGTTAGAAATGTGCGTGACTAAAACTTAGAGGTTTGCCAAGACCAGACCAGAAGTGAGATTAAAAGAAATAAAATTTGTCATAACTTGTACTAAATTTCTTGCAATGTAATACGAACTAATTCTGGAATAGTTTTCTTTAGACTGATGCTGGAAAAGCTAAAATCGCCGGAATCAGATTAGATTTACCTAGGGCATAATTAGGATTTGAGCCAAAGAGGGTGTAAGCATTGGTTTAAAGTCTTCACATCTCCACACCCGGTTAAGAGAAAACGTAATACGAAAATGAAAAATAACGAGCGAATAGCAAGATGATAAACCAAAAATCGAGCGCCAGTAAACAAAGAACAAATAAATAAGATGGATCGTTTCCCTGTTGATCGATTCTCCTTCGAAGGCAAGTATAGTCTGTTATAGATCTTTCATTTCATGTAATTTGCATTCGTATTATAAAGCTAAAGATTATATGTGAGTTCCACATTTTGCTGACAAACTTTGCATAGGAAATCTTCACTTGAATTTTGTTTATAGGAAAATATTGTGAAAAAAAATTAAATTGGTGTGATAAGAATTTAAATCCATGCAAAAATAATGGATATTGTTTAAGAATCGATAATAGATATAAGTAAGTGTTTTTATTATTTTTTTTTCTACTTATTCTTTGATTTGAAAACTTCAGATGTGAATGTCCATTGGGTTTCGAAGGAATAAATTGTACAGATAATATCAATTATTGTTCTAATCATACATGTCAATATGGTATATGTATTAATAATATGAAAGGTTATACATGTAAATGTAATATTGGTTTTACTGGAAAATATTGTGAAATAAAATCTCAACATCATTCACCAATATTTAAGAATAATCAAAATAAAACTTTATCAAAACGATGTACACCTGAAATTTGTTCAAATAATGGTGTTTGTTATGAAGATTCATTAAATATTATTCGATGTCGTTGTTTTTCGGGTTTCATCGGTGATCGTTGTATGATATTAAAAAATATTCATTCAACTACAAATAATTCTTATATAAAACTATCTAAACCAAATATTTATCCACTTTTAAATATTACAATTATTTTTAGTACAATACAAAGCAATGGTATACTTGTTTATTTTGGATATTTAGGACATATTGTTGCAGAATTATTTATGGGACGAATACGTATTAGTTATGATATTGGAAATTCACCTGGTTCAGTTATGTTTAGTTACGATACAGTAAATGATGGTGAGAAGAAAAAAAAAGCTTAATAATTCGAATTAAAATTCAAAAAAAATTTATTTTTAGGAAAAATTCATGAATT
Source organism: Rotaria sp. Silwood2 (assembly GCA_905329745.1). Lineage (NCBI taxonomy): Eukaryota > Metazoa > Rotifera > Eurotatoria > Philodinida > Philodinidae > Rotaria > Rotaria sp. Silwood2. The sequence continues at coordinate 538,384 of CAJNSZ010000053.1, read as the reverse complement.
ACAATTAATTAGTATCGATCAGAATTTAACATTAATTATTGATAGAGATTATAGAAGATTTATTAATAACCATGGTAGTCGTGTTTATATGAATACAAGTGAAATACATGCATTGTATATTAGTGGTTTGCCAAATGAGTTAACTGGTAGAGCTCTTCAATTATGGCATATTCGTGAAGCAACATCATTTCAAGGTAATATAGATTAAGAATAGAGATTTATGTGATTACAATTTTTTAGTTACGGTCACTAAAACATTTCACACACATAACTTTTGAAAACCCTTTCTTAAACATTAATCTCGTCAAAATTTACTACAGTGCATCAATGGAAAGAAGGAAGAATACTTCATTTTTCGACTGCCGTGTAGTATAGGATGTTTTGCCCGAAGGTAGTTTTATTAACTCGATATACTCCATATATCTATTATTAGCTGCAGCTTTGCACAGAAGGTCGGTCTGACGCAAAGCTCCTCATATACATTGACTTACTATATCTTAACCACAAGGAGCAATATCACCTTTTATATGCAATGTGCTATCGAACAGGTGATCCGAGACAAACAATTGCTATTGACTTGTCCAGAGTTATTTTTGGGACAAAGTTGTACAAATTTCATAAAAAGATTCGATTTTTGCATGACTTTATTCGTTGTAGCAAGCGATCTAGTGATGGCTACGTATAACCATAATCATTTTCCAGACCTTTTTACATCCGAAAATACTTATATAAGATATATGTAGACGTTCTATTTTTATTATAAAAGGATTCTTTCAATGCTCGCGAAAATATCTCGATCTTTCTTCTTAAGTTATGATTATAAATGCTGTGATCTTTGAGATCGACTTTTTTAATTAAAATTCTATTTTATGAAAACAAAAACTTCATTTTTTATCTAAGGATGGGAAATATTAGAGAAGTTTATACTTTCACAATAAACTAATCTCATTGAATATTTTATTCGGGACAAATCGATCTTAGAAGGAGCATAGTATTTAATATAAGATAAAACTTATCACTACAACGATTGTTTAAGGTTGTATTCATGCACTTTATATAAATAATGAACCAATCAATTTCGCTAATGTTAATTATCGTCATAAAATCTTACCCGGTTGTGAAATAAATGAACTAAATCCATCATCATGTACAACAACAACTTGTCAACATGGTCAATGTCAATTTGATGGTTTAACTTACAAATGTGAATGTTTTAATGGATTTAGTGGACAAACATGTAACGAAGGTAATCTATGATTTTTCTTTTATACAATAGAAGATGAATATCTTTTTATTTATTTTAGTAATAACATCATCAATAGCATCATCATTGATGAATTCATGTAGTTTGAATATTCAAACAGGATATTATATTGATCCACTAACTAAATGTAGGAGTGCTCGACGTTTACGTATGACAAAATGTTTTGGTACATGTTCATCTGCATTTAGCAATGGAACATTATCATCATGTTGTAAACCGATTGAAGCTAAACGCCGATATTTTCGCATGGCATGTGCAAGTGGTTTTACTTATAGACAATCACTGGAATTTTTTAAAGAATGTACATGTTTGAATAGTGTTTGTTAATTCGAAAATTTGTATGAATTGCAACTCATATTGATTGTATATACAGTATTGATCGAAAAATATAAGACCGACGTTTTTTTCTTTTTGACTTTTTTTTTCTGCGATATTAAGCGTTTAATGCAAATCCAAGTAATGATTTTGAATAAGAAATGAAGGTCTCTATCAAATACATTAAATATTAAAATTTTATAGATGAACGATGAGAGGAAAGTTTCTGAAGAACTCAGCATGGGAAGTTTTCAATTTCAAGAAGACTGTGAGAATTAGTTTTTACAAGTATCATCTTACAGAATGAAATATTTTGTTTGCTGTATTCCCTACGGCCTACTCTTAAAAAGTTATAAGTATTACAATGCAAAATTCATCATAACAGTTCTTTTTTATGCATATAACTTTTGAAGAAAGAATAGGAAACACACTGACCATTCATTTTTATTCAAGACTTTATACTCTTTAAGATAGTATTCTGTAAAAAAGAATTTTTCACGCAGTCTTCTAGGATCTAAAAACTCTCCATGTTGGGTTTTTCAGAAATCTTCCACTCATAGTTCTTCCATAGAAATTTCGGTATGAAATGTTTTTGATAGAGAATTTCATTGGCTATTCAAATCATGATTTGAAGTTTAGATAAATGCTTGGTATCGTTGAAAAAAAGTGTTGGTCTTATATTTTTAAGCAGTACTGTCAAATAATGTGGTTTTTCATGGCTCATGTATTTTTTCTTGTTTTGCTTTTAACTCCTTGTTAATCGTTCTTAATTTTGTTTGAAATCTATTGTATTTCTATTTGAATATTTTCGTAAATCAAGGGTATTCATTTTACATGTTGTCTTGATGAGAATAAATTATAAACTAAAACAATCCTGATCATTATTGTTGTTGTTCTCCTATGAAAATCTTTAATGGTTTCGTTCAAGCTTCACATTTGAAACAACTAAGAATCGCTTGAAAGACTTCAAAAAGTGATAAGACTTTCATTTCTTAATAGAATTAAAGATATTTTTATTTGTCCACAGATATTAATTTCGGCTGTCTATCAGATTCAAGAGTTGACTCAACATTTTTTATAGGATTCTCATCTGGAAGTTAAACGTGAGAGAACACGAGTTTTTGGATAACACTTAGATGAAATACAGCTAATGTCTCTTCTATCGAACTCATATTTTGCAATGTATAATAGTAGTGAAAACCAGAAAAAAGCTTCACAACTTACGTAAAAAACATATATTTGAAGAAACATGTGAACATTTTTGGCCATTGAAATGCGGCCTTCGAAAGAAGAGATTCTGATCTGCTTTACCGGAGAAAAGCTCGAAAGTGAAGCAGAACTGTTCTACATAAAACAGATGTTGCATTGTGAGCTTCTTCATTGTTGAAGATGCTTAATAGACATGTATTGACAGGTTCTAATTAATCTGACTCAAGCTTTTCTACAGTTTTTCTTCATTTATAATGATGTGTCCACTATTAGCAAGACTAGCGCTTATCCAAGCCTTTACCGGTTCTGGGATTAGTCTACTCAGAGCCTGCAGCCCCATTACCTATACTACATAGTGATAAAATGAAGGCGAAAAGTCAGCGAGAGTGTAGAACATTGATCCATAGAACACGAATCTCAGCACACTCAGAAAAAAAGTATTTAGTTCTGAAGTGTGCAATTAATATCAAGATGCAATCGATTACCATTCTTTCTTGCGTAAATGTACTCAATATCTAAACACTTCAATATTATTCTTCTTTTTATGCTTGATGTTTTATCGGTTCATATGCATTCAAATGGAGATCATGATCAAGGCTCACCATTTGGTAATGGTACAGTTCATCTGAATGCAACTTTTCCACCGCCCATGAATGACAATGATCATCAACAATAATGATTTACCATAACGCCATCGGAAAAAAATGCAAGAAACTCTAATCCTTATGACAGATGATTTCTCTTCTCATCCATCATATGAACATGAAAATAATGGTAATTATAGCCTGTTAGGTGCAACATTTTCGAACCCGATCAAACTGTATTTTGATACTCTCAATGAAATTTTAAAATTGAAATTGGATAATAGCACCAGATGATATGAGAATTTTTTTTTGCGTTTTTTTATATTCCGTGTCTAGCGTACCCTACACAGTTCTCGAGCTACTAGAGTCCATCGGATCTAAAATCTTCGAACCCGGTAAGCTCTAATGATGGTTCTCGACTATGTATGTTTTTGATTGACAATATAACGTAACGTCTATTAATAATAACTCTTTTTCATAGGACACCATCTGAAGTAGTCAATTAAAAGAATACTCTTTTTTCTTTGTTCTGTCGGTTATAACGTATAACAGCAATATTTATCAAAAATAGTAAGAGCCATTCAAATCATATATGATTATATAAGATTGTTTTTATTTAATATAAAATGGGTTAAATAAATGAAATTACATTATAATTGAAGATAATTTTGTTTCTCGTCTTTTTAGAACTATTGACCATTAAAAGTCGAGTAAATCAGTAAATTTACGTAGAACTCGACGACGAGCTTGGGACCATGAGCATCTGCCATTATCAGGTCGATTGCATCGATTTGTTGAGCAACATTGTACATTAGAAATACCAATTAGTATATTATCTAATCTGTTACATACGCTTTTAGAAACCACTGAATACATCCATATTGTAGCTCCTGTTGATTGTTCCCTTTGACTACAAGCTTGATCATCTTTTGCACATTTAGAACGATATTTCGCACAACTACAAGCTTCTCCTAATCCGCAACGGTTCATATCAGGTGATAACCTGCATTTAGAATCTGTTCCTGTATAGCATTCGATTGATAAGGTAGTCTCAAACAGCAAGCAAAAGACGACAGTAAAGAGTAATCGACGATGCATAGTAGAGAGTTGAAGAATGACAAATGTTAAAGAGAATATAGGTTCTCAAAAAAAAAAAAAGGTAATATGATGGCTCTTTTATGTATTCTATACTTCTATACCTTAAGGTATGAAAAGGAGTAGTTCTCATTTCGCTACATAGCACTGCATGTTGTGTCAACACCATATGTAACTTGTTCTGCTCCACTAATTCCTACAAAAAATATGAATGATTTTTTTTTTTCGTATTGATATATGGTTAAGGGTTGTTTCAAGGTTTCGACACAAACAGAAAACGTCACTATGTACATGTCGTATCGAGCTTCCGACGTCGATAAAAAAAAATTATCGAAGTAATTTCACTGGGGCTACTTACTAAATCAATATCAATAAATTGATGATACTAAAAATGATGTGTCAAATTGTAATTCATTTTTGATCTTGGAAAAAAAAACATTTTAATTGTTTTTCTTTTAAGAATAAACATTGGTTTTTGTTATTACTTTATATGACTATATACCTATTCTGACAACACTAAGGTCTGTAAACTAACGAAAAAAAACGCTTAGAATAGTATGCTATGATCTAAAGAACTCTTGAACTTTATAATAACGGATGGAACAAAAATTTTACATCAATTTAGTTTTTAATATTGAGCTATGATGAAATGTCGTAGAGACTTTATTTTTTATTAGAAAGATTATCGTGTCTAGTGCAAACCAGAGAATATTATAAAAGATTTTGTTTTGACAGTTATAAAACATGTTGAGAATTTCTTGGTTTTCTTTGTACAGCAACAGTGCTCTATCCCTATATTGTAAAAATTCGAATTTGACGAATAAAAGTATAATCGAGCTAAGTAGATGAAATCTTTTCTAAGTTCCGAAAATGTTGCGTAAGCGTTTTTCGATCCTTTTTACTCTAAAATTTTTATGGTCTTTGGCAAACATTTTCAATCAAATTTCCTCGTACATTAATTAAAAAATATATTTTACGTACTAGAACAAGTTAAATGCTTACCTGAGTAAAAAGAAAAAGAGTTCACCCGATTAGATTTTAGAATACCAGATGTCAGTATAACTTATGTACCAATCGAGTATAAAGTTTATCGGTGAAACGAACCTTAAAGAAAATCATATCAGACAAACATTATAGGAAAAATTGTAGATAAAGCAATAAGAGCAAATTTTGCCATTGGAATGTAATTTGCGAAATCTTATAAGAATTTAGTTTTTGAGATTAGTTGTTTGTATTGCAGCAGTTGGACTTATCTTTTGTAGCATGTCACATATTTTGTTTTCATTAGAACAAAATCATCGTGTCGAGAACGTATTCTACATCCTGAGCTATTATTTTCGCTATTACCTTCTAATAGAAATGTTTAAAGAAACACTAGAAGTATTACTTTAAAAAATATTTTGAATTGCTTCTATTATATGTACACAACTCGATAGATCATATTTCAATTTGAAATTTCGTTCAAACTATTTATACCGTTGACAAAATTATTTTATTCACTTATTCATGTTGACTTTTACTCTTTCAAGCAAAACAGAAAAAAAAGGGTTTACATCCCTGGGCAGAAGTCCTTTAACCTCCTCCTTCAATCTTTTCGTATCGAATCTCATTGATCTCAAGTGAATGTTGGTTATAAGAATGGATTAAATGCTGTATTTTAATGTAGCATATGATCGATTACGACTTGCTTCAATGAAGAATGTAGGGTATTCAATACAATCGTCCAACAGTATAAAAAAAGTTAGTTGATAGAAGACTTCATGGCTAGATTATCTCTTTATTCTTTTCTTTGAGATTTTATGAATGTTTTACTCGTTTTCATTTATCTGTATTTGTACAATTGAGTAATTCTACATTCTCGGAAGAACTTTGAGTCGGCGATGAAGAGAATAGCAGACACAAAGAAAAAGAGATAACACAATCGAGAAACATTTTATCAACCAACTCATTTGTAGGATGCAATTCAATACATGTCTTCTCTTGTGCAAAATTAAGTTTAAACATTTTTATTCTCTACATTTTTAAAAGTCGGATATATTTTTCGTCAAATCGTTTGCAAGTCTTTTAGTATATGATTGTACAAAAATATCAGCAGATTTTAAACTCAAATTTATTCATTTGAGAATTTTACATCCACGTTACGATTTTATGATTTCATGTTTTTTTCATGAAATAATTATTCTTAAATTGATTGAGATTGAGTTTGCTGAAACAAGAGCTGTTAGCGACATTCCTGTGAGATTAAAACGTGAGGCACGATATAGCTGTTGGTGTTGGTTACGTGGAAACTGTTTTATTCTATGCATTTTGGGACACATTTCTTCATCATTCTTTACTTAATCCTCCAGAACTACAATAAAGGAGTCGTTTATATATTCTAATGAGATGTTAGTGATATTCAGTCTTTGATTGTGCTGTCTAAAAAACGTAGGCTTGGAAACCATCTAAGAATTTCTGATTTTGTAACAATCAGAAATCCTTCAAGAATTTCCAGACCAACGTTTCCAAGTATCCAAAAATGTTGAGGTGAATATGCCGACTGGAAGCTCAGGACTACCTAGACAAATCTTGACACATGACATAGAACCGTTATTAAAGGTGCCGAAAAACGATCTGTTACGAAACGGCGGGCAGGAAACAATTAAGATGAGAGTAAACCACAATTTCTGACTTAGTAGTGTAATCTGGAACGAATCAAGATGAAGTAGAGTGGTCGATTTTTATGTTAATATACTAACAGTACCTACTAGAAACATAGTGAATAAAGAAAAAAAAAGTCAAACTTTTACGATATGAATAATATTCTGTTTGTACATGACTTCGTACAATAATAAATCATTGATCGTGCAACTATTCAAAAAAGAAGTATGATTCTTGTGTCATCAGAAATAAAACAGTAAACAGTAATAAAATGAAGACGAGAAGTCAGCGCGTGTAAAACATTGACCTATGAAATACAATCGTCAGTTCACTAAAGCAAATCGGAATTGGATACTCGGCCAGAAGATATGAAATACTTTTTTCCGTTTTTTTTTTTTGTATTTAGTGTTCAGCATACTGTGCACAGTTCTCAGACTACTAAAGTCCATCGAATCCAAAATCACTGGGCCTGATGAGCTCTAATGGTAGTTTTCGACCAGATATACTTTTGATTGACAATTTCAATATTACGCATATTAGGAATATTTTTTTTTCTTAATAGAAGATCCTGGTGATTACTTATGATTATAGATGTTTCGAATTTATGTGCATTTTTGGTAGAAACATTTTTACCAAATTGATTTTTTATGTTTTTTTTTTACAATTTAGTAAATAAAGCTGTATTCTCTGTTGAATTGTATCATCTTAAAATGCGAATTCTATTTGATAAATCTAAGTTTATGTCAAACGTATATCTGAAGTAGTCTGTTAGAAGAATGATGTTATTTTTTGTTCTGTCGATTGTGGTGTATAATAGCAATACTTATCAAGAATAGTAAGAGCACTTCAAATTATATATGATTATATGAAATTGTTTTTATTAAATATAAAATGGGTTAAATAAATGAAATTGTATCACAATGAGATTGTTGTGTTGTTTCTCGTCCTTTTAGAACTATTTACCATTAGAAGTCGAGTAAATCAGTAAATTTACGTAGAACTCGACGACGAGTTTGAGACCATGAACATTTGCCATTATCAGGTCGATTGCATCGATTAGTTGAGCAACATTGCACACTAGAAGCACCACTCATTGGATTTTTCAATGCTTCACATACACTTTTAGACACCACTGTATATGCCCATTTTGTAACTCCTGTCAATTGTTCTCGTTGACTACAAGCTTGATCATCGTTTGTACATTTAAAACGATATTTCACACATATACAAACTTCTCCTGGACCACAATCTTGGATATTAGGTGCTAATACACATTGGGTATCAGTGCCCGTATAACATTGAATCGATAAAGTAGTCACAAAAAATAAGCAAAAGACGATAGTAAAGAGTAATCGACGGCGCATAGTAGAGTTGAAGAAAGAAAAATGTTACAAGGAGTGTAACTTCACAAAAAATAATAAGGCAATATAAAGACTCTTTTACATATTCTATACTCCTCCACGTTAAGGTATGAAAAGAAATCGTTGTTATTTCGCTGAATAGCACTGCATGTTGTGTCAACACCATGAATAACTTGCTCTGCTCTCCTGAGTCCTAAAAAAAGTACAAATGATTGTTTCATTTTTGTGTTGAGGATTGTTTCAAGGTCTCGAGAAAAAAATAGAGAGCATCACTAAATACCTGGATGAAGATATTTATCGAGTAATTATAAATAATTCAATCATTTCTTTCCTCTATAATGCTGATATTATCAATACGAAAAAATATACATATTTAGATGGTCCCAATAAAGTATTTGTGAGATCTGATTTCTCACATAGTTAATTATAACTCTAGGATTATAAGAGAAATGTTTCCATTCATCCATCGATACATCGAGCACGAGGAGAATAAACACAAGATGTACAAGCTAGATTATATAGCATACGAATATGAAGAAGAGAAACGAGGGAGTGGAAAAGGATAGTACAAAAATGGCAGAGTTTCGAATAGTCTAGATGGTGCTTATCAACGTGAACTCATGAGTTACTGAACTGCTACTCAATTCACCCATCAAGTGAAAATTTTCCTTAAAGATAGTTAAGCTTGTTAGTCTGGACAAAGTTATGTATCATCATTAACATTTTTTTACTGAATATATTTAATCAAACTTTGTTTGAGATCGAGGAGAACGAGGCAGCGACATTTATTGAATAAAAAAATTTTCTTTTCAATGTAATTAAACAAAGAAGTTGGTATTAACAATTGGCCAGCAAATCGTCTACAACAGACCGACGAAGTCCAGTGAACGAACTATACAACATAGTGACATGCTTAAGTTTCATATTTTCCAAATAGCCAATTTGGACCTCATGAGTGGATTGCCGTTCGAACTATTCAATTAGTCCTCATTTTTGACAATGCATGACTGACTTGAAAATTAATATTATCTATCCCTTACAAAGTCGTAGTATGCGGTGTTCATTTGAAAATTTTTGCTTTCACTTTCAGCATTGATACATTAACTTATATATCAAATGAAAGCTCATTCTTTCCTCTATCGATTGGCGTATAGGAATATGACACAATATTCTTCTTTCCATTTTTTCTTTAGATGGCATTGTTCGCTCGCACATACAGTATAAAGGTACCCATGACAAGTTTCCTCTCCTATGGTGCTTTGAAAACAACGATCCACTTTGAATTACATACTGTTTGATAGCCCTTTTGAAGCTCTACAAAAGAGTGTGGAAAAGAAGGAAACAACGAACTGTCGTGCTCTTAGCAGTACAAGAAGCACTGGAATATAGTAGGAGTACACGGACTAATAAGTTTCGGAGTAAAATAGGATTCGGTTTTATAATGAATAAATAATATAGACCTAAATCCAAGAAGATAAAGACGTACTCTTATACTTTTGGATTTACTTATCTGGATAAATCATTTAGATTGGTCTATATGAGAACAAAATTAGCATTCGAATGCAATGCAAAGACTTTTTGATCATCTGTATTATCTTTTTCAATAAGTGATGGATAATCAGATTCATTTAGAATGTGGATCCGATAGTAGGAATAATAATCATTTCGCTATTGGTTTTTATAATAATTATCAACGAATATAATGATGATAAACTAAAATCGACGCTTTAAAATTGTACGAAGTCTTGCAACTCACATCTGTTCAAGGTCAATATTGAAAATAATACAATATCATATTTGACGATCGTATATGGTCGTCATGTTACGTTTACTATACAACTCAATTCTATTATAACACAATTTGATCATAAACGAACAATCAGAATATCATAACTGATAAATATTTGTATAAAAACTCACACTCGTTCAACCTTTCTTCAGATATGAAATGATAGACGGCATGGTCAGTTATGGATCACTCATACATGGGGAAGGGTTCGCATTTAAAGGGAAAAAAAGAAGAGCCTACTATTAAAAAAAGAACGATGATTAGTGTTTGGAATGAAAATGTTTCTTTCCTGAGCAGCATTAAGCTCTCAGGACACGCAAAATCTTTTGCTAGAGTGAACAACTCGCAAATTATCGTAGTGAAATACACTGTGAAACAAAGAGTGATCAGTAGAACAATAATTTTTCAATTAGTTATCAATCGATCGAACATGAAGTACTTTTCCAACATATGACTCTTCATACAAATGCTAAATATCTACGAACCAAGGTAATGTGTTCAAATAGCATCTCTATTCTTGATGAAATTCTGTAGCAAACACTATTTTCAGTTTGTTATTTGATGGAGTTATGCTTATTAAGAAATAACTAGATATTTTGAACAACTTTTATATAGAACGTTTATTAATATGTCGCTTCATTTCGTAGTAAAATGTTAAACTCTCAACTCCGCTAAATAAAAAATTTGAGTTTTTGAAATATATCTTAATGTTCTCTATCTATAATAAACGTTTTAAAGAATTCGCTTTGATCATTTGACGAGAAATAATTGTTACAATGTAAAAAAATTGAAATTCCGTCACGTTTGGTCACGTCGTCGAATAATTAAAAAACAGAAATAACAACTAATCTTTGATATACTACTTCTTTTTTACTAGGATCTCAAAATACGAATATATAAAAACACAAAAAAGAACGTTATTTCAAACCCACAATAAGCAAAAAAATATATTGAAATCACTTGAATAAACAAATATAATAAAAACTGATTGATTTTGCTAAATTTTTCGTTTATTCTTCTTTTTTTGAAGAAGATTTAACTTTTTTAGTCGATGTAACAAGATATTGTTCAATAAAAAACTTAAAGAAAAACAAAGAATAAACAGGTACGAGTGCATACGGAAGAAGAAATTCTAAGAAATTTTCATTAGGAAAATGTTTATATTTTGGACATAAACGTGGTACAATATGCCAAATATAAGTAACTGTCATAAGTTGTATAATTTGTAATGTTGTAATCATAGGACGTAAAAATTTTGGTAAACGAAAAGCAAAATGATAATACATAAGTGTATGAACAAAACCATTTAATAACATACCACTTTTTTCTCCACCAGGAAAATTCATAACACATAAAAATAATAAAAATGTCGTTGCATGATGATAAATATGAAGAAATCCAATTTTTTTAAATGATTGTCCTTTTGATATAAGAACAGCTGTATCAAACCATTCCCATATTTTTGATATAGTAAAAGTAATTGATATAATACGAAGCCAAGAAGGTATTGGATTACATAAATAATTTGACCAATGTATTATTTCTTTTGTTTCTATTATATAATATAATGTACTAATACATGAAAATAAAGAATATAGGAATAAGAGTATATAATGCATTTTAGCAAATAAATTTTTAACTTTTAACGATAATGTTGATGTTAATGATGGAAAAATTATCATTATTAAAAACATATATAACAAACATGATCCAAATGATACAATATAAGTCCATGGTTTATATATATCTATCATCATATTAGCATATGGAATTTCAATTTGAATATGTTCAAAACGAAATAAATATAATGGTGTATCGAACATGATTTAAGAATATTGAAAATGAATGATAAATGATGTGCACTCGATTCGAACCGATAAATAAGAAAGAAAGAGAAAACAAAACCAGTTATAGTTATCATGAAGAAGAAGAAAGAAAGAAAGAAAGAGAACGAAAATACATAAAGAAAGATAAAACTTCTTGCACTCACTTAACAGGCTGCAATTCATGTTATATATCTTTTCTCTTTACACTCACACACACATTTTCTTCTAGTCACGATAAGATAAAGTATATTTTCTCCACACCTCCAAAAAGCATATAGTGAAGTTTGCATAATATAAACCTGTTAGACTGTATTTAACCTGGGCTGTGATTCGACCTATATTTCCTATATTTTATCGAAAAAAGTAGAAAATTTCCGAAAACCTATAAATTTTGCTATTGCCTTTAGATGAAAAAAACTGTTGTGCGTATAATCATATGTTTTGAAGCAGTTCTTGTATGATAGAAACATCTGTTTTGAACGAAGTATTTTTCTTTTCGCGTATTTAATGAACTGATTGAGAAATTGTTTAACATTAAGTACAAAATAGAAAATAATTGAAATGAAAAAAAATATTCACAAAGTGATCATGTGCTAGTTCCGGGTTTTTAGTGAAGTTTTACTTAAATACAAAAGCTATGCATGTATATATGTATAATATATATGCACATTTATATCCCAACGACAAATACCAACATATATGACACGCCGAAGTTATTTTGTATGGCTAAATTATATATCAATCATTGAGAAATGAACACAATTTTGTTAAAGCATATAGTTAAAGTCATCTTTTCAGCTCAGCAAAAATGTATAGCTACATTTATTAATGAATATTGTGCGAAGTGTATAAATTCTTAAGAACAAAACTCTTTTATTTTGCTTATGATTTCTGCTGTTTACCCAGGTGAATGATGTTGATTCCTGAAAACATGGGTTTTCCACGGGAAACTGCTAGAAAACTCGGGGAAAAGGTAGCAACCTGGAAGCGGAAATCCTGTGATAAGATACGAGGGCCGGATTCCTCTACTTCAAACTTCCTACCATTTTCCCGAGCTGTACGATAGAACATGGCCCATATTTCTTGTTCTGGAGATTCGAAGATCTGAGAGTGGGACGGAAAGTGGGAGTGTAGTAATTTGGGTGCCGATGTAAGTGCGAGTGTAGTCGTAGTAGTAGCTTGATATGGGATCGGTTCGTTTCTTTTTGTTTTTGGAAGCAAAGCAAAGCATCACATTTTAAGATTTTTGCACTGAACAGAGTTCAAATTGCAAAGCAAGTAAAAGACTGTATTTTGAGATCAGATATAGACGAGACCGGCTTAAGGCTTTTTGGAACCAAACCTATCTGGCTCTTAGGGCGCTCTGACCACACCAATTTTGGTTCAGCTCAGTTGTGATCCGAACTGATGTCATATCTGATAAACGTGGCTGTCAGTGTAGATCTCCGTGAAGATGTTCTCTTCAACATCACCCATACCCTCATCAACTCGCACACATCATACATCAGATCCACATCAATACTTTTGAATAGAAAATGAAACATTATTAGCAAAGTTAAAGGGTATTGTTTTTAAAGATTTGTACAATTTTCACCATGTTGACTAAGAAATGCAACTATGAATTTTTGTTGAACTGAAAAGACGACTTGAGCTACATGCCTTAACATGACCGTGTTGAATTCTTGATAATTGATATTTAATTTAATTATCCAAAAGAACTTCGACAAACAATGTAACGTCGGCACGACATATATATTTTCACGAGATTGAGTCTATTTGCATATCATTGGATCATGTGATAGGGCGAAAATCAGTCAAAACGCGATGTGATCATCTCAGATTCTTTAACAACCAGAATAAATGAATCAGAGTTTCTTTTTTGCTCTATGTTAAGTTTTAGTCTATGCTTATCTAAGGTCCAGTGATTACGTATGAATCATCATTTTTTTTTTGCGTTTAATTTCACCTTTTAGCTGTGGAAATAGATGTTGACTTTTGTTCTTCATAATCGGATAACATTCTTGATATAGTTCTTCGTTCTGAAATTAATTCAAATAATTCTTTATCTGATATATATTTTGTATGTGAATATAACATATCAAGCCAATAAGCAGCAATAGTTGCAGCATGATTATAACACTCTTCAAGTGTTGTTCCTTTAAGAAATGCTTCGAAAACACTTGCTTGAAAGATTTTTATTAATTGTAATTCACCATTACGTTTTACTTCGAAACCTTGTAATTCAGCTATAGTACCATCCATACTAAACGCACAATAACGTTTTTTTTATACGTTTTCCTTCTTCTTTTGATGCTGGTAATATCATAGCTAAATAAGGATCATCAATTTCAAAGAAAATCGAATTTTCTGAACGGATTTCATACTGATGTTTAATATTTATCAACTACTGTCCATTTCAGAATTAAATGGCCGTGGGCATTTTTTGAATAACTCCATAAGGACAAAAGATAAAGAGCTGATATTTTCACACTATATAGAGTCGAGGTTGCTCTATCGTTTCATATGATCGATGAAAAATGTCAGTCATTTTTCCTCTANCTTGCTTTAATGTAGAAATATGACGAAAACTATTTATGAGCAATTTTTGAAAAAATCGCTTTTCAGTGTACTTTGATTTTTACTATTTTCAGTATTTTTGACTTATCTCATTCAAAACAAAATCTTTTGAAAAAATTTTTTTTACCAAAAGTCTTAGAATTAAAAGCTCTACAAACCCTGAAATTTTCATCGAAATCAGTCACTACTTCGGTATCGGTGTGGTTGAGTTCATGTGGAATTACCCAAATATATTTTCGATCTCCAGGTCTAAGATCATCTGTTTGAATTTCTAATTTAATTACATCTGAAGGATAACAAATCGAGATCAGAATAGTTGTCTACTATGAAAGTACTTTCATTTTATAACATTTCCAGTGTGGGGAAAATTTTATGATTTTTGATCAGGTCCTTTATATTTCCACGATAAAATCCATTGATTATACCTTGACGTTGATATATCAATTGAAGAGAATGAAAGGCATTTCGATGAACTTCAGGTGAATTGATGTTTCGTTGGATTAATATTGTTTCTATTGGATGTGAAGCAGTTACAGTTGTTATTTCACTTTCAAAACCAGCAAGAATATCATTCCAAAATGGATTACGAGTTGGATACATCTAAGATTTTCATCATACAATTATGTACAAACAATCAACATATCATTTGTCATGTGTGATCAACCATCCATAACTTATCTATTATGTAAAACTTGTTATAGTAAGTAAAAAAAGGTATATATTCATCAATATCATTTAATAAAACAAACTCTTAGTGCTCTCTTTTATGTAAAAAAAAAAACATTAGAATTATTTCAAAAATATATCAATAGACTTGAATTATTTTGAAACTGTTCTGAAGTGGAGGAGAAAAAAATAATATTTGATGTTGTTGACAAGTAAGAAACAAAAAATGACGTATATCAGACGCTGTAGGCAAGTTTGTTGAAAAAAGAAAGAAATATTCAAGCGATACTGTATTGGAAATCTAAGTAATTCAACCCATTACTTAACATAAAATGAATAATAGCAGATGTCAGTCACCGATATTGATTATTGAATAGATATATCTCTCTTTGAAAATCGGTCAATCTCGAAAATATTACTTCAAACCATCGATCTCTTTTTTTTTGAGAAGCTATTCTACGTAATGAACTAAGATGTTCGGTTAGACATATTTTTTTTTAGTTATTAGGATGAAGTACCAGTAATGTAGATAACTAGAAATATACAGTTGCTTCTTAAGTTGAAATTGACTGGCAATTATAGCCCGGAGGTTTCCTCGTTAGTGGCGTCACCAAGGTAGGGCAGGGTTGAGCTCAGTCCAACTACCCACCCTGTGAGCCCTACCATCGTCAAAATCCTGTTAACGCCATTATGTGTACTACTGCAAAAATTTTCCATACGCGGCTGTCTCACAGTTAACCCTCAGTTCCTCTTTGCCCTCAACTGATTCTTCGTTTAAGCTTAATTCATTGTCTTTTAGGATCATATTCAGTTTCTCCGAACTACAGAGTAGGTCATGTATGTCCCTTGGTAAGACAATTGCTAATTGTCTTTGTAATATAAAGCGAAATATTTTTGTGTGAAAGAAAACATCTGATGATCTGTGAACAATTGGAGAGAAGATTTTCTCTTTTGCACTGTTCATTCGACTCTGAAAAAGATTGAAAGTCGCCAACTGCTCGTAAAAACAATTAAGCGCAGGTAGAAAGACATAACGTAAGAAAAATTTGACCAGGTGAAAAATTTTCAGTTGCTCTCCATCTTTTTGTATCGTATGGGTTGATAATAAGAACGAAATAGAAAAAGAAAAAGAAAAAGTGTTATTCATATATTCATAATTGATTTCGACTGAAAAGAAGAATATCATTGTTTATTTGACGGGCAAGGTTAAATAGAAAAAGTGAGAATAGATGACATATAAATTAAGACAAAATCCAATGTAATGATAAATATGGAATGTTCATGTATTGGATTATTTGACTTACCTGATGAGATACTTTTAATGATTTTCAAGAAATTAGAAAATGTCGAAATATTTTATTCTTTAATGGATATTAACATGCGACTCAATCAAATTGTGTCTGATCCGATTTTCACCAGTCAAATTACGTTAATGAAACGAATCTCACCACTTCTACTTACATCTCCACTACCTCATATAATAGTTGATCGATTTTGTTTACAAATATTACCAAAAATTCATGATAAAATCAAATGGCTCAAACTTGAAACATTATCAATGGAACGTATTCTTCTTGCTGCTAACAACTATTCTAATCTACGTCAATTGGATATTTTTATTATGAATACAAAAACTGACATGCATTTGTTTACTAGTAAGACATTTGACTTTCATAACTACTTTTTTGATTATCTAGTTATTGATAGAGATTGAAAATTAATAGCACATATTTGTTTTATATTTAATGGATATCTTTTTATCATATGTGAAATAGCATATAGGTCATTTTAAATGTGAACAAGACTAAAATATCTGAAAGACAATTTGTAGACATAATTAAATATCTAAGATTACATAGAAACAGAATATGGATTTAGATACGTAGGAAATGATATCTTTTAAAATATCCTGTAAATCCTTTTTTCGCAGGATGTCTTTCATTGTTCTTTGTAAAGCACGTAGATCATTTGCGATGATAAATAAGTGTTCACATGAATGATGGTTAAGATTATGATGTTCAAAATTGAAATAGAAAAGCAAAGATAAGGTTAAAGAAGAGAAACAGTATAATTTAATGTTTAACTAGTAATTGTTTGTCATTTATTTAACTTGTATTGAGGAAAGAGAATATTTTGGAACTAGTTATCTAACTGTTATCAAAAATTTTTGAATAACATTAAAAATAAATCTTTGTGCATCAGATGAAAGAATGTCTGCGTACATTATACGATACATTTTGACAAAACAAGATTCAAGAGAAATATTATTGATAGATTTATGCTTTCAGTCAGGGATATTATAAATGATAGACAATGAGAATATGTAAATATATGAGCATGGCCAGTCTGGCTGGAAGACCCATCGATTTTTTTTCTATGGTACGGATAAAACATACTATTGTTCGGGTCATATGAAAGAGGATCATAGATAACCCCTACATTGGCCCGAACAATACCATGTTTTATCCTTACAATAGTGGAGAAACGCTACCAGCCGATCTGTGAGCTCGTAACTTTTCTCCACTATTGTAAGAATAAAACATGGTATTTTTCGGGTCAATGTAGGGGTTATATATGATCCTCTTTCATATGACCCGAACAATAGTATGTTTTATCCTTACCATAGAAAAAATATCGATGGATCTTCCGGCCAGACTGGCCATGCCCATATGTAACAGTTATTGAAAAAGAAAAAACAAGAATGATTTTAAGAGAAATAACATGTTTATAGTTATATTTAGATAAATCACCTCTAGTTAGCATCTTTCAAAATCAAATTGTGATACTAAATATTAACGGCAAAGAAGAGGTACTACTAGATCACGTGGAAATTCATCGACCAGCAAACATCTTTATGAATATCTTGATCATGTGTCATAAACTTCGCCATTTGAAATTTTATACATCAGTACCTAGGGGATGTGGATATATATCATTCGGTAAACAATCTCCAATATTTTCTTCTTCATCTCTGGTAGAACTACATATGACTGTGTATCGTTTCGATGAATGTCTTTTTCTACTCGATGGCCGTTTGAATCAACTACGCAAATTGTTTGTTGCAACTTTTCATATTCTTCCCGTTGAAAGAACAATGATCAACAAGGTAAATTACTTGACAAGAAGAATAACATATTTATTGTTACATTTGATTATTTTTTTTTTCAATATCAATATTACGTCAGGGTTCGCAGTGACCTAGAGATCAAAAATAAGGAAAGTAGGCAGAACAATTAGTATAAAAAAAATCAGGAATTTTGGAGAAAATTTACTTGTCAAGGAATCCAGTATGGGTGGGCTAGTTGAAGTTTACGTTATAGGCCGACAACACCAAAACTGATGAAGAGAAATAGGGGCGTACAGTGAAACTTTTTTCTAGGAGTTCGTAGTGGTGATGCTGTACATCTTTTCATTGACTATCTTTTTTTCTTCTTCATATATTGTAGAAAACAATGTCGATTGCATATAGTTGTCGACAAATGTGTCTATTCAAATAACTAGAGCGATTTTCGATAGGAACGATATGTCTAATTTTCAATTCCGGTGGAAAATGAGAAATTATGTCAATTGCAGATGTAAAAACACTTTTTACACGATTGTTTCCACCACTAGAATGTATTTTCAAGACTGTCAGACAGGAAATCTTTCTACACCTGCGAAACTTTTTATGTCACTAAAGAATAACCATATTCAAAAATTTCAATATCTGTTTATATAGAAGTAAAAGTCATACCTTGCATGACATAAGGCAGCTACCCTCTGCTCTATTATGCTGAGCATTGGAATGAACTTAAAAATAACGTCAGTTTATCTTCTATTCATTGCCACTTTAAACAACGAAACTATACCCTATATCCTAATCGCAACCGAAATGTACAGGAGCATAATTGAAAAACAAAACGAAAATTCTGATTTGGAATAGATTTTTTCTGAGCCATTTTAAAAAATGAAAACGAATTTAATTTGAATTGATTCCATCCAATTCAGAAGCAGAAGAAGGGCTTTCAGTTTGAAAAATTACTTTCAATCAAATCTCTCGCAGAGAGACAGACTGACTGTCTCTCTATTTTTCGCCTTTACCAACAAAAGATCAACATTTCGATAGCTTAAAGTAGGCAATATGATCGGTTTCTTTTTAATAGCGATAGTTTCAACGAAAGATGTACAAATAAAGTAATAAACAAAAAAATACAACGCCTATATAATGTCTCTTTTTCTAAGAAAAAATCTATTGGAACTATTCTAATATAAATTTCGACAAAAGATCGTCTACGAACAGACAAGATATCATAATAACGCCAAAAGAAAGGCTCTTTATTGATAACTAAGAAAAAATCAGGAAAGTAAACCTACTCTGATATTAGTTTCTCTACTAAATGATGATATTATTTTTGTTCTAGGAAAAACTACCTAATCTTGAAGATTTTTCGTTGACATGCATTAGTGATACATTTCTTTACAATGAAGTAATTGTGCCACATTTACAGCGAATGATTAATCTGAAGAAGTTGGCTTTATATTTTGTGAGCACATGTCATGCAACATTGATCGATGGAAATAATTTGAAACTGAACATTATAAGTCATATGCCTCACTTAAATCAGTTCATATTTAATATTCGATCAGCAGGTCACTTTATCGATGTAATGTCTTTCCCATCAAATGACGATATTTATCGGACATTTACAAGTTTCAAAGACTATCAAGTTATTTCTTGTGTTGATTATTTTCCAAAAGCTGAATATGTTCAATGTCATATTTATTCATGTCCATATACATTAACACATTATAATAATATAACTAATAATTTTCCAGGTGGATTATTTAATAATGTTCAAGAAATAGAATTATTTGATGAACGTCCTTTTGAACATGAGTTTTTCATTCGAATTTCACAAGCATTTCCGTTTCTGAAAGTGTTATTTATAGTTAATAAAGAATCACAAACTTTCAAACAAGAACAAGAGTCAAAAAATAACGACAATCGAAATTTTTCATTTATTGAATATTCTCATCTTATTACGCTTGGTCTTATCAACGTTCATGATGACTATGCAGAACAATTTTTATTTGACACAAAAACGTGTCTATCAAATTATATTCGATTGGGAATTGATTATCATCAATTACAACGTGTGACACTAAATTTTACAAGGAATGCGACACGTAATAATTGTTCGAAAATAAAACAACTTATTCTTCATGAGTACTTAGACTTACCTAAACAATATAATACTTACTTTCCTAATCTCGAATAATTATTGTTGTTTTGTAAATAGTGTTATCAAATAAATGAAAAAGTGTGACCCAAATAATATATTAAAATAGATCGAAAACAAAGAAATTGTGTAATTGATTGATTATTTGTATAGTTTTTAAGAGAAAAAACTAACGTACAGAGTGTGGGTGAATGAGAGTTGTGCACCCACACCCTACATAACAGTACAAATTCTAAGTTTTTTCCTCCAGTACATGATGATACACGAGAGTACATGAGACTAGAAATTCTAAGTTAGAGGGCCGTATTCTTTCCAGAGTAAAATTTGTTCGAAATTAAATTTTTTTTCGATTAATTGCATAAAAATGGTAAATCGTTCGAGAGAGTTATTCGATCTGATGAATTCAATGGGATTCTAACTTAGAATAATAGTTATGAGTATATTTCGATCTGTACTTCGACTCATAGATAGGTATACTTGTAGTGAGCATGCTCTGAAAATTTTCTTTGAGAGACGTTGAATGTCTTAGGAAAAGAGAAACATTTACAGGTCGTGAAGGACAGATCGTTTTTTAGCTAAAATCTTCTGAACATCTTTATCATCAGTACAACCATCTATGTAGATGGAAGTTTATGTCAGAATATTCTTCTTCATTTGATTTCTTAGTATACATAGAATGTCATAACTGAAGATCAACGTAAAAAGATTGTCTTCGGCAGAAACATGTAAGAATATTTTTATGCTTTTAGACATTAATATTTGATTTGATTGTAGATAATTTGTATAGTATCACTAACAACGGCTACTTCGTTAATATCGAATGAAAGTAATGACGTCAGAAATGTTATAGGTATATATTGTAGTCTGTAAGTCTTGTTATAGTTTAACACTATGAAGTATTAATCTCTCGGACTCATTTGTACTAGTGAATCCATTATGGTAACAGAAAGTAATCAATATAGAGAAGAAAACGAGCTTCATTTAAAATGTTATGTCGATGTTAGATTTATTAAGTCGTGTTTGAAATAAATTAAATTTAAAAAAAAATTGAAATTGAATTTAACAGATTTTGGATTTCGATTTTATGTTCGCAAATGAGAAGATACGGAATTCACACAGTTCACTTTAAGTAATTCTTTATATATCAATCGATAGTGCTTTACAAATACTACAAAATCGTAAATTTGTCTAACTGAAAAACTAGTGGTTACTTTGAAAAACTCTGCGCAAACAATTATCGAGACACGATTTTGTTTTTTTTTGCTAGCATTTAGTAGATTTTGGTCAGAAAAATGATAAATTGAGTCGAAACTAATAGGATATTCAAAATCAGCGTCAACTGATGTGCACTTCTAATATGTTCAAGAGTTTTGTTTTCATCCAGAAAATTTAATCTAATAATTAATTCTATGAAAAAGATATTTTGACAGTGGAAACAAAGTACTAAGGTTGTCAAATGACGGTAGAACACAAATGACAGATGACTAAACAATAAAAACAGCATTTTGATGAAAGAAATTTCTTGAGTCAACCCTAAGGAGAACCGGGGATGAATTTTTCGATGAAAAAAGTTCGACAATATGAGTCTGAACCAATACATTATGAATTCATATCTTTGAGTGTTTAATTCACATTATTCAACTATTTGAATAACTGAGGAGAAAAACAGTGAGAGATTAATTGATATGAATCAACAACGAGGAATGGAAAAAAGCACAGAAAATGGAATGAAGTTTTATGAAAGAAAAAACGTCTTCTGTTTTTTCACAAATCATCATTATTGTTCTTATATACTCAACAAACAAAAAGCATTTAAATACTATTTCGTGAGTAACAAGACTTCACATGAATATGACTGGATCAGAGGAAGACTAGTCATGGGCTGTCGCTCTCCTGTTAGAGTTCAGTCAATAGCTTGCTCTCCAAAAAAGAATTCTAGTACAGTCTAATCCACACATTTACGGAAGCATATAGACCATAGGTGGTACATCTAATTGAACATTTTCTCAGAGCATAGCCTCATTTTCAATGTTGACTGGTTGAAACAGATCATCATCTATTTTAAAGATATTGTCTCTTTTATTCATAATTGTCTTAAAACAATAAAAATGAGTATATTATGGAACAATCAAAAATGAATACATTAGTTAGAAAAATAATTTCATTCTTGATAACAACGGAAACTTAATTCATTTTCGTAACTGATCATAGAATATTTGTGTATTTTCCACTAAATCAATATTAAATCAGAATTCGAATTGAATATACCACATTTATCAACAATTACAATAATTCATAGAAGAACAACTTTTTTTTTCTGATAAATTCTAAAAAGATGTTGATATTTCATCAAAGATTAATTATCGATATTGACAGTAATCAAATAAAATGAATGAATAGCAGATCAAACATTAAACTTTAAATAGTAAAAGATATTTATCTTTGCTAAAAACATCAAATGTTTATTTACAGTGACATAGACTTACATTATTCAAATAGAAAATATTGTGGCATATGAACTTGAACTTTTCTAACTGGACCATTTTTTGTTTGACAAGTTAACATTATGCACCGTTTATCAGATAACAATTCTTATTCTTTCTTAGTAAATATCGCTAACCATTGAGATATTTTATTGATTCAGATCAGTTTCCATTTTTTTCGAATACAAATGAAAAGAATTTTTATGATTGAAAACAATCTGGTCGATGACTCAAAATAGCAAGAATATTTTACAACGCGAACACACAGCATAGAATGAAGATTCTTGATCGTATAGAACGACAAAATATATTTACTTGCATATTGTGTATATCATTGTCATCATATAAAAGCGTAAACAATGTTGTTTTAAGCACTGTGATAAAAGAATACTATATTATCATGAGAGATGAATGTATTCTGTTTGCATGGGCTTTTTATCTACATTGAAATAATCTGTGTAAGCACCATAGCTCGGCAAAAGATTTACTCTCACTCGTAAAAAAACAATGAAATATGTAAAAATCTGTTTTTAGTAGAAATTATGAGAAGAAGAATCAAGAATTATGTTAATTTAAAACATTTACATATCATATCTGTCTAATTATCAAACTGAAAGTATTGAAGAAGATACATCTAGTGAACAAAGTTTTATCAGAATAGTCAATTAAAAAATAAAGTACAAAATAGCTATGTGTGTATTGAAATAATTTCATTCAATAGAATAAAATTTATTCATGATATATTGATCGTTTTTCAGTATAGAAAACTAATATGAATTCAATTTCGAAAGAAATTCATTTGACATTTTATTTTTATCAACCAAAAGTTCGAGTTGAAAAGTGAATTAGAATGATTTAAATTATAATTCATTGATTTAATCGTGGATTAAATAGAATTGAGATGCACTGATCATCTTCAAAGTGAAATTACCTAACCTTACTATAGTTCGTCGAAATACTTTATTTTTTGTTCACTAAATTATTACTCAAAATTTCGTTTTGTTTTTCTATACTTCACAATTCTCACACTATTCTTCAACGACACTCTATCGTATTTGTATTATTTTATCAAGATAAATAAAGAAATTTTCATTCAATTAAAATATTATCTCCAAGAATTTTCTTCTTTAAAGGAAACATAAAATCATAATTGACATCTTTGAATAGAAATAGAATAGTTCATAATTAAATCATTCATTCTACTTGTACATTATCAAATGTTCAATGATTAAATATTTATTCATGCTTCAATTGAATTTTATGTTTTATACGATATGCATATATTTATATTAAATATTGTCATTCAATTTATCGACGTGTGACGTTCATAGTTAACAAAGTATATCTAAAATACAATGACCTTCTACTCTAAATTGCCCCTACTTTTATGTGTGATTATGAAGGATAAAACAATGTGTTTCATGTTAACTCATCAGCGATAAATATACCAGCATACATACTGTTGTCATTTATCACTTGAGAAAAGAGACAGAAAGAATGTGAGCACAAATGCCAATCGATGTTTACTAAATGAAGAAATTGATTCCTTGTTGCTGGCATACATATACCAAAGACGTTTGCCTGACTGCCTGTTGTGTAAAACAAACAAGCGTCAAATACTGTCATTTTTGTTCTTTGTATTAGAACCAAAAGAGAGAGAGAGAGAGAGAGAGAGAAGGACAATGACAATGATGATGATAAATAGTCTAATACTGTATTTGCTCTTCGTCTAATGATCTTATCAAAATATATTCAACAGACTTTCGAACTTGTCAAGTAATAAGAAGAAAATGATCAACAGTATATTACTTAGCTAAATATCGATGCCCATAGTATATATTACACATCCATATATGAAATATTATCTTTAGTTAATTTTTTTTTTGTGCTTTTGTCTATCGTTTTTATGATCATCAAATGTCTGTTTTGTGTGACACACACACACACACATAGTTAATCATTAGCAATTTAGTTATACTACAAATCTCATTGGAATTCTAATGGACATTTTTCATGGTTATTTGTAAAGATACCAATGATTTTTCTTATATTCAACAACGACAAACATAAGAAAAACAATCATTGTAAGCATGGCTACACTGTTTTATCAATTTTTTTTAATCAATATTCTACACCTGCTTTTTTTTTTTTGATACAAACAATGAACTTATATATATAACATCTTCTTTCTATTTCTTTAGGCGATCAGTTACAAAAAAAAAAAGAAAACAAAAGAAGAAAAATGATATCATTTATTTCAACATTGAAAAAAAAAATTTCCTTAAGTAAATTCTTAACAAAAAAAGAAAAATATTCATATCCTTTCTCGTTCTTATACATTCATCTATAGTGATGACATAGTGATCATTTACTCACTCATTCTTGTATGCTTCGAGCATTGACGTATGAAAGATATCAGTTTATATTCATGCATGTGCATCAACACTCAACGATGCATTTTAATCGTACTATCACTTTTTATAGTCTATCTGACAGGTGAAGTGATGCGATCATCAAATACATATTTATATATATACTAATGTGATTCATTTTAAAGTCAATATGCAAATAGAATAGTGTTCATCACGTAGTTATTTCGATTTCTTTTGTTTCGATTTATACGAGAGAGAAAAGCAATGTATTCGAATAGCTATCATATTTGAGAAGGTCAGTGAAGAAAAGAAACACTCCTTTGACTGAGGAACACGTTTATCTATTACGTCAAAATGAAGACGTGACTTGCATATTCTAGGCCTCTTTTTTCTATCTAGCAAATTTATATAGAGTGTATTAAGTAATAAAAAAGAAAACGAGAAACATCACTGCTGGTTGAGCTGACACAAATGTTAATATAATACGTCTGGTTCTATCCGTTTATAAGCAACACATACACACCTGTCAGTAAACGCACTAATTACATGAACATTAGTATGTCACATACAGTAATTCTAACTATTTAATTACATCATAAGTAGAAAAACACATTTCTTATATTAATACTCAACAATGTTAGTGAAGTATATCATACGAGTTTTGTTTTTATAAAGATAAACATTTTTTTAAACAAAATTTCATTAAGAAAAATAAAAAGAGAAGACTTTCAATAGTTACTAAAGGAAATGTTATTTTTAACTTATTTATTTTTCTTTTAACATAAAGTGTTTGATAAAATTTCTTGTTTTTTTTTCAGATAATCATTTGCATGAATGAAGCAATCTTACGCACGTAATCTTATAATTTTATCTCTTATTCTTAGTATGATTTCATTCATACTAAGTTTAATTGCATATTCTTTACCAAATTGGAAACATGTTCAACTTCGTTCAACATCTATACCTACAATTATCTCTGAAAATAATCAAATAGATCCATTAATTCGTAGTGAAGTTGATAAATATTATGATGTACTTTATCGTCGAGGTATTTTTATTTTTATTTAAATTTAAAATAAACTAATCAATATTTGAATTTAGGTGGAACACATTCATATGGTTTATTATCACGTTGCATAGCTGAAAGTAAATGTGGTCGAAATCTTTTGCCTTCATATCATGAAACTAATTATGGACTTTGTCATAATATTAAACATCATAATCAATGCATATTTTCAAATTCATTATCGGTAAAAAAATGTACTTGTCAAAAACCGTCCTATATAAGCATAACTCATACTTTGCTTATTTTAATTCTAATTCTTCAAGTTTTATTTATTTCTGTTAATCTTCTTCGATTATATTGTCATCATTGTCAGACTTCATCTCTAAATGATGTTCCATTTCGCCTTATTGGAATCATATTAACTCTAATTTCTTTATTATTTCTTATTATTATAATAATACAACAGAATTCTAATCGTTTTATTGAACCATTAGAATTTTTTCAATCAATGCATCGTCATTATTTACGTACGCAAATTTATAAATTTTCAAGTGATTTACATTTAATTATTAAACAACTTGAACATGATTTAGATATACGTTTCGGTATATCATATATATGTATTATATTTGTATTAATAATAACATTCATTTGTTTTATTACATCATCTACAGTTGAAATAAAAACTGTATCAAAATTTGATGAAGATGAAAAGATAAATGAACAAAATCCTATATTAATAGAAGCTCCTCCAATTGAACGTTTTGCACCATTTGAACAAACTCGATTTACACGTCAAACTAAAGTTTAGGTTTTAGAATAAACATGTTTGTGTGTGTGTGTGTGTTTTTTTTTGTTTCTTTTTGTGTATCAAATATTTTAGATTAGAATAAGTGCGAACAATGCAAAGATCTAACATTAGAATATGAGTTATGAACTATTAATTAGAATAGATTTATTGATAGACAAAAGTAAAGAATGGTCCAAAAGTTTCGACTCTTCTCAGTAAATCAATGATATCTACAACAAACTTATGTAAAGTTATTGATCAAATTATGTCATTTTGTAAAGAAATATTAGAACTATCATCTAAAAGAAACCTAGTTCAAAAAACATAAATCTATTAAAATGTTTTCCGTTAGATTTTTTGAAAAATAAAAAAAAAATCTTTAATATTTGAGTTGTGAAAGTCAAGTGAAATATTATTTTCTACATGTTTTTAATAGATATTTTTATATGGTTCGATAGAGTTCAACCAGCTCTACAAGAATATGAATATCAAGAAAAAATTGAATCCTATTTCCAATATAAAACTCGGCAGAAATCACACATATTAATAAAAATCTTGCATATGTTGCATGAGAATAGTATGATTAACTCTCAATTAACTTTATTTGATCTATTGTTAATTGATGTTTCGAAATGCACCGTCTCATACTGAAGCTGAAAATAACACTTCCGAGCTAAATGAACAGATGGAACAGTTAACTAGCTAAAGCTATTGAAAGCTCAACTTTCTCTCTCTCTCTCTCTGTCGAATATTTGATACATGAAATTTTGATTAATCATTCTCGTTTTCTTCAAGTTTTTTTTTTATTAAAAATAAGATCAGAGCTTCTTTAAACATTCATATTCTCGTAGAGCTTGTTGAACTTTATCGAACCATATAAAAGTATCTAGAAAACTATATATCATTTAGTATGGTACAAACATATTTTGTTTTTTCAAAAAATGTAATGTAAAAATTTTCACTCACAATTAGTAAAATGACCATAACATATTAGTAGATTTATGTTTTTCGAGCTAGATTTTTTTCTCAGGTAATAGTTCTAATCTTTCTCTGCAATATGACATAATTTGATTAGTAACTTCACATAAGTTTATTGTAGATATATCATCGATTAATTGAGAGGAGTCGGAAGATTTTAGATCACCCTTTATTATTCGAAAAAGTGAAAAAATAATAAAAAACTTAGTTATTTTAAGTACATTTTTATTTTTTAGCCATAATAACATTTCTTCGGATAGTCTTTAATAAGAAATTCTAATTGATCAATTGTATTCAGATATAATATAGATACGATGACATATATGATGAAGCAACTTATTTTTTGTCATTATTTACTTTAAATAAAGTTCCCGAAGAAGGTTTTCCACTAAATATTTCATTCAAATGATCAAAATCAAACGTAAATATATTGATATTACAATTATATTTGCTAATATCTCATAGGGTTTGGATGAATGAAATGCATTTGAATCTATGTGCTTCAGATCTACCAAAGGTTTCAAATATTCATGAATAAATTGTTCTGCTATCAAGATTACGTGCAATTATTTTATGACTGTACAAATTTTCAATATAAGTGAAGGGTGTGAGTGTGGATGCACCTCTTCTTCGTCGTATGACGCATCTTGAAAAGTTAACTTTGTATCTTCGTATTAATGGTCGAAGTGAATTTGTCGATGAAACACATCTTAATAATGAAATTCTTATTCATATGCTTTAACTTCATACATTCATCTTTTATATTTGATACTGTAACTAATTTGTCTGCCTACGATATGATTTCAATAAAACATGAATTCTTCATGCGAATTAGTCAAGCTTTTTCATTGCATAAAAAAGTTTTTCTATAAAGAATGAAGCATGATAGTCATGGAATCGTGATGAATGGAATTCATCTTATATCACTTGATATCATATCTGTGGATATAGATTATGTCGTACAATTTTTACTCGAAACAAAGACATATCTACCTTGCCTAACTGAATTAAAAGTCAATTATCACCAATTGAAAACTGCAAGAATGAACTTTACGAAAGATAAAACATCACACAATTGTTGTCGAAGCATCAAGAATTTAAAAGAATTTTATCGATATTTTCCTTCATTGTAAACTGAACTCTATGTTGTTAGCTTCAATAAAAATAAATCATGTGAAAATTCTTATATTATTATAAGGAAATAAAAGAAAAAAAGAGTAAGAAATATGAATTTGTTTATGATCGAGTGTTGAGTTGTGAATAGATATTTCGATTGACAAAATTGTTCGTGTTATATTACTATTTTGTATTTATAAGTGATACTATAGGACTTAATGAGAATTTCTGACAAAGAATATTTCAAAAGAAACCCATTACAAGAGTTCTGTGTGAATTATTGAGACTCATCAATAGCTTGTATAGAGTGAGATTTATTTTATGTGATATGTTTTATGAATTGTACCTTAGTTATCTGACATATACTTCTGTTAAAAGATGTTGAATCGGAAGCAATTTTAACTGTATTATTACATTTATTTTTCATGATCTGTAATCGAAATTTGTAACATTGAATGATTTTATTAGTCATTTTGTTTGCACAAAATATATATCAATTTATGACATATATTTATTTATTTTGAGAAAATTCTTATAGATTGTTGAGAGATCTTCTGTGGCGGTGTGGATTTTGGTATTTACGCTTTCTTCTCAAGATATTGTATACTGAAAAACAACAAGATTTGCTCGAATCGTTTGCAAAAAAAAAGCAGCAGTCTTACAAGTCTATTATCTTAACACAGAGGCATTCATTTTCGCTGAAACTTGTAGGATATCATGAGACCTGTTTCTGAATGAAATAGTCTGAAAACGCATTAAAATTATCATAACTCATAAGAAGAAAGTACTTATGGTGCATATCTTTTTAGGACTTATCTGCACAATATACTCTAACAAGCAGCAAACTATGAGTTCGAATGAAGATTACCAGTTGGAAGAGTTCTCTCGTTTGTTAAATTGAAGCATATTGAGACTTTTCTTACTATTGTTGACTGAAATTTTTCTATAAATGCTCTGGCTGAGGATTACCAAACATTTCAAAACTATTAGAAAAGTTCGTGTAAGTGTTAGACTTTTTAAATGCATTCATATGATACATGATATGTGTGAAAAGACTATGAGTATGATTAAATTTATCAGAGTATTTGATATCGTTGTACATGCAGTCGCAACATTGACTGACTTTTAGAAGAGCCATGGTTTCTGTTAACACAAGAATGGGAAGTTGTAAGAAAGAAAATGTTTTTCATAACATTCATTAAGGTATCTGACTGACACAAATTTGTTATTTACATCCTCTTAAATATCATTTTCTACTTTTAATTTTAACGAAAGAATGGAAATAAATGTTTTGAAAATTTAGAAGAAACCACACAGAATTTACCCGGATGAGATGAATACGTACAATACATCTAGCTTTCTCCATTAACGAATGTTTACCGCTTGGAAGAACATTTTGCTATGCCTCTAGTCTATTAAATTCTAGAAAATTTCAAAATTTAATATTTAAATATCATTCTAATTCGTCGATATTTATCCCAATACACATTCTATTTTTTGACAAACTCTTAATTGCTTTTTACAATTTATATGTTAAATTTTTTTTTCAACCGTATTAATAATTAAGTTCAAAATCTTTACAGTTCTGCTTTATTGATTACTTGATAGAAAATTTACTTAAGTCATCTTTTGCGAGATAACTTATTTATTAATACACCAATCGAATTGTTGCTCGATTAACGAAAGAATGAATGAACAGTAGGTAGATATATACATATATATGAACAAACAAATAAATCAAAGTGATGTCGCTAAAATGTATTTGTTATTTTTAAAGAGCATCCTACTAAATTCATTAAATTCTATACAGATTCTCAGTTGCTAAAGTATTCAAGAATATATAAACGATGATAATAAACAATTTCATTGTTTGAGAGTACAACAATATTCATGCATTTTCACTACATTATAGAGGTTATGTTCAATTCTGATTAGTGAATTAGATATTTGCTTTTGCTTTAAAGATAAGATATGTTACAAAAAGAATTCTATGTTTCCTTTCAATAAAAATAACTGATGAAAGCGAGAAAAAAATTTAGATATGATAGATATCAGTTAATGATACTTATTCATAATCTGTTATTAATAGAAGTTGGTGACGAAAACAACAAGATAATTTTATATTCATTGTTGACAGTTGTGGGTGAATTCTTTTCGTTTCTCAGTCTGATTTATGTATATAAATACTCTTACATGCCTTAACTTGTTTCAATGATAAAAGAAAAAGGCACACATACATATAAGCACGCATAATCGAGATGAAGTAAGAGAAGACAAGGCTTTTTTTTTTGCTATATTTTAGATTATATTCAACATGAAGTATTTAACAATTTATTTTTTACTTGTTATAATTAGTTGTTTGTTTATGAAACAAACAAATGCGTAAGTTATTAAAAATCTTTCAACTTTTTGTAATCAAATGTATTTCATTATAGGGTTTTTGGAAAAGGCAAACAGAAAGACGACAGCAAAGGTCAATGTAGTGTGTACAAAGGTCGATGTGGTGGTGCAATTAGTAATACATGCTGTAAAACACCTTTAAAATGTTCTAAACAAACAGAAATTTGTGGTAAAGATAAATTATGTTGTGTAACTGAAGCCGATATTCAACGTCATAAACAAGCAACAGGTCCTTGGTTAAAAAATCGAAATGGTTAATAAATATGAACAAACATTATATTATTGTATACATTAATACTTACGCATGAAAAAGATAGACTTTTTTTAATTGCTTCAATAAAAATTCATCTTGTTCTTTATTATTCTTAATGATCTATATATACTTGAAATAATCTTCATTTATTTGATTCAATGTTTTATCACTGATATTGTAGCTAAAGCAATAATTCGAGTTCTTCATAATCTTTGCTACGATAGTCTAGTAAAATGAATAATATTTCTGATCAATTGATGCATTTCTCTTTGATTAATATTGAACTTTTACACATAAATACTTAAATAAAGACGTACTATCAACATAATTTATGAGATCGTCTATAAGGTATTGCGCCATTATCTAAGATGACGTTTACATCTCATAAATGGTTTCTGAAAAAAAAAGCACTGATGACAAATGTCATATATCATAAGAATTACGATGACAATAAGAAAAATAAAGAAAATAAAATCTTCTATGTTTATAAAAAAAAAAGATCTCTGAATTTGTTCAATTACATAATATTTCACATTGAAAATTGCAGTTATGAAACCTATTTCTATACGAGTAAGAAAAGAATCAGAATATCATACCAGACAAAATATTAAAAATGAACAGGTAAATATGGACATTTGATGGCATAGAAATTTGCAACGACGAAGAAAAATGTAATAGAAAATGCACAAACAAGTTGCAAATATCTTGTCATAATAAGTCCACAAAAGGAAAACAAAAGCTTGGATTTCGAATAAGAACTTGATGTCGAGCACAAACTATGAAATATACGAAAAATGAAAATCTATACGTTGTGCAATAAAATTGACGATCAATAAATTATTTGTTGATATCACGCATAATTGTAAAATAAGATGAAAAAACGGATAGTCAATAGAAACAGGAGACTAATAAACAAGTCAAAAATGATGTATAAATTTTTATTAAATAAGTATGCATCAAATCAACTATCATGGTATCGATCTTCGTCCTAGTGAAAATACCCATTCAGCGAATATGACTTGACAGGATGAGTACTCGAGCTATTTCATACATATGTGCACTTTTAGTGTATACTAGCAAATATTCATTTGAGTTATCTCTTGCAGGTTTACTCACAAATAAAGCTACGATTACTCAATGTAGTATTCGTCCTTATTTTTTCACAAAATATTTAGCAAAACACTCATATTACTACGATTTACAGATATATAGATTGGCTTATGGTAATAAAGAAAAATAGTTTATTCAATGAAAAATATTGAAAGTATTTTAATAACGTATCTACTTTTTCTTCTATTCTTTTCTGATGAATCATTCATAATCAGTCAATGAATGGTGTTATAAAGAAAAGTAAAAATGATTTGCCATTTTCAACTGTTTCCTTCTCGAGAGTAAGATTGAATATACTTTTAAACGTTTAAATAATAACTCGTTCAAATGCACTTCCAACATTTTAGCAATCGATTGCCATTTCATATTATGAAGAAATAAGGATCGTACCATAGATGTCGAATAGGTTTGGTTAGAGCTGAAACCCATTGAGTTGGGCCACTCATGGATTAACCCATGAAATAATTTATATTGTTAAGAAATGATTTACGAAAAGACTTAACCAATGCAGATGTCGTCGCGATATGGCATAGATGATTGGTATGATAGGAAAACAATGAAAAGATAAATGCCGAGAAAAAATATAGAAAACTAGAATACCGGACGGAAAAATGTCGAATTAAAAGAGTACATTTCCATTATCGTAACCTATAGCATCAATAAAAAATTTATTGAATAAAGAGAAACGATAGAGAAACTGGTAAAGTTGTGAGTGTAGTGTTATTCTCTACACCTATAGCCGAACCCATGTTATCACATCCTCAACTGAAACTCATAGTTTCTGCTCGATGTCCGTCCTCGAAAATGTTAGTGCTCCATGGAGAATTGAATTCTGTATCTAATTCAAGGAACTAGAGACTCCACCCAAGTCTAGGAGTGCATATCAGCAGAGAAAACTCCAATCCATAGCTAACCTTTCTGACGTCATGATTCACCATATTTTTACCACTAACATAAGGTAACCCATCAGATGTAACTGAGTCTTGTCTTTGTCTACGACAACATGCATACATGAATCTAAACTCAAACCCAAAATCCTACAGTGAATATCACACTTACATCCCAAAAAAGGTCTTTTAATTAATATCTTTCTCATTCCATTTTTCGTATTCGATATTTTTTCTTTGTATTTTTTCATCCGTTCAGCTGATCAATCATCTCGTCAATACTTATCATTTGGTCGAATGATCAAGCGTGACATACATAAAGTGCATTTCATCTTCTTTTTTTCTTCCGAAATTTTATTTCTTATGGGTTTCAATTTATAATAAATATTCAAAATAACGAGATCCAATTGAAACAGATCAATCAGTCGTTTTTGAAAGACTAGAAAAAACGACAAACTATATTTAGCCTTTTTATCAATTTATTGTCGTGATGAATATTTGTCTAAATTTGAACTTGACAGTGAATAAGTATCAAATAGACATTGGTGTTTCCTTTATCTTTATTGGTGAATTTATTCTCTCAAATGAAAAATGACTTCTCTAAAAAATAAATGAATTTTGTTAATTATTATTACTGCCCTTTACCAATGGTATCAAACTTTTACATGTTTGAACCGAAATTTATAAATTATTATTTTTATTTTTTTTCTTAATTCGAACTCATTATGACCTGAATGAAATACATCAAACCTTAGTTTAATGAAAATTTGTTCGTGGGAATCAGCAAGTTGTTGTAAAATGTTGAATACTTTATTGTGATCGATTTAATCGAGCATTATAATCTTCGTTTAGTTTTGGTTTTTCTTCTACAATTTGTAAAGACTGTTCCGGAGGTTATTAAGCTACAGCAGCACTAATTTCATTAAAGCTTTGTGACTATTTTCACTCGAGTTTACTTTTAATCCTTTCATTGTTCAAGACGATGAAAATTTTAGGTTTTATGATTGTACGTGACCTGAAAAAGGACAAGATTGAAATTATTTTCTTCCTTATATTTATAGACACAACCCTATATCAGAAAGTACGCTAAATAAAATTTCAACAAACTCGCTATCATCTTACAAAAATATATAGAAACCGCTTTAGTTGTGTAAAAGATATCTGTTTACTGTTCCAAGGAAGTTTCGGGACAATCTGTATATTTTTATTTCATAGCCTATGGGACGATCACTTACATATTATCAACAATCCTTAAATAAATGCCTTGAAACTTTCATTTGTATCAATACATAAAAGAAAGTTGAAAGTCAAAATAACCAGGGTTACCCTATGTGTAGGGTTCAAGCTACTCGATCCAACCTTGCAACCCATAGACTGAATGCAAAATATAAAATTTTGTTGAAACCCACCCACAGAGCAATCGGTTGGGCTGGGTTGATCCATGGGTTAAAAAAAGCTACTGCCGGCATCTCTAACATCTACACACACACATGGATCTTATCGCTAAATAGATGATATGTTGATAGTATCTTTATTCTCGATGTACCCAATAGATAGAATATTTACTTAGATATAGAAAGTAGACACAAGATAAAAGGCAAAAAATGAAACCCAACCATAAAAACTAGAACTCCCAAATCTGCTTCCTCGCCAACAACAGCTACATTTCCAAGGAATACCTGTGAAATAATTAAAAAAGCAAAATAAGAACAAAAAATACTTAAAAATAAATAAAAAGTGTACGTTAATCGAACATTTAAAGATTCTTTGGAGATGGACGAGAAAAGATGAATCCAAGAGAATCCAAATAATAAAGCAAGAGTAGACAGTGCAACACAGATAATAGAAAAAATTGATACAGGCGGAGTAGGTTTCTTAAAATATCCAGTTGATAAAATCCATTTATAGAAATTATTCTGACCATCCTCTTCAAATATATAATCGAATTGAAAATGTAATAAGCATCCGGCAACAGCTAAGAAATAGCAATGTTTGATTTTCAAAGGTATTATATTTATATCCGTTTGATTGCTGTTCATAACATTTTCAAGATCAGTATTCATCGATGTTATCCATTTCCAATATAACATTTTTTTCAAGAATTTTGAGCATAAAATAGCTATGAAAGGAGCGACTAGCAAAATATACACAATACTATCATGAATCCAAAGCATTGCCGCATCAGCTATGATTGGGAATGTACTATTGAGACACATTTTAATGAAAGTTCCTATGTCAGGTCCAAAAAATCCATTCATTGCTAATATTAGACAATGAACTGCGGTAAAAGATCCTTTTGTCGATACCATTAGTAATACTCCAAAACCGAGCGTAAAACCCACATGAATAAATGGACCTGGCATAGTTCTACAATAAATAAAGAAAAGCAAATCAAATATTGGAATAG
Source organism: Rotaria sp. Silwood2 (assembly GCA_905329745.1). NCBI lineage: Eukaryota > Metazoa > Rotifera > Eurotatoria > Philodinida > Philodinidae > Rotaria > Rotaria sp. Silwood2. The sequence goes on along the minus strand of CAJNSZ010000053.1, from coordinate 502,037 downwards.
CTTTTTTAATCAAGATTAAGCTAATATTGATATTTTTTTGTCATCAAAAATTTGGCCAGTTACATGCTATAGTTACTTCATAAAGAGAAGCTTTTATAAATAGAGTACAGCTCAGACAAAATATCCAATATCTAAACACGTTGAACGAATTTTCAACCACTATCAAATGCTTTCTTCTATGATCCGATTCAAAATAAAAGGTAGATAACCATTTTTCAAATAACTTTTGATAGGAACGATATAGAGAACTGCAGTTTTCATCATTCGAAAGAGCGATGTTCGAACCATCGATTAGTATAGAACTCATTAAGACAAAAGATTTTTTTATAGGTACCTTTGAATCAGCACTTTTTCATTTGAGTATTTTCACAATAATCTCAACTCAAATTATGTCAAAATGTAGCTCAAATCACCTTTTTTTTTTCGCTATTAAATTATCACATATTTCATTATCTCTCAACCTCTTATTCTAAGCGGATTTAAAAAAATAAATGTTAATTTTATAGCGAAAAAAAAAGTGATTTGAGCTACATTTTGACATCATTTGAGTTGAGATTATTGTGAAAATATTCACGAAAAAAAGTGTTGATCCAAAGGTACCTATAAAAGACACACCTTTCGTCTTAATGAGTTCTATATCAATCAATGACTTGGACATCGCTATTTCGAATGGTGAAAAATACAGTTGTCTATCTCAGTCCTATCAAAAGTGATTCGAACAATAGTAACCTGACTTTTATTTTGGATCGGATAATAGATATATGCCGCCTAAAGAATTTTTACATGAAAGCAAATGAATTCGATACAACATGAATTATCGTAGAAAATCATGTAACTTTGCTACTAGTGTTGTACGTTAACAATGAGTGCATGTTTTATTAACTGAATTGCGTTACTAAAGTATACTGTAGACTTCTGGGGAAGAACTTGTCCCTAAAATAGTGTCTGACATTCAAAACCTAGGAGTGCCTTAATGAAGAAAAAATCGTATCCTCTTCGACTTTGACAGGAGTAGTAAAATTCCTCAAGACGAATGGTAAAATTTTTGTCAACCTCCGTACATCGAGAAATGGAGTTTCTAAAAGACGTTCACGAGTCATGTTAGTAACTAAGGCACTTGTCAATACATATTGTTTTGATTTGGCAAGTTACCTTTAAAACAACAAGGTCTAGAATCTCTGAATCTGAATTACTCGAGTCCTTGGTTAAATTGGCGAAAAGTGAGGCTTATCGAAATTTTGAGTAGATATGCTCGAAGTAGAATATGATATTCTCTCGTATGGAAAATCAGTCGCTGTTAAATACTAGATTTTCTTTTGGACAAACTATCTATTGACTTTTGATTTATAGTTTGTTCAATCTATTTGAACTGTACGTAAAGTGACTTTAGATTGAGCGATAGGAACTGAATTTCAATCATTGAAATGAAAAATAATTTTTCGATACTCATTTTATTTTGAAGGTACTGAAAGTGTTCGACGCATTCTGGCTGCAGTTGACGAGAAGCAGTGTCATTTTTTGTTTCAACAACTTTTTTTTTTTACTTTTTACTATTCACTTCTCTTCCAAAGAAAGACAAAAAACGTGTCGATTTTATTTTACATTTTTTTTTCTTCTTCTTCTCTTCTTGTGCATGATTGTGTGCGTGTACATAAGTCTAAAGAGACAACATACATCTACACATCCAGTCCACACTAGTCAAACTCACATCCAAATCAACAATATTATTGTAAAAGTGATCGTCAATTGCAAGAAACCGATGAGTCATGTTGTTGGAGAAACTTGATATTGTGAATAACCGGATGAGTACCCAAACAGATAGATAAGCAGTGAACAATATGCTTTAAGACAAGTTTTAGCCGATTTTTAAGTTTAATTGCATATTACAGATTTTTTTTTAAAAAAAATCGCGTGTAATTAGACACGCTTATTCGCGATACCTATTGACTTCTGTTAATTAATGCGTTTTAATGGGTGTTTTCCGCTGAGTTACCTTGTTTTTCATATTTCAGAAGTTATTTGGATTTTATCTAAAGAGATAGGTTATGATTCTATACAGAATATTTTATTTTAAAGAAATTTAAATTCTTCATGGAGATTTTACGAAAATTATTCCGAAACAGTTAAAGAAAGTCAAAAAACTGAAAGATACTTCAAAACTGTCAAATATTACATTATCAAGAAAATAATCAACTATTTATCTCGAAGTTCTTATCTGGAGAGATAATCAAAATTTTTTGAAGGGCAAAACTCAACAGAACAGTTTTTCTAAATAGACAAACATTAACTTTCAGATCAACAAAAGATATCTTCCAAGAGACACTATCCTTCCGATCTACTTACACGATAGAAGACAGGTATTAGGACATCATATGTATTGATTTTATTTTAGTTTTAGGAACAATACATAGTTCTTTTATTACAATACTTGACAGCAAGCTGATGAATTTGATGTAAATTCATTGTTATTCATATTTATATGTACGGTTTTTGTAATTTCTTGATTGACAGGTTGTAGTTTACTTAGAATAACATTACCATTGGAATCAACAGACCATTCTTCATTGACTAGAACAGTTGGATTTTCAGCTGTTAATTGTCCATCATTATTTAAAGTTAAGCTTTTATAACTTAGGTATAAACTTGTACCATCTGGTTGTTTTGGATGTACAAATTTCATGGTAACATAGCCATTGAAGCCCAATGCCATATCAACTCAAGCATCTTTACCTTGAACATTATATAATCGATCATCATAAAATAATAATTTTGTTTCACGAGCTTTGGTCGGAAGCTCTGTTGCTAATGTAGGAAAGCCAGAATTACCAATACATCGACCATATAACGTCAGACTTTTATCAGAATTTTTCTGTGGTTTAATGGTTTGTTTTTCATAGAAACTCAAGCGATGTTCATGACCCCATAAATAGAGAACCGTTCGTCCTTCTGGTAATAATGATGCTATTTGTTCCGGGAAAGCTAAACATAATAAAAAGCTCTCTCAAAATATACAATAATATATATGCATGTTTGTTTCTTGTGAGAAAAACATTAAGTTTAGTTTGAATCAGTAAAATTTTTTTTTTTCATTGTAAATCGATTTACAGGTATCATAATATTAGAAAACTTCAAAGAATACCGTTTCTGATCAAGTAGTAAATCTGCACATTGTGAAAAGTTCATAGAATGCAAGATCTAGAACTATTACTTTCAGGAAATTCTGTATGTACGAGGAACATGTGAATAGTGTGCATATGACAAGTTATCGTACTACAAATAGTATCTTTTTTGAATCGATCAATGATTCAAGGTTTTCTTTCAGTATTCGTTTCCATTTTGGGAACATCATCAGAAACTAACATAAATATATAAAGAAACATCTATCATAGCCATTTTTTCATTATTTAAACACTTTTGTTGAAGAAAATCAAGAAATATTCAACACTCAAAACTTTCGTTTCACATGGTAAGTCATGTTTTTTTTCGGAGTAAAAACCAAGATTTTTATTAAAAATGTAACTTTGTCGAATCTCTTATTGAAAATAAACAATAGATCAGTGAGTATTCGATATTTACCTGTATTTGGTTTTTCATTCCATGCACTAATTACTTGATGATGTGAGAAAAACAGTAGACCGCGTTTATCTGTCATTTGTGGATCGAGACCAACAACAGTTTTTAACCATTCCATTAATTCTTGCGGTAATTTAATTGAAGCATTATCAATTTCCAATAAAGAAAATGAATCATAACCAGTATCAAGTCCAATTATTCTCCATTGATCATTTTCTAGGACCCAATATGATGTTGTCTGTGGTTGTACAGGACATGTTAAATCATCTGGATTGAATAAACCTACATGAGGTAAAAAATAATCCCAATAACCAAAACCACGACTATACAACTCATGATTTCCAGGAATAGTCAAACTACCATTTTGTCCGATTGGCCATCGAACACCTTGTTCTGCCCAATGTGGTTTTATGCCAAGACAACAATGTTGAATTTCACTTGGTAAGCCAACATAATAGATATCACCCAAGTGTATAGAATAATGTGGTAAATCGGATGTTGCTTTTTGTTGTTGATTAGTTAAATCTAAACCATTCATCATCGCACTGGCAACAAGTGCTGCTTCCATTGTACCAGCACCCCTATAAACAAAAAGAAATCGATGACCGAATGATGATAAATATATATGCATACATACCAATCAGCAGTTAATGCAATATTCACCGTATCATCAACATCACCGCGCATTTGATAGATTCCTGTTTCCCATTCATTCCACTGTTTTCGTTCAGATAACCGTTTTTGTTGTTGTTGTTGTATTGGATATGTTGTAAATTGATGTCGTTTACCGATGTGACTTTTTAAATATTCAGTTAAATAGACCAATTCACCATGTAATGTGTCGAATAATAAATCTAAACTTTCGTTTGGATAGGTAAGATGTTCACTGGATTCTGGTCGATGACCATTATCAATTGGTAAACGATGAAATAGATCTTCACGATGTTGATTCATAGTTTCAGAATTTGGCACTAGACTTTGACTTCTATGAAATTTTAATTGAAGATTATCATTAACAACTAATATCAAGTCTTTCATTAAACAAATTGATGAAAATACTATATTCTCATCTAATGTATTGCCTTCTAGTTCAAAATGAGCATTGTTCTGTCGTTGATTATCATCTGTAGCTGCTATTGATATTGATGAATATTTAGAAGCTAAATTAATAAAATCATCTTGTGATAAAATTGATTTTAGTGTTGTATTTGATGGAAATGTAATTAGATTTGGATGTGAATGTAGTGAGTCGTTAGTTAATGTTGTTTTTGCTGATTTTGAAGATGATGGAACTAATAAAAATGATAATTGTGAATGGGATATATGATATTCAATTGAGTCGAATTCATGTTGAGGACGATGACAACGTGATCGAAACATTGCCATTATAAAATAGGAAAAATATATTTTAGTTAATTCGTGATGTTGATTTTCGAAAAGAGGAGAATATTTGATGTACAAAATTGTAAAACAAAATGGTTTTCTAAAAGTGTATAGTTCAAGCACGAGACGATACAAACAAGAATATATGTCAAAATGATTGTATTGCTTCAAATAATGGTTGTTTTGAAACGAAGAAGTATATAAATTGAATATTCTTATCTTACCACTGTGAAGTTCCAAATTTTGAAAATTGTATGTAAGACTTGAATTTATTTATCTAATAACGTAAAGAAAAAACTTATAAGAATTATGTATTTGTTGAACTTTTTTTTCTAAACGGTTATAACTATGATAAATCGGAAAAAAGATTTGAGTGGCTGAAACAAATTTCTATCAGAAAAGCTTCTTTTTAAATTTCGATTAACAATTTTGGGGAAAAAATGCCTGGAAAATTAAGAATTCAAAAATCAAAAACCTTTTCTAAATAAGATGATCTAATACAGCAAATGTTTCTGAACAAAATAAGTAGCATCAGAATTCTCGAAAATCTATCCTCATTGAACTACATTTATTCTACGAAAATCGTCAAAGCTAGATTTCTGTTATTTTTTTATAAAAAAAACTCAAAAGATTTACTGTGTGCAGCGCTCTGGGACCCTTCGTAAAATGAGGATAGATCGATGAAGATAGATTGTGGAGAACTTTGGGGTGTCTTCATTTGTTTAGAAATGTTTGCTCTATTATATGAACTTATTCGCATAATGTTTTTGATTGAACCCAGAAATCTGGTTTGAGGGATCTTAGTTTTTCAGTGAATCTGTTCCTAAAATTCTTAATAGAAATTTAAAAAGTAGCTCTTCCGATAGACATTTTGTTTTAATTACTTAAATATTTTTCCGATTTATCGTACGTATAACGATTAAGAAAAAAATTCAAAAATACATCATTCTTAAACTTTTTTCCTACACTCTAGTGTCAAAAGATCAGAATATGCCAGAAAACATCATATGAGTTTCTCGACAACATTTTGCAGTTGATTCATTACTGATCGAATTGTCGCTTGCAAAGCATCGTAGAGGATTGAATGTGCTGTTCTACATGTTCCATTCGAAATGTGAATAGTTTCGTCGAATAAAACAGATCTAAATATGTCAAAATCAATTTTATTTTTATTACATGAGAAAAACTAAATGCAAATATTCAAAGATGATTCATGTATTCCATCAATCGAGTTTTGATTAAACATAAGGTAATAGGTAAAGGTAAAAATATCAAACAATGCTATTAGGATAAACAAATTGAGCCTTATTGTCAGTTTTATTGTTGACCACGAAACTAGCAAGACGATTAAAAAAGATAGACGAAAGAAAAGAGACCGCCGTTAGCAACAAATAACTATCCTCTACTTCAAAAAAAGACCAGATGGTTTTTTTTAAATGACAATAAAAACATATAAAATGTTATCGATAATGAAATATATAAAAACTGTGCTTTAATTCTTGTATTTACAATCACATGTTTACGAATGAACTAATGAAAAACAAGTTTTGCATTTTGCGTGATTGAAAAATCCTTATTAACAAGCTTATCAGAATAGTGTCTGAAAAGGTTCAAATCTACGACTCGTATATGAATGCCATAGCAATAAAGCTGAACTAGAACACAAACAAGTGAAAAAAAAATGAATGTGCTCAATGAGAAAAACGCGTATTTTGAACAAATGGTTTTTTGCCATCTTCTCAAAAGAAAAAGCAAATACTAATAAAATTTTGTATTTTGTATGAAGAGCACTCGTGTATACTGCATAACTTTCATAGATATAATGTTTTCGATAAGAACAGAACAAGAATCTGCAACCATTCTACTTTCATCTAAAGAAAACTGAAATAGATTTTAATACATTGAACTTCTAATAAATTCATTGTAGTAAACTTTTCTATCTAACAAACCTGAATTAAAGAATTTGTTTCTTTCCACAAAAAAATAATGTTCAGAGATTTTGAAAAACAATTGCTAAGACTTATGATTCAGAAGTCATTTTTTAGATGTTATACTTGCTCAAAAATTTTCCAGAGTTCGATTGACTTACATTTTTCATGGGAAGGGCGACAAAAAATAACCGAAATAATTAGGGATGATCAAACCACTGAAAAATTGACATGAGCAGATCTTTGAATGGAATAGTCTCATAAGACAAGACAAGCGAATATTCTCAATATTGAGAAATGGTAACATTTCCAGGATCAATGACTTATGCTTTCTATAGCAGATTTGAGAGTGACTGACGCCCTTGCAATTTCAATCAGTTAGAAAAATAGAGCATGAAAATCTACACATTTCTGTGTACTAGTTTTTGTTGAGTGCGAAAAGAATTTTGATGATTAAATATTCTTGGAGTACCTATCATTTTCTAATGTTTTGAATAGAAACTTTGAAAACTATAATTTTTTCTTTTGTATACATAATATGAAAACGAGAGTGTGAGTAATGGAAAGGTTGACACTTCACATTCACATCCTAATTTCCACATTAGGTATACAAAAGAAAAAACTATAGTTTTCAAAGTTTCTATTCAAACCAGTCAGAAATGATAGACACTCCAAGAATATTTAGTCATCAAAATTCTTTTTGCATTCAACAAAAAATAGTACGCAGAAATGTGCAGAATTTAATGCTCTATCTTTCTAACCTATTGAAATTATAACCTAAAGGGTGGCAGATTTACGATATTATTTGTTAGTATCCTTTCGGAGATTTTCGATCACTTACATAGGATTTAGAACAAATCTTACAAAGCGCTATATTCATCTAGAGGAAATGAAAAAGATTAGATATATACGGATCACATTAAAATTCTCACCGTTCAACCAACAAATACAAAAGATAAGCNTGAAAGGCTGCAACCAATTCTAATGACGATAGATAAAGTGCAAGTCAATAAGTATATTGTTGATTTTTTTTCTCAATTTTACTGGATGAAAGTTAATCAAAACGTTGTTTGTAAAGAGATCATAGAGAACACACATACACTCCAGACATTGGAAGGTTCTGTAAGATCGAAGAAATTCAATCAGCTTCATGAAATAAATGTTGATACCAAAGATGCCAATCTGCAGCACAAGTTTGTGGATGCTACTTTTGTCAATTCCAAATATATTTCCTCCAAATTGAAGCATTTTTTCTTGTTCACTTAGGATCTCTTTTGCATGCTAGTGACAAATCATAAGACGGTGCATGAAGACAACCCAAAAAGAAAGCAACTGATTTAAATCAATTGAAAATTAACATTAAGGGTGGGGGTGTGCTTTTCTTTAACCTACACCCATACCTGAATCATTTTAGGTCAGAAAACATGGGAAAATGATAGGAACTTGAAAGCAGAAAATGGTTAGCTGACTCTGACCAGTTAGGGCTCGTTAGAAGTGGTTTTGGAAAAAATTGACTACTAGTTCCGATCACTGAATTCCTGCTTCTAAGTTCCTACGATTTTCCGTGTTTCTGACCAGAAACGGCGTCTTTACGGTGGGAGATTTCCGAAATTCATGAATTCGGACGCTGAAATCATTGTCATGGGTTATAGAAAATAAGGCAAAGTACTTGTTTAGCATATGAATAATGCTCTGAAGAGTAAATAATGATTAAAAGTGATTATTTTGTGTTGTATATTAAAGTGCAATTGTTTGTTGTTGGTTTCTAGATAAAGAAGAATATACTCGTCTCAACTGGAAAGTCTTGTAGCAACAAATTTATTAATTTAATTAATCTTGATAAACATGTTGGAAGATATACAAATCATTCAGTAAACAGGGTACATAAGAATAGAAAATATTAAGAAGTTGTAAATAATTGCATGGTTAGTAAAAAGTGAATAATAGAGTTGCCTTCTATTTGTTAATCTGTTGAATAGTGACTACTTTTATATAAGGCTTAGTCTGTAGCAGTAATTTCTTTGTTGAAAGTAGTTGAGAACACTATAGCAGAGTTGGAACCGGTTCGGCTATCCAGTTTTGGTCCGGCCGGACAGGACCGGATTTTTGCCAGTTCATCATTAAAAAATTGTTGTTTATGTCCAAGAAATTCCTCTACTGAAAAAGGTGTTTTTATGATATTTTCATGTCAGAAGAATGTGTTTACGAAAGACTCGATGAACTTTGTGCCTTCCACCTAACTGTAAACAGTTCATTGTTCTCTTTATATCTTTATCGATTACTTTCTCGTGTACTGCTTAATTTAACCTAGATCATATAATTTGTTTTTGTTATTCTACTTAGACAGCTGCCTGAATCATGAAAAATAAATATTTACACTGTTGTGCTAGATTTATTGTAAACTGGCTCTTTTTTCTTGAAATTAAGATGAAAAAAACAGATTTGATCTGAGTAGCTAACCTATATTAGATATCGGGCTCGAAAAGTCCACGCACCTTGCTATAAAATATGATGGTGATAGTTTCATTCCCAAGTTTAGTTTTCAGTTCCGATTAGGGGTGGCGATCGCCTGTTAACTTATTCTAAATTTAAATTTTTGCGAAGTTAAATTTTAAATAAATAAAAATTATTTATAGATGAAAATTTAAATTTATTTTAAATGTAAATTATGTAAATTGAAGTTTATTTTAAATTTACTCAAATCTAGTTTAAATCAATCTAAATTCAATGTACACCCATTTAATTGGATTTAAATCCAACGAAATGAATTTAAATTGAATTTTATTTGCTTTAAATTGAAGTTATATTGGTTTAAACTAGATTTAAATAAATTTGAAAAATTTAAATGTATATAAAGCCAATTAAAATTGAAAATCAATTTCACTTTTTAAATTTATTTTTCGATTTATTTAAATTTTGGTAAATGTAAGTTGATTATTCCTAATTCGGATTTCTGCACATGAATATTCAATTCCCCTTCGTCATCATAAACATGTGAATAGATAGTTTAATGGTCGGTTATTTTCGTCGGATTTTTGCCAGTTTAGCTGTAAAATTCATCCGGTCGGTTGCTGGTCGGACCGGATCGGATAGAAAAAAGCTGTTCAGTTCCAACTCTGCACTATAGGATCGGTAATAGAGACCGAAACCGAATCGAATAAAGAATTCTTTTAACGAGGTCGATTCAAATCTAATCCAACATGAGATTTTCTTATTCATTGTCGTCTCTGATAGGCAACAAGTTTCTAACAGCGAAATTTTCATAATAAAACTTGATCAATCAGTTGGAAAAATTTGATCTTTTGCAACTTGACAACGTAAAGTTGTGTACATAATTCAAAATAAATGGCAGCAATTTAATAGAATGATTGTATTCAAGCTTATTTTTGTTTAGAATAAATGAGTGTAAGAAATTATGTAATTCCATGATTTCTTTCGCTAAATAATGATATCTGAGTGAATAGAGTAATATTATGATTGCTGAACAAACACAATCGATTATCTTGATACTCGACATTTTTTCGACTGATTAGAGAGATTCAGATGAAAAGTTGACTGTTAAAGTATTTTGACAAGTTTTTCGAGATTTACGATGATCTACAAATGTGATGATGACTGCAAAATCATCTTAACGCAAAAACCTAGTTCGAGAACAAGATTTTTACCTATTCTATTTTGTGATAGTTTTCGACCGCGAGATATCGGAGAGAGGATGTGGATGTAGGTGTGAGTGCAATTGTTAGCGTGGTTCTTTTTTTTTGCACTCCCACTCCTTTCTTGTAGCTGACTAGGAAATCTTGTAATATTATATATTAGCCATGAAATAAAATCATAGCAATGAACAAGCAAAGTTTTGATTTACGTTCAAATAAAACCTATTATAAAATGGTTTGAAGAAACTATTGAAATACAGTTCACTCAATTGATTCACATCTGTATTTCGAAGACTAATAAAGCACTGTCAGCTGACAACAAAGCAAAGCGTATAACAATTTACGGATTGTGTCTATAACGTTGATAAATGAACTAGGAGCAACATTAATAGAAATATTTGTCTATTAGAATTTCACATCAAACATATTAAGATCTTCGACGGAATCGTCGAATCCATCGCTGTATCATTTTATCGAATTCACTTTTGTAATTTTTTGATGGTAAAATAAATACAAACAATGTTGACATTGATGGAATAAATGATACAAAATAACCAATCAAATATAACCAAGATTGACGTGGTGATCTCATGCATCCTGACGTGAATGAAATAATAAGATGTGGCTAATATATAATATTACAANAACTTTGAAAACTATAATTTTTTCTTTTGTATACATAATATGAAAACTAGAGTGTGAGTAATGGAAAGGTTGACACTTCACATTCACATCCTAATTTCCACATTAGGAATACAAAAGAAAAAACTATAGTTTTCAAAGTTTCTATTCAAAGCAGTCAGAAATGATGGACACTCCAAGAATATTTAGTCATCAAAATTCTTTTTGCATTCAACAAAAAATAGTACGCAGAAATGTGCAGAATTTCATGCTCTATCTTTCTAACCTATTGAAATTATAACCTAAAGGGTGGCAGATTTACAATCTTATTTGTTGGTATCCTTTCGGAGATTTTCGATCACTTACATAGGGTTTAGAACAAATCTTACAAAGCGCTATATTCATCTAGAGGAGATGAAAAAGATTAGATATATACGGATCACATTAAAATTCTCACCGTTCAACCAACAAATACAAAATATAAGCTGCCCTTTACATGCACCGATCGAAAATGAGACAATCAATATTTAGTGCATGTTCGGTGTCCATAATTCAAAATATCAGCATAATTCTTTTTCTTTTGCCATTTCGCTTGGATACCTCATTGAGTAGAATAAAAAAATCTTTCAAATTTGAAAAGCGATTGAACGAAAATTAGAACTGTAGGTCTATTTTCTCTTATATTTAAAATAAGATCATCCTTTTACTTACAATACTTTCCATTTTTACGTAGTTTAGTATTCAAGCAAATCGTACAAATGTCAAACTTTAGTTATGAGACGTTATGGAGAATGTGAGAATGTATTTTGGGTTTTACTGTATCATTAAAATAAAAATTTGTTGCTTATTCCAAAGTATCTAATATTAATGTCTTCCACTCGTATGTCAGAAATTCTTAAAGTGAGTCGTATTTATCAATTTTTTTATTGATCTTTCACTTTTTCGCTCCAGCAACTAAAATCGATGAAATTTAATTCGTTCGCAATTTTACAGGAAATAGTGAGAGATATTAGAATTCGATGCTATTAAATAGTAACAAATTTTCTTTTCAATATTTACGAACTATTTGAATTTTACAAGAAGATGACATTTACAAATACTGCTTAAGACTATCCGTTGTGACCTTGGTTTTAAAGCGAATTCATTGTCAGCTTCCGAACAAAACAGAATTTTCCTTCACTTTTACAGTTGTTTTAATTATCGTGAGCTTATGATCGTCAAGAATTTTATTACTGTATTATAAAAACTAGATTTTATGTGCTTATAGGAAAATGGAGTGAAGTAAAGTTTAGTGACAAAAAGGAAGGACTCAGTAATCGTGAAATCCTCTCGTTAGTCCACTCATCGACGTCTTTCATGTGCTTCAAAGAACAACAAGAAACAATAAAGAAATGACTCTCTATTGTGAAATTCAAATTGACTTAGTATTTTTATGAAAGTGAAAAGTAAGTCTATTGTAATGTTTGCTAATTTTATTTTAATTGATAGAAGATTTTAGCTCCTTTTCATCAGAAAAAGAACTCAATCACAATCGATTAACGATGATGCAGATAATTTCTTTGTTATCCTCAATTGACTACAATCTAGTTATTCAATCAATGAATGAAACAACGATTATCCTTTCCATTCATAATGAATTCGAGAGAAAGAACCATGTAGATAATGATTGTTGATGATCAATAGAAACAGAAATAATCCAGTGATATCTAGTAATGTACTTTGTTAAAAATCATAAAATAATATATTGAAATATTTACAATTTCTATAATCGCTATATATTGAAACATCTTGAAATAAAAATGAATTACGTCTACTACTCTGCATTATCGAAATTCGTTTAGATTTTACTTGCTAGTGAATAATAATTCATAAATTAAAGAAAGAGTAATTCTACATCATAATTGCTATTTGATTCACTTTTGAATATATCTTCTAGAGTGCTGATATTTCATTTGTTTTTTTTTAAACAAACCAGAATATGCTTTTACACGTCCTAGGTAATCAAAGAAAAATTTTAGGTGACGATTATTTTTGGCTGTCTTACTCCATATATCTCTTTGCTGTTTGAGTTTTTTTTTCTACTATCAAAGAGTGCGATAAAAGGATTTTTATTTAAAATGATTGTTGCTGGATATCAGTGTCTATCAGATAGCATACTGGGATAAATTTTCGGGCTAGATCATTTTATAGTTTAGGGATATGTTTTCTGATAAAATTCGATCTTACTACAGATGAATAATCACTGACGAACAGAATAGATACTACAATCTATAGTGTGGTTGCAGTTCTGTTTTATGTATTACACTCAATATAGTTTCATGTGTCAAACAAGTATGATATATAAATGAAAAATAACGCTAAAACGCATCTATTTGAGTAACGTGATGATAGAAGGGGGTTTCAACGAGTGATTTCACATTTTTTTTTCACTTTTTTGCAGCAAAATTCATGAAAACAGCCCTATCTTGGCGTTGAAATCGGCTTACACATAGTTTTATCTACTTAATGCATGGAAACGAGTTGACATAGAAAAAAAGGCTTTTAATCCGTCATCTTTCCTCATACAAGAAGTAAGTGAGTCATACAGTGCTTTTTCCTTCGATTTTCGTGTTCAATTCGTCAAAACATCGTTTTGCCGTCTATCTATCTGCGTGAGTAGTACTGGCCTCTATATTGTTTATATAACAAACCGATGATGCTTTCTTAACTCCCTACGCTACTAAGGAAATAACCTTTTCAGTGATGAGTATCTAAAAAAAAGGTGTGCCTCTCAAACAAGATTAATTTTAAATTGTTTCTTATCTTAAGTTATACTAACTTAGGATAAGTTAGAATTCGTCTGACTTTTTCAATGTCCAATTTTTATTTATAGATGTCGATAGTGAGAAGTACATCTGCTATTGATAGACCGAATTTCATCACTTTTTTCTAACAGACAGTATACCAAAATACTAACGTTATGGTGGATATCGGTGTAGTGATGGTTGAAGAGGAGATTAAGACCCATAGTCTTCTATCCATATTGCTACTTGCTCTTTCTAGGGTAACTAAAGACCTCTTTTCTAGAAGTGTCAAGATGTATCATGCACACTTCTAATGCCATTGTATTGAAATACATGCAGAAATATTGAGTGTAATTGATTTATTGCGTTGAGAATGTATCAGTGTTTATGCCGACTTCATCCGTATCTTTTCATACTTTTGTAAGCTAGTAAATCTGAATGACTTGACTTGACTATAAGAAATCTGATTGCATATTAAGATGAGAACCGATGTGAACTTTTGAAGTCGATAGTAAGTAAAGATTTTTTATTTGAGAAGTTCGTTGCGAGTTACGAATAACAATCAATATATGTGTATTTAGAATGTCAATCGTTTTCATTTATATGGATCATTCAATTCATTTCATGTTCACTGAATGTCTAACAGATTGTTATAGAGTCCATGTAAAAATGTTCATAAACTTAACCATTGAATGAAAATATAATGTTACATTTTCGATTATGAAAACGGGCTATTGGACGAGACTTCTACATAGGAATGGTACATCACAGTTTAGTATACCGTCATTCATTTTGATAATAGCTTCTCCTTGATCAACTTGTAAACTATCGGCGTATCACTATCGTCCATGGTAAGACCGATCTTGGGCCACGAGTTTGTATCTAGTAGAATATAATGTTCACGAGAATGACGATGAAAATCGGCATGCCACCAAATAGCAGATAAAGCCATACCCCATGTTTTCGATTTCATAAAGCCTAGCTCTTTTATTGATAATAAATCGCACGAACGAATTTCGCTGTATTTAATAGTTTTACTACCAATCGGAAAATAATACATGTGAATGACAAGACGGTCTAAATAGCAAGTTGCATATTTATTCGAGAAGCATATGGTGTCTGGATCAATAAAACACTGTTTACTTGCCATTGCTTTGATGATATAAGTGTAGAAAATAAACAACTAGATAAACGGAGAAAGAATTAGAAATGAAAGAGTGTCTTGTTCAAACAAGTGTTATAAACGTCATCTAATGAAAATAAATTTTCTTGCCTTTTTCTTCCTCATTTTAATTAGTTTTCTTCTAGCGAATCGTAAGCAATGCAACTTACGCATATTATTAGAAGCAGAACAATTCACATGAGTATCTGTCAGAACTTATGCATATCGTTTCATTGTACACTATTTAACAGTTTCGATATTAGATATATAACATTCTATCAATAAACGGTTGACTGTTAAATGATATTATATACACAATGTCAATCGTTTTTTCGATGCAGAAACTACTGACATCTGAAGAATTTTAACAAGCAAACAACTTAGAACGATTCTATCACATGCATACACGAACTACTATTAACATGAGAAAAATTGGTACATGGTGATTCAATACAAGCAAGTACATAATTATGTGGAGCTGTCTTGAGGGGCGTGAATGAGGAAATCGTGTTTGGTTACCGTGGCACGTAATCTTTTGAACTTATCTTCTTTTTAAGATAAAATGAGCGAGGTATTGGATCTCACAATTCGAATTTGGATAAAATTTTTCTCTTAGATGCGACGAAAAAATTTGTCACTGCAGCTCTATAAGGATCCAAAGTACGAATAATCACAAACTCTGATTATTATAAATTTATGGTCTATTGTCAAAAGTTTTAAAGTAATTTATTTCAAGAAAATGTCAAATAAATGAATAAATCAAAATTATAACATTTTTTTTTGTGATAAGTGCGCTTCGAAATTTTTATCATTTTGATAACATCGTTATATTGTAAAAGCTTATTTGTATTATCAGATACATCTTCAATACATAATTGTGAGTTTTTTCTAAACTTAAAATTCAATCAGTGCATTATTTTCTATCATGGTCTTATGCTGACTCTGCTAGATCAGTAATATCACCATCCTACTGATTAACATCTATTATACGACCTTTTCGTTGCATCTAATACTAAAATTCACTATGTTTAGACTAATTAGAATCTGCAAAGTTTCAGAATGATCTAACGAGGAACGTTCCGTCAGTGATCAATCTCTTTTTCGTCAAAACATGCATGACTATATGCAGTTCGCTGCACCGATTTCGAATATCATGATCTTAGCGATCCATAAACCTTTCTAAAGTCTGTATCATTATTCTGAACTTCCTTCTGATAAGAATATTTCTCATCAAATTCAATCTTTTAATTCAGTATGTTATATGCCGCTAGACAAAATATCCATAGGAATACTTTTTTTTATAGACACTTCAACCTGAAGTTTCAAATGCTCAACTATAAAGCAGTGGTGTGACCCGTGCATTGACTACAAACAGCCAATTGGCATTTTTTTTTCGTTTCATCATCATATATTCACAAATTAATCATATCCGTACTATATTCAGCAAAGTATATAACAATGGAAGAAAGGGCGTGGTGGTGAATGTGGGTGTGACTCCTACACTCACACCCAAAATTTTTTAAAATATGAACGCTGTTTTACAAATGTTGTAGAAAATATGTATGTATTTTGAAGCATTAATGTCCCGTAAAGGGTATGTTGGAAATTCTGAAATTTTGTGGACAATTTAGCCTAGATGAAATCTTCATGTAAGCAAAGTTTTAAATCAAAACTCGATAATACTATTTTGTGGCACATCTTATTTGCTATGAAAAGAATTGTCTGAAAATTCTATATCTTAGTAACAAACCCTTTGAACGAATGAATCTTTTTCATATCTGATCGAGATCTACTTATTGCCAAAATATGGGGGTCAAACCGGCTTTTGAACATCTGTATATATGTTCTCTCGTGACTTTCTTCATTTTTAATTCTCTAGGTAAGTCATAGAATCAAAAGAAGAACAGTAGCCTATTCATAATGTATATACTATTAAATAATTATTTTAGTTTACGTATTTGATATAATCTCTGTTCGTATACGTAAAAGATTCTTTTATATTATTACAGACGTTCATATCTATACGGACATTAAGAAAAGTGGCAATAACCGGTTCATTTCTTGGATTGATCTATGTGTCTATTCGAGAAAATTAATATTCTAGTAAGTAACTTCGATAGGTACACATCCTAATCGATTAAATATACACTTATATCTAGAATGCATACAATTGTGCAATACTGCCCAAGTGGTGTGACCTTTATCTCTCTATTTTGTAATTTTTAATGAATTTGTAGTTCATATGACAAAGTTAGAAAAAAGATTTTATATTGAAGCAATTTCTTTATGTAATCAACAAATGCAATAGATTATTAAATCATTTCAAGCACGCAAATGAACTTCTATTCTCATTACTCTCAGTTGTCTTTAGTTGGTCACGAAATGAAGTGTAAAACTTTTTTTCATTAACAACATAACTTTTTTGATCATAATTAATATTTTAGAAAGAAATTTTTCGCGATTGTGAAAACAGTATAGAATGTTTAATGATAATAAAAGAAAAACTATTCTTGAAGACATTCTATTTGACATAATCTGTAAGATAAAAATGACGAACGTCTTTCTCAGATTTGTCATTATTCTCTTTCTGTTTTGACATGATCTCTTTTTACATGAATAATATTCAATACATATCTTCTCGAGTGTTTTCTTTTAAAACACTCGAATCTTATTTAAAAATCTATTCTAATAAATATAAAACAAGTTTAAGGAAAGAGAAAAATAATCATATACTTTCGATATGATAATTAGTGTGACTATTTAAATCAATAACATTTCCTAGACTCCGTTTTGATATGAATGATCAAATATTTATTTAGAAGAGCAATCCAAAATAATTTACAGATGATTGGAGAAGAATCTGGAGTCTTTTTTCTTCACATTTTGAAACATGATAAATAATAGATATGTAGGAGAATCTCAAGCAATTTAACATAAGAATTCTACATCACATTGATATTCTATCAAATTAAATAATAGTTAGATCGATGATCATTTTTGGAGTTTGTCAACTGCTTTAAAAAAATATACTACTAAGCCGTTTGATAGAGCGACATGGAAGCCATCTATCCACATCAAGAATACAGAACTCTTTGGGCTACATTTTGGTGTAATTTGAGCCTAGATTGCTATTAAAACTTATGAAAATAGACAACGAAAAATTTTTCACATTGGAAACATCCATGGAAAACTTCTCTGAATCTATCCATGGTGAAGAGTTATTCAAAAAATGGTGATGCACATTTTTTAAAAAATTCGACATTAGTAGAAGTTACCATTGTCAATATCATACACCAATAGTCGTAGACAAAAAGATAGATTATCTCTCTACTTTGACGAAATTGTAATTCAACATAAATATTTCATCTACAGTGCTATAATGCATACACAGTTTAATCAGATTGAATACCAAATTTGTTTTCAAAAACAAATGAAGTTTCTGTATAGATTAGTTAAAATGAAAAGTTGAGTTCATAATTTACTACTTTGTTCAAACAAGAAACTTATCGAGGTAAATAATTTTTTATAAGTTGTAATTAATTGTTCTGTAGTGTTGGCTCAGTAAAGTATTAGTTACAGCATATTAAATAGTTTGAAAATCTCAAACACTGATTTAAAAAGACTCTTCATTTAATTTGTTTTTGCTCAATTTTTGTATTAATTTTATGTCAGTAAAAATAGAATAATTACAATTACCAAAAATTTATTGTCTCAGTATTGCTTTGTTAGATTTTTGATAGTCTATCACGATGTCTTTTTTCACCAATTTCTAGGGTGAGTATTGATGTGGGATATGTGAGCAAAGAGTACTTCAACACGTCTACACCCTAAAGATGTCATCATCAGTCAACGTGAAGAACCATTCTTCTTTTTACATTAAAATCTTTTCATAGAGAAAATAAAGATGACTACTGAAACAGATATTATTCATTTAACGAGTAAATGAATTTTTAGATGAGTCATTATATTTTGAATAGATATGCCAATTTGAATAATATTACAGTTTCATTTTAAAATATAAATGTATTATGGACGAGACAAGAACTAGTCAGTAATACTATGGGTTGGCTTAATTGAATGTTATATCTATGATCATGGAATATCGACACATAAATGTTATAGAAGCTTATATCAACAAATTTTCATCTCTTCAAGAACTTATTGTGCGTCAACGAGATCTTTTTATTAGATGATGACACTTTAACAAATCATCGTAGTTATAAAACATTTCTATTGAAAAATATAAAATGTTGAATTCTCAATCGATGAATAAAAATAATTTTCTTTTGACTATTAAATCACATTTGTTCTAACTTGCATAAATTAGCGACAATGATAATTGAATTTTCAAATCTACATGCATTAGTCGATAGTAAAATATTAGAAGAGCTTGTTGGTACTGAAAATAAAAATTCCCAATACAAATTTATCCATGTTTCTGATAGTTTTTTCCAATTTTGGCTAAAAAAATACAGTAATGATCAAAAGTAATGATATCACATAAAAATAACCAAAAACTCGAGCGTTGGAGCTGAAAATTTTACTGCAAACAGAGATAAGTAGACTCTAGTCCTAAACACCAGTCGACATTCAATTGGAGGACAATTAACAAAGTTATGGGTCAAATACTATTTTGACCTTAGAGCACTCAATTTTTTTAGCATCCGAATATCTTCATTTGTGCGAAGATCCTTATTCGTCAGCTGAGCATCTAGTTGTTCTACCGTAAAATTTTTGCGTGGAAGCACCTTCATCTTGTTGAGTTCTATGTTTGAATTTGAGAATTGTTTGCCATAGGCATAGTAACGCCTATAGATAGATTAACTACAACTCAGGCAGATTTCAACTTTTTTTTTCTGAAGAATTCTCAATAGTCGAGGAGGTTTGCTGCAATCCAAAAAGTGATAACTATTGCTGAATAGAACTCATCAAAGAAGTCTGATGTCAATGCTACTAAGGTCATTAAACATTGAGATCTTAGAGAATTGAAGTATCATTTCTATATTAGAAATTAGACACTAAGTACTTCGTTTATCAATCAAGTCTTAGCTTTCAACTAATCGAACATCTTGGATGTGGGTCTAGCTGAAAAGAATATCAAAAGCTACACTTTCACACGCACCCAAATAGTGTAAATCTGTTCGCCTACAATCTCTATTATCATGAGAATATTTTTCAGTAATTATTACAAATCGTTGTTAAAAACAGTAGAGCATCAATTGAATAATCTACATCATGCAAATTCATTGACATGAAGGATCTGCACACATCCTGCAATTTGTTGCTGACATTCTATCTCAATAATATTTACATCTTTTAGTTCTTGTAAATTTTTCCAGATGCAATCGGCTGCTACCGGAATTATTTCTTCAATACATTTTTGTACATTTTCATAGATATGTTGTAGTTGATATTTAACATGGTCTGTCAAAATATTGTTGTATGATGCACTAAAAACGTCGTTACTAATGAATTCCAATAGGATGGATAATGCCGACGAACGAAATCTTAAAATCCAAAGATATTTTATCTTTCACATGTTTTATCAGGATAAAAGGATGGATTGAGTTTGATCGGATTTTCTTAAGTAATTTGTTGTATTCTTTTATCAGCTATATACACGGTACTCTTTTTCCAAATATGCCAATGAATACCGTTCTCATAAAAAATCTGTGGAACCAAACCATTCCGTTCCTGTTCACTCTTCAATGGTATCAAATAAAATATGGTGCTATCGTCAATATAAGCCAAGTCTTTGTACCAACTGAGTGTTCGGTAAAATCTTTCAATATCATTCTTAAGTGAGCGACGACGGTAGGTAACATGACATTTCACTAATTGTTGGGTGTGGATGTAGGCCTTCCGCTTACACCTATACACACACTTAATCGAACATTTGAATCAGAAAACAGAAAATTCGAATTATACAGACATTTATAGTTATTTTCACGAACATTTCAAATGAGAAATGAACCATTGAGATAAAAATAAAAAAGAACAGATTTTACTATCTATCTATTTGATTATAGACTAATTTCAAATGTTAAGCCAATTTCACCACTATACCAGATGAAAAATAAGCCTTTGAGATACAAACTACAAAGGCAAGATTATTCAATCTATCCATTTAATTACGAATTATGATTGGATTTGAGGGCATTTTTACCACTACTGGAGATGAGAAATGAATCTGTCAGATACAGGCTAGAAAAAAAATGTCAATCTTCCTATTTAATTATAATCTAAATTTAAAATCTAGTGTAATTTCACGCCTATTCGAGGTGAAAAATGAATCTTTCAGATAAAGATTAGACAAGAAAAATATTCTACAATATGTCAACTTAATTACGAATTATAATTAGATTGGAAGGCATTTTCACCATCACTGAGGATGAGACATGAATATTTGAAATAGAGAAAAAAAAATATTTCTCAATCTATCTATATAATTATGAAGCATTGCCAGATTTCAAGGCATTTTCACGAACGTTGGAGATGAGAGTAGGAAAAAAAATTTAATATTTATATTTAATTATAAACGATAGTTGGATTGCACGACATTTTCACGAAGATTGAGGTATAAAAAATGAACCTTTGAGATTGAGATAAGAAAGGTAATTATTTTACCGTGATCGTCAGATTTATGTAACTTAATCAGGTAACTTATGTTCATAAAGAGAAAGCACATATGATTTGAGTTGGAGAAATGAAGTTGTATTTGTGAAGCAATATTTACAATGACAGTAAGTCTATCGCACTAAACGCTATAATTCTATTGACTTATACAGTAAATAAACTTTTTTTTTCGGATATGTGGCAGTAGCTACGATAGCTGACTCACTGGATAGTTAACAAAATGCTTCGTGAAATATTTTCGTGGGAAACGGCGCGGAAAGTACCTGAGAATGAGTTTTAAAATATGGGAAGCTTGTCACGATTTCAAATACTTCGAGTATATGAGTTTAAGAGCAGGAGTAACATCGCCGATTTTGGCATATAATCAAATTGGAACAGAGTTTTTAACAGTGTACTATATGATCTTGTATTACTTATTCTTTCTTTCTGATATTATATCAGTACCGTATATTATCAACTGGCAGATATGGTTACATTTAGACATTCAAAACATCGCTTTTGTTCTGTCTTAGACGTTTCTTAATGTGTATTTCCTAATATATTCTTCTATTTCATTTTTAGCACTTCTAGTCATTGACTTTTCCTAGGTCATACAGTTGAAAACGGAACAAGAATAATCGCACAATCGACTCGTTAAGTTTTCCTGTTCATTGTTTTCAGCGATCTATTGAATTCTAAAATGTCATCATCTGAAGTCGATTTCATCGCATACATTAATAATGTTTCAGCTCAAATGAATCGTTATTTCTCAATTTTCATCTTTCTCTTTGGCACATTGGGTAATATTCTCAATATTCTTGTTTTGTCACAGAGATCTTTTCGGAAAAATCCATGTGCAGTACTCTTTCTGGTTTCATCTGTAGCTAATTTTATTGCTATTCTTTCTGGTCTCACCTCACGAATGTTGTCTGGTTGGGCAGCTGATCTAACAAATACCGACAGATTTCTTTGTAAACTTCGAGCTTTTGTTCTCAACGTGGCAAGACCTGTCGCATTTTGGCTCATACTATTAGCAGCTATAGATCGATGGCTATTATCAAGCCCCAATGTTCGTCGTCGACAAATAAGTACATTGAAAAATACACAGCGAGGCATGGCTATCATTATAATTGCTTCTACAATTCTCTTTTCTCATATCATATACTGTTATGAACCAAATTTGATTAATGCACCTTTGAAATGTTATGGAATAACATTAACATGTCGTTTTGTTACAGATTTATCTTTTACGTTCGTTACCATAGTGATTCCGATTCTACTTATGTTCGTCTTTGGTTTAATGACCATCAATAACGTACGTCACTCGCGAAGTCACATTCAACCTAAAGATGCAACAACTATTACAAATACCGTATGTCAAACAAATGACAACCACAACCAGCGACAACAGCGAAAAAAAATTGATTTTCATCTTCTCATTATGCTTCTCGTGCAAGTTGTTCTTCTCTTTATTTTTGGTCTCCCATTGGGCATACAAAAACTCTATGCAACTATAACAGTGAATAGAGTCTCATCCAAATCACAAGTTGCTATCGACAATTTTGTCTACAGTTTTGTTCTGCTTCTTAATTTTTTGGCCAATGGAATGCCATTCTATATTTACACAATGGTTGGCGGAAATATATTTCGAACAGAACTTATGAAAATATTGTTAGCAGGAAGAAAGAACATCGTTTGCCGGTGAAAATTACGTTTACGTACCGAATAGAGACCTATCAACTTAAAACACTTGTACTATTTAATTCTCAATAAATAAAAAGAATCATTTGAAAGAACATGTGAATCTCATAGTAGAGCGTTCACAGACACAGCAGCTAACTTCAATGGCTGTCAAAATATTCAGTCATCTCATAAAAGTCTTTCAAAATCTCAAAAAAAAAAAAGATACTGACAAACTAGTGTGTTGATTTTCTTACTAAACTTTATTGAATTGTTGTTGATTGCGTCAAATGGGAATAGAATAATATATATAAAAAAGACAAATACTTACGAAAATCAGATATTTCTCAGCATTCTAAGTGCTTCTAAATTGGTCGACAAAAAACTGTGTAACAGAGATACGTTTGTTTCTTGTATTTTTTATCGGAACAAAATAGTTTAAAGGAAATCGTTTTTACCACTCAAAAGTCCGTTCGATACTCTACATAACTGTCTCTAGAATAATTTCACTTGGAGAAATTCTTTCACAAGAAATTAGAGTTTTATTAGAGGCACTGAAGAGAAAAAAGATCTTTTCATTTAACAGCGTTACGCGATGATAAAACTTTCCTGGAAATTCGAGACGGTGTGGATGAGTAAAAAGTCATTGGTTATTTATCGTTGCATAGTAATCTTTATCAGTTACCGGCTAAGTGGTAATTGGTTTATATTTAACTAAAGACAAGACATTTACATAACATTATGGATGATTCTATCAAAAATTTTTCGTACCTTTTTTCGATTAAGAGTGAACTATGTCAAGAAAAAAACTGTATAGTATAACGTTTCATGAAATGTTTTTAGGGTTGAAGAATTCAAATCTGTAATTGGTTTCTCGAAGCTTTGTACACAATTTTTCACTAAAAAAAACTATTTGCAAAGGTAGCTCTGTCTTTTATGAAGCTTGATCGAATGTCTTCGGGGTGGACGTAGCTTGACTGATAAATCAAGCACACGATTTCGAGAACTGATTGACAGATTCGAATTCCTCAAGTTCGTAGACCTTTGATGAAGCTTTATAAAATATCGTAACTGTCGGATAATGACTTTTTCTTAACGAGAGAATAAAATCCAGAAAATTTCTGTTACGAGGTTACCCAGTGACTGGTAACGGATCTGTTACCATTTACTTAGCAGGCTAGCAGTAATTGATTTTTTCTACTTACCACTTACCCGGTAGGTGATGAGAATTGACATGCAACGACAAATAAATGACGGCTAAACTAACCATCTATCACTGCTAAATAGAAAAATTTTGAATCAGAAAAACACCTACTACTTTGGTAGAGGTACCCGTAAGTTGTAGCACCACTGTGAAGAAGAACAGAGCTTTCAGAAAAACTCTGGAATATACTGACTCATTCAATGTTAAGGTTTTGAGAGACTTTTGTGTTTGTTCAGCGCATTTTCTAGCAGCTCTGGCAGGCTCTGATTCTGGCATCGGAGTTCATGAATTTCTGACAACCTCCCACCGAAAAGCTTGGCGCCATGGTAAAAGCTAGTAAGCAGAAATCCATCGATTGTATTTGGTGGCTGGATTTTTCTAGTTCAGGTCTTAACGGCCCATAGCCGAGCAGAGGCGACGATTAGATATGATCGCTGAATTCTTGCTTCCAAGTCTCTACCATGTTCCCGAGTTTTACGGCTAGAAAGGGCCAGCATTTCTTGACCATGGATTGATCACTACTGTTAACGATTACTAAGCCAATATGAGCAAATGCGAAAATAAAACATGACAATCTAACTGATAAAGAAAAATTTACGACAAGGTTTCTGATGGAATCGTCAATAAAGTGACCAAAATGGTCTGCCTTCAGTTAAATACAAATCACTTATCAGGCTAGTGTAGCGATGAAACCATAATACTCGCGCTCCTCTTATTTTGGTTGAGTAATGGCAGGTGGCACCCTCATTATGTGCGTCGTGTTACCAAGAATACACTGTACCAATAAAGTAGCTACACTGTTCACTATCCTTCCCAAAACAAGAGAAGGGTCAGGATTCTATTTTCACCGTTAGCTACTCTACGGATTATATGTATCTTGAGTAAAACAGCACACATAACGACTTTGCCATCTGTCATTGCTGGACCAAAACAAGAGGAGCACTAGTATTCTGATTCCGCCGCTAGGTAAGTAGTGCGCAGTAACACTTATGACTCACTGGTAATAGTAATGGGAGTATAGCACGCTTAATCGACAAACACATCCACACCTTATTTTTGCCTCGTGGTTCACATGAAGTTTATTTACAAAAACTGGTTGATGTTCCAACATTCATAGTAGATGTTTTCAACTTTTCGAAGACAGCTAAAATTAAAGCGAGGATGTGAGTGAGATATCAAAAGAGAGAAATAGGAGAAATACGATAGCACAATTAACATGAAAGAGATGAGAACACAATAATATAATATTAATCATTCAACCATCAACGTATGCCAGTAAATAGTAGACAAATAACGACTAAGAACTGAAAGTTCGTCTTAAGTCAATAAAAGGCTATGGAAGAGGAGTGAAAAATAAGTAAAAAATGTTAAAAAGGAAATGAGTACTTATGTCGTACGTTGTTGTGAACGTTTATTTATCTATTCTTCAGTAAGTTCTCATCATATTCCTAACAATGACTTGAGTTTGTTTTCCAGTTATTTTGCTCTTCTTTGCTGAAAATTGTGTCCTAGTCTATTATTATATCTTTTTTAGATTCACTCCACAACAAAATATCGTTGAAAAAAGGGAAAAAATGAAAGATCTGAATTATCGACATTTTAGAGTCTTTTTCTTATATATTGTTTAAGATAATGGTCTAGATCTTTTTCATCGGTCAAGAAATGCAACTGTCAAGCTGCTGCCCATAGGTACCTGCGGACTGATCTGACAAGAGAAGTTCCCAAACTGATCAATTGCTTTTCCGTCGAGACTATGTGCATTATGTAAGTACAAATGAGCTATAAATACCCTGCAAAAAGTTCGGACTGCTAACTTATTGCTATGGAGATACTGCACTTTTACAGTATGTTTGTAGATGAATGTCATGGTTCCCATCAGGAACACCAGAAAAAATGATTTTCGAATTGCGATTTGATACTTTACATATAAACAGGCCTTATAGAGAACAGTTATTTCTGAAAGGTTCAGATCTTTTCATTTATTCCTATACTGAAGCGAGAACATGAAATCTTCTGGTTCATCGGAATGAAGTTATCATAGTTGTATCTACAGATAACAACAGCAAAAAAGGTCTGAAACTTTCACAAAATACTATTCTCAGGAAGGCCTGTTTATATGTAAAGTTTCAAGTCGCAATTCAAAAATCACTTTTTCTGGTGTTCCCGAGGGGAACCACGGCATTCATCTACAAACATACCCTAAAAGTGTAGCATTTCCGTAGTAATAAGCTAGTAGCCGAACCTTTTTTAGTGTATTCATAGCTCATTTGTACCTACATAATGTACATAGTCTCAATGCAAAAGCGATTGATCAGTTGGTGACCTTCGCCGTGAGATCTGCTCTAAACATTTTGCTGAAGTAGCTCTTGCTGAATATGTACAGAAGAAAAGGGAAAAGGCAGTAAAGTCAAGCGAAAAATGGGAACGAATATGCGAAAAAGTATTGTTTCAAAATACTGGTAGTTGTCACTCTGCTGTTTTTCAACCATTTCAATTTCGTGTACGACCGTTGAAAAAAGGGAGAACTTCTCATCTACTGCGTAAGTGCTTCTTTGTAACAGAAATCTTCTCACCAATGTCAACGTCTTAATGCCGCAGAATAGGGTGTTTTTTTTATCGTCTTTGTAATCGGATAAGAGTCGTTAGGATAGATTCAAGATTTTCTCTTTCTCCTTTTCTTCGTTCGAGACATCAAATTAATGCGCAAACAGCACTTGATCAATGGATTGTAAAGCAAAAAAATGTTCTCGTCACTTAATTATTTTGAAGAATACACACACGCATCGCTGATGCACTCGTGCTCTGTGTTTTACTCACTATTCACTGGTAAGAAAGAATTCCGCTTGAGTAGAAAAAAATTTAAATCGCTTCTTTTTAAATTACAATGAAGTTTCACAGATTAAATCCTAGTTAGCGCATGTTGTTAGATCATGATCATAGAGGCTTAGTTGAACTACTAGTGTCGTCAGAAAGCCTTGAAAAAAAACCTTGAAAAGGATTTTTAGGTTGTTTTTGGAGCTGTAGTATGTTTTTCTTTGACAAAATGTGTCATAAAATGTTTTTTTCGCAAATCAAACATTTGTTACTAAAGCCGAAGACTATTTCTTTGAGAGAATATGCATCGGACTATCTTACAAAGTGAAAATTCATTATTGTATACTTGATACATATTATGAACTCACTTTGACATCAAGTTATATTATTGAAACAGAATCGACTAGTTATTTAGTATTGGAATTTGTCATAGATTTATTTGTAATTTTTACTATTTGTTGCATATATTTTGCACAGTCATCAGAGATGAAATCGGTTTGGTTCAGTGCCAAAAACACATGAGCCGATTCCATCTCTGAAAGTTACCCATATTGAGTTTCAGTGAACTATTTACCAACGGCTCGCGCAGTGATTGACTGACATACTAACTAGTGTCAACACTTTGCACATAAATATTAATGCTCAGTGAAATATTGCTATGCCGACATTGATTTTCATTGACTAAAATTTACATTAGAATACCATGACATCTAATGGATATAATACATAGACTCAGAGAATGTTTTCATTGGATAAGAGAATAACAGTATAATAATTAATTGTCGCAGACTTTTTTCTCGTAAAGTTAAATTGATTCAACATTATATTCTGTTAACAAGTAAATAGTTATTCTTTCGCTGTCTTCACCAATTACGCGTCATGTTGTGCTTTTTCTTTCTTTCATATCTTGCAGTCTTTTATCTTGTTCTTGCACTCTTTTGCTTTACTTCTGACCATTTTCTTTAAGTCTCATTTGCGTAATTGGAAAGTGAAATTGAATGCATTCAATGTTGATCTTTATAATTAACTAGTCCGATACAGGTTATTGTGCAGTTTGAAAAAGAAAAGAAATACTGGATTCTTTTTTGTCGCCTGATTCATCAGATATAAATATCTCGCATTTTTTATCAAAAGCTATTATTGTTCGTGAAGTTACATAGATTTGTATACGATGGTAAACATATGACGTGCTGTATATCGCTCGTCGCGTTTCTTTACTATACATGGCAGTTCGTACCAGTATTGCAGCCGATAATAGTAAACGGTCGGTCCGGCCGGTATACATTTTTTCGAGTGTTTACGTGCTCTTTTTCAAAAACTTGATCATAGATGTGATTTTTTTCGCATATTGAACCAGTTTTACTGATATCAATAATTATTTTTATAGAGAACATGCATTAGAATATTTCTATTAAGTGAAATATTCATCAAAATACTCCTAATATATTTTATCAAGTCTCTTCGAAATGAAGTTATATTATCGAAACAAAATGGAGTCACTGTTCGTCAATGTAATTTATTACATATTTATGTGCATTTCGTATTATTATATATCATATCTTTCACAGCTACAAAAGAAATGAAAAAAGTAAACCTATTGTGAGATACAGATTAAATCTATAGTCTATTTAGAATTTCTATGTCTGATGAACAGTTGTATCTAAAGAAAAGACACACACTCATACCCGACTGAATCAGATTCAGCCGTTAATGATAAGCTCGAGTAGTTAAATAAGAGAATAAGCAAGGTTGAAGAAGAAAACAAAGTCTCTGTCACGATTTTCACAAGAAAAAATGCTGATAGAACCAAACATATTTCATTAAAAAGAGGCCGTATATGTATTTAAATCTCAAATGATTACTTTGTGATTGTTTTCCGAAACTGGTATAAAAGAAAATCCGATTTTTAACTTTTCGATCTTTAATGGCACGATAGTTTACCAAAACACCAAGCCAATGAGAAAAACGTGAAACTCTAAAAACATATCCTTGAAATTCCAAAGAATCTATGTTCTTGCTCTTTTCGTAGTTTGTTTTAGACCTTAGCAATTAAACAGATATTCTCTTTTGCTGCACAGATAGCCGTGAGAAAGTGCTCATTGATAAAAACAGTAATATTTTATCGTCCTGTTTCTTTCATCAACGATAAATTTTGTTTCTCGCTCTCTCACACAGATTTGGTTCGTCAATAAGTGTCGAAAAAATAGATGAAACAGCCTATATAAGGAGACAACTTCTACTGTATCTTTATCAGCTATTCGTTCTTCTAACATCTCAATTCAATTATTATATACAATCACGTCCAAACTCAACAGTAGATAGAGAATCTTCTACAAGAGAGCGAATCAAGAATCTGCACTTCTCCTCCAAACTGTCACTAATTTTTCACATCATCAACTTCACACGTTCTTCTAAATCCATTCAAAGCTCTTTCAAATTTGTATTCGTAAACCTGTCTGATATTCAGAGTATTGAAATATTGTCATTGTTATCCATAGTTTGTCGAAAACCATCTTCTTCGAATCATGAACATCCCCTAGATATTTTACTTCAAACTGTGCTGATATTATAGAAAGTAACCTCTATCGATTTGTGTCGAAGTAACACTGTAGATTTTTCTGGCAATACCGTGGAAATCGTTTTCGTTCTTCATCTGAAGACTTTTGACGATTCTCAAAATGCCATCTCTTACTGATGGTTGTCTTCGCTTTTTTCAAAATTAACTCTTGTATCTTTTGAAGTGATTTCGATATATTATTTAGAATCGTTCTTGAAATCAAAACTTCTATCCAATATGAAGTTTTCGCCTATTTTCATGCTCGAAATTCAACTCTACACTCAAATGAAGCTTCACAAACATTTCCATACACATCAAGCCAAAAAGTTGAGTATCAACTTTCATATTTCAAATAAACACAACCATTCTCTCGCTGTGGATGCAGTGAAAACATTGCCAATCAAAATTTCAAAACTGAAGCTTGAATAGTAGCTGTGGAATTGAATTGAACCTTCAGTTTTGATACTACTTAGTATTGCCATTGGGAAATCTTTTTCAAATCCGAAATATTTCTATCGTTTGATTCCAGCTAGTCAAGTAGATGTGGGTCTTTTCTCCAGTCACACATCCACTCGACCCTCACCCACTTATCAAACTAGAGTTTAAAGTATAGGCTTTGGAATTTTATGTCAGGTTTTCCTTGATTGTATTGAGAGAAATTTCATAAAAAAGGAAAGCGAATTGGTGTGGAACATTGTCCGCACAACATTGCATTTTCACTATAGTAATCTGAACCTAAAATTTACAACTTTTTCTCATCCAAATATATGAGATTTCTCGATCGTACTACTACTGAAATATTCAAGAAAATGCACGAGCGTGAATTTAGGTGGGTGGAATTGATGATTCATTTAAATCTTCTAGTCATTTGGCCCATACATCTTTCCTTACTCACTTAGCCCAAGAGTCACATTCAAAGACAACTAATACAAATCGATGCTCCTTACCAGATTGATGTAAATGTCAATGAAGAGAAAATTTATTGCTCTCGTAAACAAAATCACATTTATTCTTCATTTTATTCTTAATCAAGCATTTTCCTCTTTTGAAATTCACTTTTATTATCAGCACTCTCATTAAAGTGTGAATAATATATTTTATGCCACTCCTTAGATACTTATATTCTTAGTCATGCACCTTGCATTTTTCTTTCCTGTCATACATGTATATATGATGAATTTTTCCTTTTCTGTCATAGATGTTAGATTTTTCTCTTTGCTTTTATTTGTCTTTCTTTCATATCTTTCTATGGATTTTCTTTCTTCTATTAATCATCTATGGAATTTTTTATTAGGAATTTTCCTGTCTTTATTATAATCCTATATATACCATTACGTTGTTGCGAAGAAAGACTTACTGATTGATAGAGAGATATACAAATAAAGTACACGTGAAATTAAGAACTCACAACATGACATGGTTGATCTAGTTTAACAAGTCTACTCACTACCTTTCTTTTCTACTTTATCGGTTAACTCTATTTTCAGATCAAACTCAATACATGAATCGAAAACTCCAGCGACAAATCATCATGTGTCGAATCCGTTCAAAGATAGATTTGCATGGATTAGACTTAAAAGATGAAGACATGGACTTAGTCGTAAAAGAAGCAATAATCAAAAAACAATGTAAGGAACTGATGTTACACAATAACCAGATAACATCACAAGGTGTATTGATCCTAGCTAATGCACTATGCGAAAATCACGAAGTGACTTTATTGGACCTTTGGGATAATTTTACGTTTGACGAAGGTGTGCATGCTTTAGTAAATACACTCTCACTTAATAATAACAATCTCAAGGGACTTGGTCTTGGCACAAATGGCATTACTGACGAAGGTGCAAAAGATCTTGCTAATATGCTCAGCAGAAATACGACGTTGACTTGGCTAGGACTACACGAAAATGGTATAAGCAGTGAAGGTGTTCAACTGATAGTCAATGCACTTGAGAAGAATCAAAATACGTGCCTCGAAAAATTGCATATCTTCTCGAATGCATCCGTAGATGACTTATGTGTTGATTCTCTCGTTGCCATGATCAAACATAATCGATCATTGAAAGAACTTCTCATTATGAACTGCAATCTGTCCGATAAGGGTAAACAAACACTTCAAGAAGCAAATGAATCAAGAGAATGTGCATTAGAACTGAGAGTATGACACTTTATTTTATAAATCAAGCAATACTCTCTTATCTATGCTGCCGCTTCTCCCACTTATGAGAAGACCCCATGAGGGTGAAAAAATCCTTCTTTAAAAACATTTTAACATTTTTTTTCGTTGAATTCTTACTGAATCGTGTTTATTGGAAAATAAAATTTACGAAGGCATAAAAGAAAAAGTGATAGCTTATCTATGCATAATGGAAATATATTTTCTTCTGAGAAAAAAACTCGTATAACTAGAATGAACATGACAGAAAAAGAGACCTATAAATGGCTCGAGAAGAAGAATTAGACTTCATTTGTATCAACAGTAACAGTAACATACATTTGTTGAATATATAAAATATGGAGGAACGACATCTATCATATCTTTGTGACCATGAAGACTCACATTTTGATAATTTTGACAATTCGAATGATGATTCAAGTGGTGAAAATACTTCGACCATTTATGAATGTGAAGTGTGGATGCATCACTATGGTGAAAACAATAGTCCATACTCACCTCTACCCGAGCTGCACACCACATCCTCACCAGCGTCTATCTCCCTATTCGAATGTTAGATGTAAAACTTCTTATCCCGTTAACAACTTCATTTAGGCTTTCAAAGACAACTCTTTTTCTAGATAGTTCCTAGATTGTACAGGTTTGTTTCACCATGAAGTGCTACATTTTAGAAGAAGTTTCTAACTTTTTCAAGTTAGTCGTCAAACTATTCCTTTGCTTGGGAGAAAACTTCGTCTGAAAACCACGATTTACATCAAAAATTCATTTTTGCAAGGATTCTACTGACCGAAAGGAGGAATGTAAATGCTTGAAGTTTTTAGCGAATGTGCATCTGTATATACTCTAGTGTCAGTAAACATTTCAGATCTTTTTCTTATTCCAATCACGGGTGAACGAAGCATCAAAATTGCCAAAAATGTGGATTTTTTTCCATATTGGATAAGTCAGAAAAAGTTAAGAGTTCAATCATTTGAGTTGAAAATGATGTCATAACTAAGATCATAGAGATAAATGCGGACGAACAATTCCAGCTCAATTGGTCGAGTCATTCTTGAGATATGGTCAAAATGGTTTACGTTAAAATTCATAAGATTCTTTCCGCGACACCAATATCTTAAATTGAGCAAAATTTGAGGATCTCGACGCAGCAGGTTCGATCCTTGTTTTCGTGGAATGACTAATATGCAAAATTCAATTATAAGACTTAAAATTGAAAAAGTACATCGTTGTTAGCTTTTTTAGACAAGTATATAAAAGCCAAATATTTTGGGTAGGTACCTAACTCGAGTCTGTTTACTCGCTGGCAAAAGATATGGGTGTGTTTGTTCGTGGGTCTTCGCGTCTTTTCCCAATACTCATCTAATTTAATTTTCAATAAATCTTGTTCATAAAACAAACCACAAAAAGGAAAAGATAAAAATTTGAATAAAGCCAGATGACGTACTTATGATATGTTGTAGATAGAATAAAAGACAATGAGTAATGCATATACATGCTGCTTCTCTAAAACAGTTTCGCATAATTCTATTGTTCTTTTTTGATTGATTACATTCGAATTATGGGAAGTTCTCTTATGAACATGCTTGATTTGGTTGATACGCATCCAGAGTACGATTTTTTGCATTTCATACAAGATTGCACACTTATCTGACATCAAATTTATTTCTCATGTATACTGTAGGAACAAACCAAGCTCTCTCCAACCAGTCAAACACAAAACTTTAAAAAACGCATATATTTGCAGAAAATTTTAAGAAACTCGCATTGACTTGCAAGATATTTTCCTAGTTGGTGCGTCTCGCGCACGAACATACATGCAATCAAAATTTTCTAACTTCTTACGCAAAGCATGCTAGATGATGCATGACTCTTATTCTTGCAAACGCTTACATACAAGATTCCTGTGAAAGTAGGCTGTGGATATTGGAGTCTACCTCTTCACACTCTATACCGCCATCTCCATTAATACTCACCTGAAAGTTTTGATCGATTTTGGTAAGACTGGATCCTAAAATATCTCTCCTATATCTGTTTGTGGACTAAACTGTCGACGGATAGAATTCTTCAATCTCCAGATCGTCAAGTCATTAAAAGTAAAACTTGATCACTATGTTAAGATTACAGTTTCAACGAATGAACATAAACACTATATTGGACGACTTTTTAAAAAGTGCCATAGATAAAGTAACATTTGATCTATTCTGAGTAGTCTCATAATTATCAACAATCAATGAAAACGAGCTCAAAATAATTCTTTCTTTTTATTACAAATGGTTACCATAAAAGGTACAGGTGAAACATTATGTGAATGATACTTTTTATTCTCCATCTTTCTTTTTGTCCGGACTGCAGACAATCAGTGCACGCATGGTTACTATCTCGATGCATACGATGGTCGTCATATGAATAAATAAAATAGCATCATTCTTTGGAAGTTCTTTTCTTGCGCACTATATAACAGACAGAATGAACATGGACACTATCGGAGTATCCGAAAATATTACAGAAACAATCATCGATGATAATAAATCATCTGCATGCCAACAGTTCATGAGCCGATTGGAACAATTAATGATTTGTTCAACAATAACGAAGGAATCGAAGAAACAAGTATGGCTACAATTCATAACTCTATGGTGTGAAATTTTACAAATCCCACCAACCGATGTTCAATGATGTTACAATGAATGTGCTCGTCTTTTGTCAATTCTATTGAAATCGATCAGTTTTTATGTAATAAAGAAAGAATTGTCTATAGCGTGAGAAACTTTGTTTACCTGTATTAGTCAATTCAATGAATCACACATAAAAGATTATCTTCGATTGACGACCGAACAACGAAAACTAACAGAAAATCGAATCTATCATACTCATG
Organism: Rotaria sp. Silwood2; assembly: GCA_905329745.1. Taxonomy (NCBI): domain Eukaryota; kingdom Metazoa; phylum Rotifera; class Eurotatoria; order Philodinida; family Philodinidae; genus Rotaria; species Rotaria sp. Silwood2. Next base: position 467,013 of record CAJNSZ010000053.1, on the reverse strand, counting down.
TTTATCATCTTTTGATGATTGCTACACAAACAACTTTATCAATTTCGTTTTCAAGGATCGAAGATCGACAGTTTATTGATAATCATAGTGAAGTTGTTGCGACACTTATTGAGAGTGTCGAGCGAAGCATGCCAGAACAGTACCAGTCTATCGAACATAGTTTAGATGTTATTAATGAACGTATTCTCTATTTATTTTGGAATCTATCTGATCGAACAGTACTTATACCAGTATTTTTGAAATGTAACCTTGCCAAACGAATAGTCATGTGATTGAGTTGAGCAGCCATGTTGACAGACAAAGGTCGACGACCATTAATTAGCATTGCTTACAATATTGGTCGACATGATGAAGGAGCTGATGAACTCAATAGATTCGGAACAATTGATTTTATCAAACAATACAAGAAAATGTGAGTTCATTTTAATTTTTAACCTTGATACTTGTACGTCATTGTAGAAAGCCAAAGAAGAAAGATTCAAGAATTCTTACTTCATCGATGGCGTTAGCCCTATTATCAACACCTGAACAACTTAAAAGTGACAAGAAAAGTAGCAATTTAGTACTTAATCAATTGTTACAACTTGTCATGGATGCTGCTAAAAGTGTACGACATCGAAGTAATGGTTTCCATGTTAGTGAGTCACTAGCTGTCATGGCGAAATTGTTTGTTGTCAAAGAATGTATACTTGACTATATTTTATGTCATGCTGAAACAGAACCATCATCGGATACAATTTCAACTATTCGCCTACGTATTACTTTACTTATCAAATTTCGTGATGCATCAAAAGGAACTGGACGAGTCGAACAATTTACATTGATTGCTCTATTAAATATTCTTTGGAGTATATCATTTCAACCGACTTATGCGCAAGAATTAATCAACAATGAAGAATTAATTGAAACATTAAGAAAATATATCGAAAATAATAATGAAGAAGAAATTCTCGAACAATATAAACCACGTTCAATGGAAGGTATTAAACAAGCAGTTCATGGTATTCTTCATAATCTCAATTTGGATAATAAGAACGAATCAAAACCTTATGATCATTGCCATGTTCTCGATACTCTCGTATCAGATCCATTACCCTGGTAAGAAAGAGATGATCTCTATGAATTCATCGAAAGAAATTCTACTCGTCTGATATTTTAGTAGCAATTCCAAGCCCTTGATAATGATTAGTTATTCTCATGATAACAATACATTTTGCAGTCAAATACTTGATTTATTAGGTACACGTCTTGATGTTTTTGAAATCTGGATCGATCGAACACATTGTCAAATGAGTACCGATTTATGGGAGTCGATTGCTGAAGGAATGGAAAATGCATGTGTTATTTTATGTCTTATATCAAGTCAATATTTTGAAAGTAAATCATGTCGAAAAGAATTTATTTATGCAATTGATTTTCTTAAAAAAATTATTGCGTCTGTATTACTCGGAAATTTTGAACCGAGAGGATGGCTTGGTGAGTATCTAGGATAACTTTTCGTTTCATTCTATAGATTATTGTTTATGTTAGGTATTCGCATGACTGGTATGAAATATATTTGTATCCGAGATCTTGTTCGACCTGATGAAGCTAAAATGACTGACATATTGAATACAATTCTATCATCACTCTCATCCCAAACATCATTGCTTCGTGAGAAGATTTCACTCGTAGATCACTCTAGACTATTATCTCAACATCATTCAACGTCAACATCTATCGCTCCTATTACGGAATCAACTTTTGATCTTCGTCCATTTGAACAATGGACATCAACTGGTAATGATATAAATTTATGGTTTGCATACAATCGGATATCAACACAAATTCGAGATTTATTTGATTTTCAAACGAAAGAAGAAATGCTTGATTATGCTAAATTGTTAATTAAAGATCGTGAAAAACAGATGAATATTTACGCAAAAATTTATCATAAAAAATATCGTGAAGATGACATGTCTCCACACGAATTTATTCGTTTTGCAAAAGCTTTAGAAGGATTATATAAAGATAATTCTGCACTGCCGTCTGCCACCACACAAAGTTCATCTACTCTCATCAAATCGAATGTATGTGCGATTTTGTGAAGAGAATTATTCAAGCTTAGGCAAATCTTGTGTGAATGAACCTATGACTTGCCATTGTAATCATTTCCAATCTTCTGACAGTTGGATAAAATAACTAGAAAGGTGTCGGTATGAGGTGTCCGGTGGATAATAGGAAAATCAATAATAGCACTCCATCTCTACCGACACTCTCCAACATTTATTTATGGCATACGATAGATTATATATTGCTTTTGGTAGCCACTCAACTATTGTAATTGCTCTTTATCATTGAAATAGATTTGTTCCACGAAAAAAAGTTTGAGGTAATTGTATATGAGAATAAGTATCGTGATTTTTTTTTCTTTTGTGTATCTTATTCAAATAGATAGATAATATATATTACGGATTTCAAAATAGAAAATAGCTTAATGTTTTCTATTATTTTGCAGTTTTTGAAAAGCTTTGAAGTATAAATGTTTTCTTTTTATTTCATGTGCATCCTGTCTAGACCCGTTTGCAGTAGAGTGTGTAATTGAAAAAATCAAAGCAGAAAGAAAGAAAAACGTCTAAAGTTACTTTGCTGCAAAGATCAAAAAGGAATTGTTCGATAAAACAAGTAACTAGTATTGTATACACATACCAAGTCTAATCAATAGGCACGCAACACAAAATGTTCTTCATATACTGGGTTTCTTCATTTTTTTTTGTGATAAGTAGTTTATTAGAACAATGTCGAAAGAAGAAAGAAGTGTATTAAATGAAGCATGCATATCGCCAATATGATCTGCACATTAGACACGATTAGGATAGATATGAAATTGATCCCACTGATCGACTTCTCTCCTAGATGGTTGATTGACAAATGTTTACTAGCTAGTGATCTACTTAATTCTCTGTGCTATCTCTATCTCATACTAATTTATTATTTTGATTAGCCTCAATTCATTGACGCTATCTAAGTATTATATGATTAGGTTGCTTTCTTTTCAGCTAATACTACATATCCTGATTAGTTAATCAAGAAAACGAGCGTTGAACTATTAGCATATTGTAACTAAGATTTTGACGACAAACAGGTTTAAATATGCTACCGACACAACAGTAAAATCTCCATATCGGTGAGTATGAACATGAAAAGCTTCGCGTCTTCCAACAATGTCACAGGATTAACCTGAAGCCCTTCGGACTACACAGCAATGGAAAGCACCGAGACCAAAATTCGTTGAGCTATGACACAAGGTATCAACGTAGAATCATAATATTTCGCATTACATAGTGAAGGGTAATGGAAAGACTAAAAGGTTTCAGTCTGGCATTTATCTGTTAGGACAGGAATCTATGAAAGTCTACCAGATCCTGCTTCAGTTCTATATGTTTCCGCTCTCATTCTCACTTAGGAAATGCACTCTGTTTGTTTAGTTCCAGTATCACTCTATTTTTCAAAAAAATAATGTTATTTGCAAGTGTCGGCGCAATAGTATCACACGCGAAAATGTCATGTCACGAAGTTTAACGCTACACTGCAATGTAAAAGACAGACGGAAAAATGTCTCACGGTACTCATCAATCTAGGAATGTGAGGGAAAAAACTTCAGCTCATGCCAGAATACGTTATGACATGGACAAACAACTTGAGGTCAGACATAGATGCGTTGGACGAGTACATGTTTTCTATCGGTTTCTCTGAATATTCATTTAAGTTCTTGCATGATTCAACGGAGATATGGAAGATACATAGGTATAGAGCATAGTCGATATATAGGAAGTATAAACACTCTCCCGCGTTGTATTAATTATGTATATTTGTCAATAGGGGTCTTAATTTATCTTTATGTTGTGAAGGCAAATTAAAGAATAAAAAAAAAGACTTTTTCTGTAATAGGCAAATATCTAGTATAACAATAGGATGTGGATGTTAACGTTCTCTCTTAACACCAACAATGCTTCGATATGTGATTTGTCCTAAAATGAGCATGATACATGAAAATATAAATGCAATAATTCTGGTCTCTAGATTTTGTTTGTATCTATGATACTTTACTTTTGTTGTGAGTTAGTTAAAGAAAATAAAAGACTAGGTTTTTGTAAAAAGTTTTTCTTTGCTATTTTATTTATCTTTATTATTTAAAAATGAAAAATTTCATTTACATTTGTATTTATTCTTCATTATAAAGAAAGATTAAGTTTGCAAACGACTAGAATTAGTTCTTTTTGTTGACTTTTTCTCTACTATTATGTGGTTGCAACGCAAAATGATGTCTATTTATTACGAAGAAGCGATTTCTCAAGTAATTCAATTTTTTTATAGGTGCTCTACAAGGCTCTGTCGTAGCTGTAACACTTTTCTGATTCAATATTCATTTTCTGACAAACATGTTCTTTTCGTTTTTGTTTGTATCTTTTTGACAACGATTCGATACTTTTTTTTGACACAGGTATATCAGAACAAAGTTATCGACCAACATTTTTCAACTGAAAGAACAAACAAGAATAGCGTGAATATTCTTGCAAAGTTTTCGAAGGAATAGTGTGTTCTGAACTTGCCTAGTACAGAGAATACGGTATACAAGTCTACAGGTTCGTGGTTTCTTCTGTGTATGAGCATGAAAAAAGCTTCTTTCTGAAATAATTGTTACTCAATGAAAGTTTCGTGTGTAAATATTGTATACATTAGTCTTGACCTACTGTGTTTATTCTTGTGTTATTAGTCAATGTCTCCTTACATTTGTGTTCGTTATCTTTTCTTTTCTTCTTGCTTCATCACATTATTTCTATTTGTTCTCACTGTCTTGGCATGTTCAATCGAATAGCAATTTTTTTGATCAGGAGAATAATTCATCACTTTATGATGATATGATCTCCTCTATTCCAGTACATTTAACTCTGATAACTCATAGGGGAACAATAATGTTCTTGTGTCAAAAAAGACTCACATTGCTTACTGATATCACTGTGTGATATTATTTTTCTTTCTTTATTATGACAAATTATCTATTCATACATTGAAATTTTGGAAATAAAAATATAAATGAAAACATGAAAGTAAGTCTTGACAAAGTTTGTGTACGATTTCGAGTATTTTTCAGTTTAGCAGTCCTGCAGACATTCAAAACAAGCGATTTCTTCCAAAGCACAGCAGAAACACAAACAAGCCAAACTGGAATAAGATAGACATGTATTAGATAAAATAGTATAGCAGTTGAGATCTTACCAGTCAAAACAAATACCACCACCTCGAAGACCTTTTTGAATATTATCGCGTGTTGAACGAGGTTGTTCAGTACTGGGAGTGACCTTGATCATTGATTCCATCTCTATTCATAAAAACAAGTCACATTAGATGAAAACGAAACTTGGTTTGCTCACCTGTTGGATTTTGCTCGATCAACGATAAGATTCTATGAACAATATATATGATTTGCGAAAAATTTACCACTTGGTTATTCTACTCACAGTGAAGGTTGCTCTTGAATGCATGAAGCCATAATTGTAATCAATCACTTATACACAATGTAACACTTTATATGCGTTTTATCTGAATGTAATGGCCAATATATCGCACATCTCTATTTATTTTTTGCAGCGTTTTTTCTTTTCTTCTCTCTTACGTGTTGTTATGAATAATTGCACTGGTATCCGACCACATTGAGCAGAATAAATTGCACCAATGAAACTAGTGCGTACTTTGTTTTTCCTCTCAATTAATAGGTGTGCAATGATTACTCATGAAATGAAATGGACGATAAAGTAGTCCAACTATGAAAAAAAATACTGCAAAGAAGAAAGAAAGATAATGAGCTGTAATTAATGAAATTACATCTTCGATCTTATTCAACATGGTTTTTCATGCATTTCATGGGCGTTGTTTTTCAATATATGAGATAGACGCCTATTTCTCAATTAAATTTTATGCGTAAATCATTAGAAGAAATAAGTGACATGTACGATAACTGATATTCCACTGACTCTGTATTAACGAAAATAACTTAATAGTGTTCAGTAAATTGAAAAATAGAAGAAATGCTCTTAATTCCTCTGTTTACAAAATTGTTTCGAAAAAAGTAGTACTCGACCATCGACTTTATTGATTGACATTTACATCAGTAAAGATACTGCTGTAAGTTTGAATGATAACAACAAAATTACAATTGCTCGCATTAAATATTGCTCACTGAATATGCATTTCTTCACTATTATTTTACAGCGATAATTTTTAGAATCTGTTTCAATAACTGCGACTTGTGTTAACTTGTTATTCCAGGTACTAAAAGACTTTCAGTTTAACTCCTTCGGGTTAAAATGTAAAAGATAGTAGTGTGACTCTACTAACAAAAGAAACCTGTATTCACGTCGATCATTGTCTACGACTGATAGGTACACTAGCATGTCGAGATATCTGTCACGGTCTGCGTGCGTGTGTATGTAGGAGACTGTGCAATTTTTCACTTTAGACATCCACACTCTCGAACAGTCGTGTTTCACAAAAACACGATTAAATTCTTCAATCAATCTAACTTTCTTATTATGCAAAAATTGAATATGATGAGCGTGAGATCATTTCAAATATCAAAAGTGTCGAAAATTCTATACGAACACAACACATCAGTGCTGTGAAAGAAAATCCATTATCAGGCATGTAGTCAGTACCTTTAAAAAAAGAAATCACAACTCAACAGCACCCACATAAAATAGAGCTATATGATTTTCTCAACGTCTTGATCGTTCTTTTGAACTATTAAATCACTTATCTGCTGTTGAATTTGAACGATTGGGATATCATGATTTCATGCCAATTGTGTGCTTTTTCTATACTAGCAAGGTAGTCTCTTCTCATATCAACATTAATCAAGCTCCAAAAAGCAATTAAATGGTAGTTCTCAATGGTTCATGTGTAATCAAGTCTGATGCCTACTTTGGAACAAAAGTTTTGAGCGAAATCCTATTAAGTTTAAATGTAAAACATGATGAAACCACTATATTTCTAAACGAGAGCCTTTATCGCGTCTATCATAATTCATGACTCAATCAATATATAATCGTGCCAAAATATCTGTCACGACCTATGTAAGCTAATTAGACCAACATTTTTTCAATTGTCTAACCATTAAAATAGTTCTGTACTAAACCTGTTGTGGACAAATCACAAAAAAATTTGGTGCAAACGGCGGATGTATTTCAAGCAAACCATGACACATTTCGACTTTGCTAAATTGTCTCATCAGATAGCTTTTACTAAGTTACTGTTCAAATGACCCAAAGGTTACACATATTCTTCACATTTTCTGTAAGATGACATAGTGGATATCAGTTCTCAGTGTGGCAAATAGGCGGTGTAACTTACAAGCAATCCTGAATAAATCGAATAATGCTATTAGTTGGTTTTTCATAGATCTTGTTTACTATCGTTGTTCTCTGATTAGCAGCACACTCTTGAAAATCCCTTTTATCATAAATCTGCACANTTTTACGGCACAGGTTTCAGTGTTTATGGTGGGTGTGTTTCGCCGTATACGTCACGGCGTGTTACGGCCGTAATACGGTCGCTACCAAACGGGTGAAACACGGCCCGTTTACGATCGTAATTTCAGCGTTTACGACTGTTTACGGCACCGGAAACGACCGTAAACGGTCGTTTAGGATCGTCGTAATCATTGTCCTGGGTTATAATGTGAAAGAAAATAAAATATGACTGACATATATATATGATGAATGAACATACACGACGTGTATACATAATGAATGAACATACAGGACGTATGTATTATATATAGATGTGTATTATATATAGATGTATATATATACTTCGTTTTTCGTTCTGTGACCAATCATATGAAAGTTCCTGACGAAGAAAACTTGTACAATATAATATAGATATATAATGTGAAGCGTCTGATTATCTGTTATCGGGTCGAAATTAAAGCACAAATGTGAAACTTTACAAGAAAAAAAAACAGCCATGCAATATGCACAGTATCTCGTTAGTTTATCGATATTAGACATCTAGAAATAGGGAAAAATATGAAAGGAACTTTTGAAAAATAATTTTGTTATATATGAATCAAATTTTAATAAGTTTATTTTATAACTATAATAAGATGTTCGTCTTACATCCAGATTTCAGTCATTTACAATCAAATCAATACATGATAATTTATATTTTTTATTAAGGGTGTGATGGATGTGGGTGTGAAAGTGAATGTTAGTAAACTTTTAAACCAAACCCACACCAATATCACCACACGCAGTCGGTACGCCCACACCCTTGACTAAATGGTATTCTAGTGTGCTCAATCCTATATCACAAAACAAATGAGGACCATTGTAAAACTTTCTGTAAACACTGCTCTATTTTCTATATGAAGCAGTCTCTAGATTGACGATATTTTAACCATACTCAACGACTCGGTTAAAAATTTTAATGTGCCCATAATCAGCAAAGGATCTCTAATCAATTACTGTAAATAACTTCTTTATAAACCGAAAGAAATTGTTTGTCTGCCACTCTGGAGGAACGTACGGAATTCAGATTGTAGGAAGAACATCTGTGTTTTTGTTATATCCTTTTCAAATTTTTAATCCAAGTAACTAGGTTCTGGTTGGGTGGGGTGTGGATAAGATTTTCTAAGCACCTACACCCAAAAAAATACTATTTTTTTTCAAGTATTTGCATTTTCAATAATTTTATTTCATCTTGTATAATGAAGATAAATGTATTTCTTATATATTTATCTGACCAAAAAAAAAGAAGTAGAAACTTATCACATTATTGACGATATTTATTTAAGTATTTTTGTCCAATAACAAGCAATGAAAATGTAGAACTATAAAAATTTGATTTACGTGGTATATAATGGGGTAAATAGACTTGTGTAAATTGGCCTCTATTGATTGATAAAACTTTAATAAATGCTACTTTCTTTTGTTGTTTTTTTCTGGATAATTATATCGATAATGGTTCCTAGAAAATACATTGACAATATTTTCCAGATCAGCAGTTATAGTTTCTTTTTTTCATGTTACGCTATAGTCAAAATTTCATGTTCAACAGATGACACTAGTCTTCAATTCTATCGATTCTATAAGACATCTGATTTGCAGACACAAAATATATTTCAATCAATGAGATGTTATTAACATTCATAGTACTATTGTCTCATATCAATTAACATCGTTTCATTTTTTTCTAATTAATTTGATCATTAAAGAATGGCATTCAAATTTGCTGTGGTCGGATCATCGATGGCCATTGTCGGTTATGCAACATATAAATTTATGATAAAACCGAATCCAAGTATATTATAATAATGAGTTCTATATTCGATTGAAATTTTTATTTTAGGTATCTTTAGTGAAAAACCTTTTTTTGAAGAAGCTCTTATATTAACTCGTGGTTATAAACCAATAACAGAAAAACTAGTTGAACCAATTCAACCACTTAAAGTAAATACGTCAAATGAGTTCAATAATCTTACACTTCTTGGAGCACAAGTAAGTCTATCTAATTATTTTTCGATAGAAAAACAAAATGACTTCAAGAGTGAATTCATAGTTCAAAACAGATACAATTAATTTCACATATCTCTGCAATAATCGAATGTATTTTTCATATGTATTTTGATCATTATTTAGGTTCAAATTCCTATTAGGGGTGCTCAACGATCGGGTACTGTTTATTGTTATGCAACACGCGATTCACTAGATGATGAGTAAGAGATAGATCAATTGTCATATGTTGTTATGCATGATTAAAATTATTTTCATTTTAGATGGCATGTAGATAAATTAGAATTTAAAGCTAATAATCAACCAAATCGTTATCTTTTCTATGATCGATCTTTACGACGTGTACCAACACCATCTGAACAAGCTCTTATTGATTACAAGAAAGAACTGGCAGAAAAAAAATCAAAAGAATCAATGACTTCATCAACAACACCAGCTCCTGTGTAGGAAATTTCGATTGGTTGTTTTTGGTTTTTTTTTCATATAAAATAAAGAAAAACAAGTTCAGTTTGATTCATTATTTATTTTTTATTTGGTATCAAATGGAACTTGAAAGTTCTTATTCATTATCTTCATGTAATCATTTTTCTATAAGCAGTTCGATAGACTAAGCCGAATTATGTAGAATTTGTTATAGATTTGCTTAAATCGAGCTATGAATCAATATGTCAAGTTAGAAATCATCATGTAGTTTTCTAGCTTGTATATGCTCTTCGTATAAAGTTGAATATCAAGATGAATAAAACTATACAAAACGAATCATTGAATTTTTGTATTTTTTAGATATAATAAACTATGGTAGATGACGATTCAATGAATGATGATGATGATCAACTTGATGTAAAATTTTCTTTTTTTTTTCTTTTTATTTTAATTAAATTTTTTTTTCTAAAATAGATTCCCGATAATACAAAACATATTACATCAATTCAATTAGGTCAAGTTGATATTGATTGTTGGTATCATTCTCCATACATTGACACCGAAGATAGTTCAAATGAAAATAATCGTACTATTGATAAATTATATATTTGTGAATTTTGTTTACGATATTTTCTTAATAATAAAAATTATCGACAGCATATGGTAAATAATATTTATACAAAAAAACACATACACAGTTATAAAAGGACTAATGGTCCCATAAAGAATTTACTGGTCAGGAAGAATGTTGCTTCTTTTTGAAAATTCTATCATAAAAGTTTTTTTTTTATCGCAAATCAATAACTTTTTTACTGATGCCGAAAGAAGTACACGATAATATTAGATGTGGGTCTAGGTTGAATATAGTCATCACTCTCATTAACATTCAAAGGGGAAACAGCAGGCTACTAAACTTAAACCCGACTATTCTATTTAGTCAAAATTTGTCATAGTATACTTATCATATTTTATTAATCTAATTTCATATCCAGTCAATGAAGTTTTGTGTACACCAATAGCTAGGACGAATAAAACGGTGAAAACTAATATAGTAATACGTGCCTTCCAACGGTCTGAATGATGGCTCTCAATAGATATTAAGAGATAAATAGTAAAAAGGACTTCTATACCATTATTATAGTGATTAGGACGCAGAGACGACTCATAGAGAGATTGGTTTAACTCTGATAGAATCAGAACAAAAAAGAATGACTTATGCCAGTAGTGATGAGGAAAAATTTTCTACCTATTTGAACACTGATAAAATAGTTTCGATCAGAGATTTTGAAGACTGGAATTGAATTAACCAATCGAAAATCTATAAATTGCTGATTTCCTTTATAATCTAATTTTAATTTTAGAATGAATGTAATCGACGTCAACCACCTGGTCGCAAAATTTATGAAGATCTGAATGGTTTATCAGTATATGAAGTTGATGGAAATATATCTGAAGTAGATATTTGATAGAAAGATATTTTCTTTAGAAATTATTTATATATTTCATTGTAGCTTTATTGTCAATGTCTTTGTTTATTAGCAAAATTATTTTTAGAAAGAAAAACAATTTATTTTGATGTTAGTCCATTTCTTTTTTATGTTTTGGTTGAATCAGATAAACGAATGAAAAATGTTCAGCATATTATTGGTTATTTTTCTAAAGTAATTTTGAAAAAAAGTTTTTGTTTTCAATGATTTCGAGAAAAAAGAAAATTTATTATGATTTGTTTTATAGGAAAAATTAAGTGATGAATCTTACAATTTGGCTTGTTTAATGGTATTGATTTTATTATATTAAGTATTTTTACTAGATATTTTTTTGTCGCTTAGGTATTACCTCACCGACAACGACAAGGTTTTGGTCGATTTTTAATTTCATTAAGTAAATTTCTATTTAAAAAGAAAAACAAACAAAATCTTTACTTTTTATTTAAGGTTATGAATTAACTAAACTTGAAAAGAAAACTGGTTCACCAGAAAAACCATTATCAGCTCTTGGTCAAATGGCATATAAGAGTTATTGGCATTCGACAATATTAACAAAACTAGATGAATATCGTCATTCACAAGCATATGCTACAGTTACACAACTAAGGTTTGCTGCATTGTTCTTTTTTATGAAATACGATCTGAGATCATTGTTGAAGTATAGAACGAAAAAATTCTGGATCTCAAATACACTATGACAACCGTAAATGAATTACTTCCATATTCCGTACATTCATTCTCACGCATACATCTGATATTAATATCGATTAAACTTGTAAATAGTATATTATGTAGATAGAATTGAGTATTCAGTCAAAGGTGAAGCGAACTGCAACAACAAGCATCACTTAATTACATTTCTGGAGGATCAAGTAAAACGATGGTGAAGATATGTATTCTAGATAGAAGTAATAAAAGTGATTATCAATAGCAGTGTTACATTGTCATCTAGCAAGGATTGTGCTAACAACTTTTTTCTTTGATTTAAGAGAAATTCTTTTTTTTTTCATTTAGTATGGATACGGGTATTTGTATTGAAGATGTTATTCAAACATTAATTGATCTTAGATTAGGTCATACGGGTACATCAACAATAGAAATACATTATAAACAACAAGAAGCACGTGATCAACGTCATCGTCGTCGTCAAAAATCAAATGGTGATTATGATGAAAATGATAAGAATAATAATACTCTTAATTCTGATTCAGTATTGACTATTGATGAAGATGTTTTACATTCAACTATTGCTCGTTTATCAAATGAAAATTCATCATCACAAAATGATCAACATATTTTCGATCGAAATTATTTACGTTTAATAAATCGACGATGAAAAAACAAAATTCATTTGTATATATAATTTGTTGTCCTGTTCGAATGAGATACCATATATATTTTTTTTTGCTGTTGTCGTCTTGTAGAGTTATGTATAGAAATAAAGAGTAGATTGTATGAAAAATCTTGATATTAATCTCAATAAAGAGATAATCATGAATATTGTACCAAATATACGCAATGTATCTATGTACTATCAACCATTAAAAACTGTTTTTCTTGGGAATGATTGTAGTAGATAATAATTCATAAGTAACAGAGGCCTAAATAAGTCATCCAGTCTACCTGTCGGAGACAGACACAAGTCTTAAGCTTCATATCGATCACAACACTTCAATATGAAAAATTAATTTTTTTATTATTTCGACTAGACACAATCATGAATAATAATGCATTGTGACAACATTGCTCATTTTCTATTTATTTAGTTTATTGATTTATTTTGTTCAATTACTTTTCGCAGTTTTTAATCAATCATGATTGTTCTCAGATTTAGATTTCTATTGTTATAACATAGCAGTACTTGATATGTCGTTTTCAATTAATTCATAAAATTCATTGAATATCTTCTTGCTCATACACAGAAGTTTTCATAAATTTTAATTTTAATTTATTTCTGACAGTGAAATTCTGTAGCGAATCAATATATCCTTTAATCATTTCATTTTTCGGTATACATAACTTCTTTGTTTTCTTATCAAGATAATCTTCTACTTCCATTTAATTATCATCATAATATCGCTGTGTAAAAAAGAATACTGAACTCGTGATAGACAGACGAGGCCTAACAAAACTATGCTTGTTCGGATCTCTGATGCGTAATATTGAATAATGGATGAATAGAAATTTGAAAAGAAAAACTTGATTATGTCATTCAATTATTATTCTTAAGATAAATCTATTATTGACTTCTGTCAGATTTAGTTCAGCGATTATTAGATATTTTTTGTTTATGTAGCCCTTGAATTTTGACTGTAAAAATAATATAATTTCTTCGATTTTTTATAAAGTAGAAATCACCATTACGCCGGCAAATTTTTTCTAGAATATATTGCACCAGTGCATGAATTTTCACGCGTTTTTGTCCTCTACAAATGTAACATTCTGCCACTCGATGAATCTCATGTACTTGTAATAACAGTTCTAGTTCAATACAATTACAAAAATAAGATTCGAAACATTAACTGAAGAAAACTAGAATTTGTTCTTGCAATAAGAGATTACAAACATAAATGCGACGTAAGACATCCATTGAATATATTTTTCGAAAATAGTAGCAAATAGTTTTATAGTAAGACGATGGATGTTTGAATGTGAATGGTATCCAGTAGTGACGTTACCCGGAAAAGTTTCGATCGTTTTTGAGAAGTAGATAGACTGTTTCTAGCTCTCACCTTATTACGCCATTCGTAAAAACAATAAAAATATAATCACAAACATTATAAATGACTTCTGATATCTCTTAAAGTGTATCAAGAAATATGCAGATGAAAGAATGAAAAATTTTTTTTCTTTAAAAATTCTCGATACTTTAATAAAAATTTTTTTATTATAACAATTAATAAATAATAAAATAAAATAATTTTTCTTTTTAAATTTTGGCTTTTGATAATCGATAAATAATTTTATGCCTCTAAAAAATTTCAAAATATTTATCGATTATAAATTCATATTTTTACATACCTGAATGTTTTAAAATTTGTGCTGTAGCAGAATCTGTACCATCAACTTCACACACGCTGAATTTTCCTCGTCGATATTTTTCTCGAGATTTATGGATATACATAAGAATTGCATCACAAACTATACCAGCTATCACCATAAAACCAATACCTGAACCTTTAATATAGAAAAAAAACTCTCATTAAAATGTTTTTTTTTTTTTTTGTAAAATAAAATCAATAAATCATACCAATAGCTATAAATAAATTGACAATATTAAATTGTCCACCTTTGCCTGTAATAGAAATAACAAAACGTAAACCATAAACTTTAGATAAAGTTCGATAATTTGTTTCGTTGACACGATATTTTTGGACGAATCTATATAGAAGATAAATGTGAAAAGAAATTGTTTTAATTTCAATTAATACCGATAATTAATTCCTGGTGATAGTTTATCATCACCACTTTGTAATAGAGAGAATTCATAGGTTGGAACACATTTTTTTGGACTTCGATCAAAATTACATGTCCAATCTTGACGAATTTCTATTAAACCACCCTAGAAAAATTTATTTTTACTATTAATAATTACATACAGATATAAATATCAATTGAAAATAAAATCTAAAATAATATTTACGTCATATAGAAGAGCTGTTCTATTAGTAGTCAATTGATCAAGAATATAACCAACACGAATTATTGGACAATCCGCAGTATGAACAGTACCATCAAATCGACATGAAAAATTTGTGTTTTCTTGAATATTTCGTCTAAAAACAAAAAAAAACAAAATATTTGAAAATAAAAATTAATTCTTTGAAATAATATGTTTTAATAAACTAACAAATTCTTTTTGAATAATGTAAATGTTACCATCGTTTTCAAAAAAACTGTGAAATTTTCTAAATCTTGTCTATCCATCGTATAATCTCTTAAAATAAACAAAATAATTAATTTCAAAATAAAATAAATAAACTCTTACATTGATGACGAAAGTTCTTCTGGACACCATCCATCCATTTGACAAACTTTCATTGTTGCATTTTCTTCACTTTCTACACACTTTCCAGTAAAATAACCTATGACAAAGAAAAATAATAAAAATTTTATTATTTAATATTAAAAATTTTTACCAAATGTATTTGGTGTTGGTTGACCTTTTTTACAAGGATCCGTAGCCGTACCATTACAAAATAATTTATCTGCCAAAGCCTATTTTCAAAATAATAAAAAAAAAAGAATAAAGTTTCATTCAAAACTGAATTTTCTTACAGTTGGACATAGGCCTCGTGTTTGACCATAAGTAACTGTTTGACGTGTAGCAATAAAAAATGCATTATTTTCCTAATATAAAACCATTAGATATGTAAAAAAAAAATATTCTATTAACATACAATCGGTGGAATTTCATATTCAGGTGTATCCCATACATATTTTGTTTCATCGCCTATTATATTTTGTTCAATTAAAAAATTCTTTCTATTAGTAGACTAAAATAACAAATGATTTTACTTGTATAAAAAGTTGAATTATTTCCAGTAACTTTTGCAATTCCTTTAACTTTAATGACACTTGTTCCGTGAGGTTCTTGAATTTGTTGATAGCCTTTTTTCCACAAAACAATATAACTAAAATCAAAATTTAATTTTTATAATGTTTCTTTTTGATAATTTTACCCAATAATATATGCAAAAATAATTAATTGAAGAATACGATGAATTATTGCANTTGTTTCATCGCCTATTATATTTTGTTCAATTAAAAAATTCTTTCTATTAGTAGACTAAAATAACAAATGATTTTACTTGTATAAAAAGTTGAATTATTTCCAGTAACTTTTGCAATTCCTTTAACTTTAATGATACTTGTTCCGTGAGGTTCTTGAATTTGTTGATAGCCTTTTTTCCACAAAACAATATAACTAAAAATCAAAATTTAATTTTTATAATGTTTCTTTTTGATAATTTTACCCAATAATATATGCAAAAATAATTAATTGAAGAATACGATGAATTATTGCAATATATGTATGAGGTACTTTAACTAATTTTACTGTTGAATAAGTTAGAACTACATCAAAAAAGAATGAATGTAGTGCATTTTGAACTAAAAAATGAATTTAAATTGAATAAAATTCCAAAAAAAAGGGTTTCATCTTACCCGATCCAGGCATTGTCTTTTCTTTATATTTTCAAAACGAAGATAAAATAAAGAATATCATTAGAAAATGAAACAATAGTATTTGTAGGGAGTCGGGCCACAATCTTATCAGTGATAAAAAAGAAAAATAAAGAAGAAAGAACAATAGTTTGATCTTTGTACAGCAATGATTCATGAAAAAATTCAGATTTCAACTAACACATTTTGTTCATTGACATTCACTAATATACGCAATAATATTCAAATTTATACTTTGAATAATGGGACTTACTTTAATTTGACAAGAATTTGTAGTGTAACTAGAATTTCGATAGTAGCTAGATGACTGGACTCTACCTGATGGTGCAGGAGCTTGTAGTAGAGTTCAACTAACATGGATTCGATCAGTAGAAAGAGAAATTTGATCTCTCCCTGATCCCCGTTAGTTACGCCAATAACAAAAATCTTCATATTGATTCTCTCATGCGTCCAATGGTATGTATATTCAGTGATAAAAAGTTGAATTTTTTTTTTTGGCATCATTAAATTCTCTAGAATATTCGAAATAAAAAATCTTCTTGATTTAATTTAATCGGTTTTGAAAAAACTGAAACAAGAAAAACCAATATCCAAGATATAGTCATTTTTCATGAGAACAATAGAACAAAACCATCTAACAATGGTAAACTGAGTAATGAAAACAAGTGTATTATAGAAAATCTTATTGTTGAATACAATAATACTGCTAAAATGATTCTCTTCATGTTCAAAATTCGTTGGAAATAATAGAGAATATGAGCAACAGCCGATTACTCGTTAAGACAAATGCTAATGAAATTTTTCACAGAGTAAAAACTGACAACATTTTGAACATATCTCATTTTAGTTCTTTTCAAAACGATTCGATTGAGTCAAGAAGATTCTTTAGACTTATTATTGTAAACAAGTTAACAACATGTCTGTTAAAAAGAAAATCTGGATTTTATCATTTGTCTGCGCAGATATGTACTCAAAACAGACTATTTATCGAACTGACATATTAATTATTTCAATGCTAAGACGTCTTTTTCTTTTTCTATAAGTAGTAAATGTTTTCAAGTCATCTTATCCATCTAATAATGTTTTTTTTTATCAGCTTGTAAAAAAAAAAAAAAAAAGAAATTTTTCTAATCCCATCTATTTCCTACAAAACAAAAATGTATGATTACACATAATACGCCTGATTACGAATAGATAATGAGAAAATTATTTCATTTTAAAAAATGTTTTTTTCTTGAAGAAAAAAGCAAATTAAATTCTCAAGTAAACCAAACTGACGTAATAAATAAAATCAAACAAAAAAAATTTATCATAAAATTAGTTTGTATTCAAACTATTGTATAAATTCAAATCAAAATTAAAGTTATTTCATCAAATTAACTAATTGAATAGTGCCTAAAAGTGTTCCTTGAGGTAAACTGAATTCTATCGGGGGACTAAAAAATAAAAAAAATTGTTTCATAATGCAATATGAAAGATTTATCATTTAGATTTACTTTCATACGATAATTCATTGAAGAAAAAAAAAAATTTTTTTTCGACCAGTTTTCGTCACCGGAGATTATTTTTATGAATAATAAGAACTTATTTCATAGATATTTTAGAGACAAAAAAAAAAAAAAAAAAAATAAGAAAGACATTGTAAATGTGACAGACATCTACACGCACACATACATTGACAAAGGAAAAAAAAATAAATTTATGCAAATTAAAAATCATGAAATTCTTTTTCATATAAATTAACTGATGAACGAGCTGGTTCTTCATCTTCAGCATCAGGAAAATTATTTGCACGTATATCAGGTATCCATGGTGCACGAACTTTTTTTAAATATATTTGTAACCAATCAAGATCACGAAACCAAACATGTTTCTTAATATCACTTATACCGTTGAACATCATGCCAAATCTTTTAGTTAAATCTTTTTGTAATAAACCACGAACTATATCAACTAAATTGTCGGAAAATGCTGAACGAGGACGAAATTTTCCATTAATTATTTTATGATAGATTTTTTGTTGATCAGCATCCTGAATAAAAATCAAATAATTATATTTAAAAGAACGAAAAAACAAGAATCTTTTACCCAAAATGGGGAATAACCAGCATTCATTTCAAATATTAACACACCTAATGCCCAATAATCAACTAAAATATAATCCAAAAAGTCAAGAGATTAATTTTTTTTTTTTTTTTTTTTTATTCCTTACCTCCCATATTATATCCACGACCAAGAATAATTTCTGGTGCAAGAAATTCCGGTGTACCACAAAGTGTATATGCTTTACCACGATCAATTTTTTTTGCAAATCCTAGATAATCAAAATTGTTAATATAATTATATTTAAAATCAATTAAATAAATTCTTTTACCAAAATCACACATTTTTATATAACCATATCGATCGATAAGTAAATTTTCTGGCTAAAAAAAAACAATATTCATTATTCGATTAAAAAGATTAAAATATTAATTTACTTTAAGATCACGATAAACAATGCCTAATAAATGAAGATATTCAAGTGCAAGAATAATTTGAGATGCATAAAATTTAGACTTTTTTTCATCAAATTTTTCACAATCACGTAAATGACGAAATAATTCTCCACCTTCAATTAATTCAAGTCCAATATAAAGATTAGCATTGTCTTTAAATGAACAATAAAAACGTATTATAAATGGAAAATGAAGTGATTGTAATATTCGTTTTTCATTAACAACATGATCTTCTTGTTTCATTTTATGTGCACTTTTTTTATTTATTATTTTAAGTGCTATACGATGAGATTTAGATGAATTATCATGTAATTGAAGATAATCAGGTATTGGATCACGTGTATATTTTACTTCTTTAACCGAACCAAATGCACCACGTCCAAGTGGTCGAAGTACTTGAAAATCACGATAAACTAATGTAAATGTAGCTGGTGTTGCATATCGATTATCGAATTCTTCACGAGCTTGTTTATATAAGTCACTGTGAGCAGTTGCTGTTGATGTTGATGTTGAGTTATTCGATGATGAAGACGGACCACTACCCATTGGAGCATACGTAAGAAGAACTAAAATAATATGTAGAAAAATTTATTATGTTTTGATAGTCAGTTTAAAAAAAAATATTACAAGAAATAAAAATAACATAAGAAGATGCTTAATATCTTCTCTTTTCATTTATTCTTGTTAAAAAGAGACTACTATAAATGTCAATTGATAATTAAATATAACATAAAAAATGGAAATTCTTGTCCTTGAAATTAATTAAAGCATATTTGACCGCATGAGAATGAAAGAATAAATAAACATTAGTTTTCACCAATGAAGAAAAAAACCAGGGAGAAATTAGGATATGATGAAGAAAACAAAAAAAAAACTTTATTCGTGGTAAACATAAAATGAAATTATATGCAACATTGTGTGGTCTCTCTGTTCTTTTAATCACGAGTCATGATTTGTTTTCTTTTTCCTAGGCATTCTATGTGTATAGAACGCAAGAAAATTGATCAGGTATCTTTCATCTTCTTTTCTTTCAGAATCTAAACTACATCCTGTTTTCAGTTAAATATTTTTCTAATCAATTGTTTTCTATATAGATAAGAGATTCATCAATATATATCGATTGACAGAGAACTCTAACATATCGATTTTCTTATTCGAACACGCAAGAAAAGAAAAAAGGTAAAATCAAAAACAAAACAGATGAAAGATCGATCTAAAAAAATTTTCTCTTTCATATAAAAAATATCATAAATCATTTTTGTCGAACATACATTTATGTATATTAGAGTTATTTTGATTCTATAAATTTTTTTTTCTTGACAAGATAAGAAATAAACATCATAAAGATACTTTGAAATGCAAATGTGACAAGGAAATAAAAATAATATTACAAAAAAAAAGTAGAAATGATGGATGTATTTTTATTATTTATGTCTATTCAAGCTAGACTGATTGTTGAAAAAATAAAATACAAAACTTCTCGTTTTAATAATTAATTTAGCAAGCTTATATAAAAGAAAAACACAAATAAAGAATCTATATACGTCAATAAATCATAACTCTAAAAATTTATCTATTTCATTATTGTTTTCTCGTAATGGAATCATAAACGGTTAAAATTGAGAAGATGAGGGAAAAAAAAGAAAGAAAACATCGCCTAACGAACTTCTTTTTAACATGCATCGCTCAAAGCGACAATATGTAAGCATTCCTTGTCGAAGACTTCACTACTTTCTTCTTAATGTGATCAATGAGAACATCAGTAATAGCAAGAGACATAGTTCGTGTTTCCTACATCATCATTTCTCTCTCCTATTGCACGACAAAGTAGTACTACTAAACATCACTCAATCCTATAGAAAGACTTATACACGCATATGCTTTTTACCCCAATTTAATTGAACAAGCAACATAAGAACGAGAAAAAACGCTAGTTCGTCTAGAAAAGACCTTTCGTCTATAGAATCTAAATGCTTAATGGTGGGAAAAAAAAGAAGAAAAAAACTAGACAACCAAGTGCACTCACTCTAAGAACAGCCACTTTTTTTTTTGTTTAAGACTAAAATATTATGAAAAGTATATATATATATACTAATAAAAAAAACGAAAAACAAAAAAACTTCATTGTTTTCTTTTTATTGAAATATTATGTGTCAATGTTATTGTGTATTTTATAGGATTAGATGAGAAAGAAAAAAATGAAAAAACGTGATACTTCTCTTTTCTTTTATGACGACTTTTAATTATATCGTGTCCGTCAGAATTAATTCCATGGCTTCTTTATTTTATTGTTCTGTTTCTACAGCTATGGTACACCCACTAATATAAACAAAGGCAGTAAAAAAAAAACGAAAAAGAAGAATGTCTTGTTGACCTGAAAATATTATCATATGTCAATTCTTCTGTCTTATAGTAATATTAAGTTCAAAATTACATGACAATATTCATCATAATTTGGCTTTTTTTTGTTACTAGCAATAGACAGGCAAAAAACAAATAATAGGAAATACGTCAATGATACTTGACACATACTAAGTGGCTGACTTCCTGTGTATTGATTTATGCCCTTTAGCATGGACCATACAAGAATAAATCTATCTATTCAATCACTTACCAGAAGGACGATTGATGGGTTGTACACGCTTAAATCGTTCATCAGATCGTTGATTGATAGTCATATAAGTACGAAAACGACGGCTACTTGACATTGTATATATGACTATACAAAAGAATGTTATCAATCGACTGTTTTTATCAAATGTGTGCCTTTTTTTTTTTTATACAGTATATGCTTTTATTTAGTTTATTTTTTTCTTGTAAGTCATCAACGGAATTGATACGTATTAAGCATATTCTGTTGTTATTATATAGTTGAATCGACAAGTGGGAGACATTAGGATAGAGAATATGTGATGAAATAAATATATAAAAAAAGACTATGTATATAAAAAGATATAAATATTCTTGGTTGATACATAGTACCCATAAAACGATATATATTATATATCGTATCACAAGTAGACAAAATGAGAGAAAAAAATTCCTATTCTTCTTATTTAAATATATTATGAATATACGAATAGTAGTAATAAAAGGTCATATAAAATCTTCTTAATAATAAAAAATATTTACCTTTTAATGGTGAATCTTTTAGATCATCAAATATAATATGATTTGATGGTATACCTTCTGAATGTTGACAATGTTCAGTTTTAATTGTATTTCCAAGATGATATTTTATTCCTTGTATAATTTTTTCTTGTTGTAATTCTTCATTACCATCTGTTGGTATATCATCATGATTAGAACAATAATTATTTAAATCATTATCATTTAATTTGATATCTTTTGATTTATTATTAGCTAATTTTGAAACAATTTTGTCGAATTTTTTTGCTAAACTATTACTCATTATTATTTCTTGAAATTTTAAAATCAATTGAATATTTATTATAGTGAGAAGATGATGATGATGATGATGACGATGAATGCAAGCAAAAAATATATTATATTATTTCATCAGTACCTAGATATATAGTCACATATTCTATCGTCCATCTGTCAGAATGAGAGAATATATTTGAATAAAAGAAAGACTTTTGTTTCTTAGCTAGGGAAATGAGAATAGAAGATAGAAAAAAAAAAGATCATAGAGACAGAGAAATTACTTTCTAGGTTATTCTTTTTGTTGTTGTTGTTGTTGTTATTATTATTATTTTCTCTCGATTTAATAAATGTCTTTTGGTCGTTCGTCTTTCGCTTCATCTGCATAGTCAAAAAGACAACAAGACATGTATATATTCCATTAGTCGTTCATCCATCCTGATTAACTGACAAGACGTATATGCATTTTAACTTTATCATAAATTGATAAAAATGACGAGCAAAAACTACGCTTGTCAATCTCATGCCTAGATATTGTAATTTGATTTTTTATTTTGTATAATTTATCATAATATAAATTTGAATGTATTTCTTCTACCTATATGTAATCCATGAGAAGAAAATGATAGAATCTTTGTCTTGTACTTCTAATTATATGATAGGAATAATTTAATATGAAGCAATAGAAAAAAATGTAACGTATTGAGTTTAGGTCAAATTGACACTGATTGATTCTATGTAAATTTATATAAAATTTACGCATGAAACAAATTCAATTTATCGAAGATTTGTCTAGAGACAAGTTAAATAGATTTTTACTCTTATTATTAAAGTAAGATAAATTCGTATCTCGATACTAGTAAGATTATGAAGCATATACTCATGAGATTTGATTGATTTTCTCAGGCTTTTTTGTATTCTCAAAATGTACTACATAAATCCAATGAATAAATAAATTATATACTTATGTGTAAATATTGATGTAATAAACAATTGTTAAATGTATATGTATTAACAAAAAAAAAAAGGCAAATAGTATTGAAAAACATACGAATTATTACTTGGAATGTAATTTAACAAATATATCTCAAAGAAAAATAATGTTTACAAAGTTCTTCTATTATATTTATATAGCAATTAGATACGACGTATAGAAAAAAAAGAAAATTCTCTACATCAACATCACGTTGAACTTGTATATAAATATTTTCTTCTATTTTTGACATACTTGTGTTCCTATTCATTATCACCTTTTCTTGCTTCAGTTCATTTACTCCTTTGTCTATAATAAAAATGCTGGAAAAATTAAAATAGAAATAGTAACAGAAAAAAAAAGAAATTATTAGTTCCTCTGTTTTTTTCTATTACATTATTTTATGTTTATTATTTTTTCTTTAATTAAAATCATTTCTAATAAAGTTTATTACATGTAAGTAGTAGCATTCAAGCATTTTTACACTCATCCTATATCGTCTCATCCACTAAATAGCATTCTTACAGATAAAAAAATATGATGACTGTAGTTAGTATTTTCTTATGTAAGAATTAATCATTCTATAGATCTACCCATGTTTGTGGGACATGAAGTCGGTTTCGGATGTTTTGTATGTTAGATATGTAAATATTTTTGTTTAATTTTGTGTTGCGATTCTATCGTTGATTTTGTCTTGTTGAGATATGCATTTGGTATTTATTTCCTGCTTTTGTCTTTCATTAATTTAAATTGCCAATGAAATAGTTTTGCATAAATTTAGAACGAAATCAATTTATTTTGTTTTGTTGCAATCTTATGTCGATTATGGTAAACTGATATAGAACAAGCTATCCGAGATTGACATCTATAATAAGATCATTTACGGATCAAACATACAAAACTATTAAGAATATTAAAAAACTCAAGATATGTTTCGAATGATTTAATAGAGAGTTATAGGGAAATAGAAGCGTTGCTATTATCGTCTATTATATTTTTCCATTAATAAGAAGTGGTGGATGCATATGTTGAGAGAGAACGACTTGTTTCCTTTAATCTTGGTGATTAGATCTTGAGAAAGAGCCCAAAAAAAAATCTTAGTCTAAACTTATATTTACAATTTTCTTCACAGAAACGTACGTGGATTCCATTAGAGTTAATGACGATTCTAAACTACTAAAAAAGAAAAGCAATTCTAATAGACGATAGAAAAAAAAAGGAAATATATTCTTCAGAATTTGCCTTACAACGATATTGGAGTGTGAAAAAATGTCATAGTAGTAGAAATGACTCAACAAGAATTATACATTATATACTATTGTATAGTATTTAATAATGGATTTAAGACTCTTTTTAACAATACGATGTAGATAAGGCAATTATATACAGCACGTTTGTTTAGTATGATAAATGCTTACTGTACTGATTAGCATATTATATTAGAACGAAGTTGCAATGGGGTGTTTCTTGTATAGTCATTGTGTTCACGCTAAAAAAAACATCAAAATGTATCCGGATATGAAGATTTACGTGCCGCCTTGCTTGATCAGGAAGAAATGTAATCTACTTGTTGCTTATACTAAACCGGAAATTCAGTTAAACTAAAGGGAAAGCATGAATAGGAATCACGACAATAATGAAGTCAAATAAACAACAATAATAATAGAAAACCACACAGCAAGCTCACAAGAAAAAAGAAAGATAGACAGTAAAATACAGGAAGACATTTTCTTTTGATCTGCATGTCAAAAAGATAAACGTGAGATTGAGGAACCTAGATCAACCTAATGATAACGATGATGATATATAATGCAGTCATATTTCTTTAAATTCGATTTTTTATACTAAATCTTTGATTGTAGAGATTGCGTTCCTAATATACTATTGTCATATTCTTCTATTTCGTAATGCTGTAGACTAAAGAAATGTTTATATGTTATTTCAATTATAAAATAGAGTAGTAGAAATTTAAGATCGATAAAGACCAGATGGTTGAATTCAATAGCCGAAGCTAAATTCAAAATTGTCATCTGAGGATATCATCTCTTGAATTTATTTAAAAAAAAATGAAAAAAGAGAACAATAAACAAGATAGATTTTTTTATTTTTTGTCAACTATAAACAGCAGAAGTTATATAGTATGTGCCAATGTCTATTCTTCTCGCGCACATAAATTCTGACCGCCACTTATTTTACACAGGAAGTTGATTAAGGCTTCTGTTCTAAGAAAACTTGATTTTTCGTCAAAAATAAAATATTTTAGATAAACATATGAATATTTTGTCTGAAGATAATTTTGATTCTCGAAGATTTTTTCAGATTATATATGAATGATCGTTGAACATAACTGAACAACTGATCATATCTAGAGCAATCAGTAAAAGAATGGATGAAGATGTTCTCTTCATTCACATTCGTCCTCTATCAACATTTAAAAGAACTGTAAAGCAAGAAATATTTCTATTCTTCTGTCTTTATTACGTTGTTGAATGGTATAACAAACAGAAAGGCAACAGTAGGTAGAATCATATATAGTGATCTATCTCGTATGAGAATTATCTAATGCATATAGACAGATGTTTTGATTTACATGTAATGTATTTATGTTTCATCTCCATTTTAAGTAATAATAGAAATACTACATAAAAAATAAAAGTTCTTTTGATTTTTTTTTAAATTATTTTTTCGGTAATGATCCAACTTTGGACAAATTTTACTTTAATGTTTCGGATAAGGGAAAGGGATTTTCTAATAAATGGTCAATCCTAGATGTACCGTGAGTTTTCTAGAAAACCATATCCGAAAAATTAAATTGAGTTAAAATTTAAAAAAAAAACGTTTTTCCTCATCCGAAGTCGTAAGAAGTTCTCGTTCAAATGAAAGTAACCCAAGCTCTACAATTTGATTTCTGGGAATCATCTGAACGGTAAGGTATGGAGATGTACAACTTTTTAAATTAATGTACTTCCATGAATCGACCATCTATGCAAAGTTTCATTTAAGGAGATTTCTCCAGTTTCGAGCGTTAAAATTAACAATTGTTTTAATTCTTGGTTTTTATTGCTAATACTGTTTCGTCAAATGCCATATAAATGAGGGCTCCTCATTGTTAGTTAGTACTTTTATTAAAGTATTCTCGGAAAATAGCTATCAGAAAAACTCGTGCTGCAAGCATAGGTCAATGATCTCTAACTACGCTGAGCACGACGAATTTTTGATCATTTTAGTTGAAGAAAGAAAGTCCTGATATATGCAGAGAGGTTTGTTTTGTACTTTTCTCAAAATCAACTTTTATACGAATAACACAAAGTTTCTTCCTTTTTTTGTGAGTGATTTGGTCGAATAGGAGTGGGTGTTTTTTTTTTCTTCAAAATATTGTTTCTATGATATTTGGCAGACGAACAAATTAGAAAACATTGAAAAAGACACGTTTTTTGACATATTCTAGGTGTCATAAGAAGAAATGCAGCTCGAAAAAAATGAAATGCTTAATTTCGAGGGAGGAGAAGAAAAAGAATATCAGGTGATTTGTTGACCTTTACAACCCCCATATCTTCTTGAAAGAATCATCTGGAAACTTTGAGTCTATGATAACTTTTGCCCTACTTATCGAAATCTGTATGCCTTGAAAGTTTCATCATTTTTCGTCCAGCCGTTTCCGAGAAATCTTGGAAAGGGAGGGGTCCCTTATAGTGAATAGATATGTTTGAAAGCCGATAATGTTGAATGCAATCATTTTTAAAACGAAATCTGCATGAGTATCCACCTCTGAATACATCTCTATGTTTAATGGAAGTCTAATATAAAAGAAAAACACATACTTGTTGAAGATAGAACAATGTCAAATAAGTCGAGATAGAGTTTGAAGAAGACCATTTATTCGTTTTTTGCAATATCTTAAAAATGATCTTTTCTTCGTACACAACTCACACTTCTTATATATACTATTGATAACAAAAAGATCTGTTTCAACTCTGTAAAGGAAATCAAATTTTAATTTCAAAATTCAGCTATATTCAGTGACTTTTTTATGCTGTATTTTATGTCAATATTACGGCACTTAGTAATTGTTTGATATTTCTTCAATCGAACGTCCGATTGCCTTGTAATTTGGACATTATATACATGGTGGATAGGTCCTTCTACACACAATGTTTCATTGAAAACTAATGAAGCTAATATATATTAATTAATGCTTCATAAAACCTGTATTTTTCATGTTTTACTGAACGTCAACTTCGGACACATGTTGAAGTTGCCAACGTCAGGAAAACCATTTTTTGTTGAATAATTTTGCTGAGGTACTTGGATAAAAAAGCATTTCAAAATCGCTTTTTTTCAGAATTGTCACGTAATCAAAAATAAAATCATCAGTCAAAACTGTTATTTTACTAGACTTGCTTTTACTGGAGTGATTTCTCACTATGCAATTCATTCGTTAAATATATTATCAATTTATTGGTATTCTTTTAACACATAATAACAAATCATTACAGATAAATCTCCAATGATTGTCTGTGATTTTAGCAACAACTCGATCTGCATTAAAAATGCTACGTGGAAACGCTTGACGACGCTTTTCTATAACATAATTACGTGAATATGGATTATCAAGTATTGTATCGTTAGTAAAATATATTTTGAGATGAAGCAAATTGGCAAAACCATCAAGAAGAATATCAACAAGATGTATACATGTGTCGAATGAATATACTTGAAGTTCAATATCGATAAGTGATGGACAACGTTGAATTAATTTTGATGCATGTTTTAAAGGAAAATAAATATTTTCTCTCAATAATTCCAATTCATCGACATCTCCGTCAATAATTGAAGTCATTGTAATCGACTCAAAATGAAAGTAAAAGATGGATTATCGAATAAGATCGGAGACAAAAACAACTGAGTACCAATCCTAAGCTGAATCATATTTGAACATACTCTATAGAAAAAGTAAAAAAAAATTAATTATTGAAAAATGAATACTTAATGTGTTCCTTGAATTCATAAAATTTATTTAGTTTTTAAATCTTCTTCATTAGTATAATAGATATTTATTGTCGGTAATATGCTTCAAAGGTTATGCTAATCCAGTGATTTTCTGCTGATGAGAAAAGTCGTTAAAACGTTTTTTGCAAAAAAGGGTTTGTAGTCAGTTATGATATCTTTTTTTAATCAATGGCGTGGTTCCCCTCTAGAAACACCAGAAAAATTAATTTTCAAATTTCGACTTGAAACTTTGTATAGCGATACATCTTAACGAGAAGAGTTTATTGTAGAAGTTTTAAATTTTATCGCTTTTTCTCTCTTAAGATAGAACTATGGTAATAATGTGTCTTTTACATCACTCAAATCAAACAGCAGATTTTATGTTCTTCTTCCAGTCTAGAAGCAAGTCAAAAGACGTGAAACTTCTATAATTAGTAAGTCTCGTTAAGACCTATCTCTTACGGATCGAAAAACGATGCGAAAATGTAAAACTCAAAACAATAACTTGAAAATGTATCAAAATATATTATGATTATACTTAACGTTTTGACGATCTCAAAAGAAATACATAATAAAAATAAACAAAATAATTAAACTTACAATAAGATTTGTTCAATACAATGAAGTTGAGATAAATTATTCATTGGTTCAAAATCTAATTTCTTTATAGTAGATAAATCAACAAGATGCATTAATATATTAACACATTCTTTGAATCATTTATCATTCACATCATCATGTATTGAAACTAAAGAAAAAGATTAAAATATACGGGAAATATTTTTCCCTTACCTAGCTTCCATATATTTTCCCATAATGTTGATGTTGACATTTGAAATATGACAATGAGATGCTGAACATTTTGAAATGGTGGAAAAGATGGCAGATTACCAGTTAGCACCATATTTAATGGTATAATAACTTCTAATTTTCTGTTATGATTGTGAAAATTATGATATTGAGCATCTGTTATTAATGTCGATCGTACATCTAATGTTCCAAGAAGAATATTTGATTCTACAGAAACATTTTCTTGTCTATTCATTGAATATGTTAAAGTTCGTAAACTAACCTAATCTTCTAAACGATATTCATACGAGTTAAAAATTATTTAGCTAGATAATATCTTTTGTTATTTCACCTGATTCGTCAGCGATTAATCGTGAATGTTCGATCGTCATATGCCAGCCATCATAATGTGCAACAAAATATTGAAACGAATGAACAATATAATCCATGTTTAGTATTGGTCGTGTATAAAATAAGCCAATGAGAAAATCAAATGTTTCTAGATGCGATACATAACTTGTCAACATTTGCTGCCATTGATGACCATCGAGCATATCGTCAATATAAAGAGAAATTTCATGAGACGATATAAAGGTGAAAATGAATTGGTGAAGATTGGGCATGCAACGAAGAATAAGACTTAATGAATGAATGTCGCACATTGTCTCAGTTTGTAAATCGAAATATTCGAGACATGGTAATACAGGTAGATTATTATAATAAGCAGTTGGTAAAATCGATGCACTAAATAGAATGAATAACTTCATGTTTCGTTTTTCCTCTTAATTCATTTTTTCTGCCAATTATAGAACATATGACATTGTAATTTAATATTTGTTTTTTCATCTACTTATATTAAAATAACAATCTTATGATTTAAGAACTCGAAACTTCTGTTACAAAATAATTTGTTTTATAGATTGACAAAATAATCTATTGATTACCAAATATGACGAATTTTTCATGATGAAAAGTTACAAATTTAATAATTTCTTTTTATAAAACTTAATAATGAAATCATCAGTACAGATTCGGGTTAAATAAAAATATC
Source organism: Rotaria sp. Silwood2 (assembly GCA_905329745.1). Classification (NCBI taxonomy): domain Eukaryota; kingdom Metazoa; phylum Rotifera; class Eurotatoria; order Philodinida; family Philodinidae; genus Rotaria; species Rotaria sp. Silwood2. The sequence continues at coordinate 436,684 of CAJNSZ010000053.1, read as the reverse complement.
ATTTGTTTCAATAACTTCAATACAGTTTCATCCAAAATCCATCTATCTAATATTAATAACAATTCTGTATTTACAAAGCTAGTGAGTTCTACATGATCGTTAAAAGTATTTCAATTAAAACATCGACAATTGTTATATCATTTTATAAAAACTTACTATGCATATTGAATATCTGGACGAGTAGGAATTGATATACGTATACATAGGCGTTGCAATACACGATAGATACGAAGTACATGTAAAACACAATAGATTGATAACTTATGAGGTAAATCATAAAATGTCAAAGTCAATGATGTTAATGTCCAATTAAGAGTAACGACAGTTGCTAAGTGCGAATGATTACAGTAATATTCAAGCTCAAGTGAGCGAAGTGCAGATNAGTGTTTGCTCCCGTTGGATTTCTGGCCAAAACATTGGATGAAGCAGTATCGAAATATGCCCAATCTTCAGGTCCTGGCTTAGCATTTATTACCTATCCTGAAGCGCTTTCAAAGATGTCAGCCAGTCCTTTCTTTTCTGTCATCTTCTTTTTGATGATCCTCGCACTCGCACTCGGTTCACAAGTGAATTTAGTCTCACAATCATATGCATACAATCATATGTCATTTTGTAGTTTGTCCTCACTGATGTACCGGTAACTGCTATTGTCGAACTGTTTCCATCGTTGCGAAGGTGTCGCACCTATGTTGTCATAGTTACTTGTATGATGTCTTATATCATCAGTCTGCCATTTACGTGTCCCGTGAGTTTGTTTTACAATATAGATGGTATTGAACAATTTTAAATAGCTCTTAGGATGGTATCTATCTATTCGAATTCCTTCAAGAGTATACCGCCAATTTATCGTTACTCGTCATCGGTTTCTGTGAAGTGATTGTTGTTGCTTACATATACGGTCTGTTCTATATACTATCAAGATTATTCCTTCAAAATACAAAAGACATATTTTTAGGATTCAATCAATTTATGAATGATATCAAAATGATGTTGGGCAAACGAACAGCTGAATGCTATTTGTTTATCACATGGTGCATCATAGCTCCACTTCTCACACTGGTAAGTCAGGAATACTCGGTATATAATGAATACGAATAATAGCTCGGAACTATCTGATGCTTGGTTGACTAGTGAGCAAGCGTAGTTTCTTGGTTGTAAGGCAAGAAAATCAAGTAATGATGTTCAATATGAGCTTTCTTGCTTGATCGGCTATGTAATCGTATATTTTAACTGGAAGATAAAATATATTTGGATCCGACCTCAGCCGTAGAAGTAATTAATCGACTTTGATAGTACTTTTTTCTTAATTACTTCAGGGGAATGTTCTAAGAATGATCTAATAATTTGATACTTCATACATCCGGCATTGCATAATGCTACGATCCTTCTTTTGATTTCGTGTTCAAAACGTTGCTACGTGTAGAACCATGCACGAATTTCTGTCAATTTATATTGAGAGAAATCAGAATTGAAATTGACGCTCTGATACATGCGTTTTTGGACTTATTTGATCAGGATATATGATGATACCGCTGCAGTCATGTTCAATTTTAATTTAAAAATGGTTCACGAGAACAATTTTCTTAGACAAGTACCCCATGGTTTTCTCATTCGTTTTTGACTATTGTATTTTTAGATAATCACTGTTGCCAAGTTGTTAAATAGCACTACGCTGACGAGCAAAGCCAGCGCTGGATTCCCAGAATACGTGTACCCGACATAGAGTACTATATTAGGCTGGTTTTTCTGTGATTTTTGTGTGATTCCAATTCCTGTCTATTTTGTGTTCAACTACATTCGAGAATATCGAATTCTTGGTGCTGAGAGATTGATATGTTGATATATTCTTGTTGCATTATCTCTCTTTCCGAGTTAATAGACTGAAGACTCCAGTATGTGTGAAGATCATGAGAAAAGGTTACGTTACTTAGCAGCATTTACAGCGGATAACTCGCCCAGACAGGATTGGAGACCCAAGAAGAAGATCAACCAATGTGGATCTTATGCTCATTTGAGTGTCGGTTCAGACAACAGCAATTATATTTCTACAGAACGTCACAATCAGATATTGTCTCTAATGAAAATCACCACAGTAAATGCTGCAACGGATATGATCAATCGAAGCTTCAATCCAGATTCCCAAGTCAATCAACATGATACAAAGGATTCTAATTAACAGTTTCATACGAATGCATGCTAAAATTAGTTATACACAAAAAGAAACCATAAAAAAATGTCCTTCATATTAAATAAAACTGAAAAGCCAAATATAATACCACCAATTAAATTCACTTCAATTGGACGTCATATAATCCCGAACCACTTGTGAATTTAATGATGAAATTTTGTTTCTATAGTTACTATTGTCACAATAATAATTATGTGGATTGAAAACAAATAAAAATCAGATTCAATACATTGAATATTTAATCAAAGAAGAAGAACAAAAAAAATTTAGACCCTAATTTGAATCTCTTAGAAGCTAGTTTATTCAAAAACAGTCCGTAATGAAATTTATATGATGAAATTAATTTGTAGTTGTTGTTGTTTTACTAATTGTATATTTTATTTTTTATAAATTTTCTTCGAATCTCAACAGTACTATTTATTTACGTCATGATTTGATTGCATTCATAACTGCAATAAAGGAAGAACAAAATAAATCTTTTTTTGATGACAAAATTTTACAGTTATATGACTATCGACAAATTTTGAAAATAGAATGTGACGTCAATTTCTAGATATTTTTTAAAAACATGATGATATTTGTTTTCTTCCGTTTTTTTCTCCCACGCAAGTAAAAGTTGCGGTTTTTACCAAATATGAAACAGATGACCTTATAGAAAGTTCAAGTTAAAACATGAAGTTTATTTGTGTTCCAAAAAACAATCCAATACAAGTTACAAGCTACCACAAGAATCTTGCCCGTTTATTTATACAATATTCTTTGTCAAGTATAGTTAATTAGTCTTCTTATGTACGCTTTGTCCATATTTGTTTTTAGAAAAATCAAAGTTTTGTTTTGTTTTTTTTCTTCGCTTTATAGAAATACAAGAAAACATGTTTTCGAAACGAAAACTCAGTTTAAATATAGAACGTATACAGCAAGAAGAAGAAGAATCAGAGAATTCATCAATGTTATCCATATTAACTCCCACTGGAACAAAACATTTTCGCCGTCAATTGAGTGAACAAAATTGGGGTAAGTCTATAGGAAAAAGATCCCTTTTACAAGACACTATCAGCTGTATTTGTCTATTGTATAAACATAGATAAAAAAAATGCATGTCGCTTGTTTCTAAAGCCGAATCAATAGAAAATTTCAGACTATGTGGAAAATTAATAAACTCATTTGTATTTATTGATAGTATTAAAAAAGTACCGTATAAAATTGCCAATATTAATCTAGCTGAATCAGGTAAAAAAGCATTGTCAATGGCTGAAGCTGAAATGCCAGGAGTCATGCGATTGAGAAAAATCTATGGTTCAAAACAACCATTGAAAGATGTTTGCCTCGCTGGATGTTTTACATTTAACAGCACAAACTGGAGTAATGATTGAAACATTATGTGAATTGGGTGCACAAGTAAATTATTTCCTTATTTTATTTTGAAATTCATAAAATATGTTTATTCTCTAATAGGTTCAATGGAGTTCTTCTAATCCATTATCAACACAAGATCATGTAGCAGCTGCATTAGTTAAAAATGGTATATCGATTTATGCATGGAAAGATGAAATTGAAGAAGAAAAATTATGGTGTATAGATCAGGTAAATCAGCACATTTTCTTTTACAAATTCATGGATTTACACTATATTATAAGAAAAGAAGTTTAAAAATTTTCTAAGAAAAAGTTTACTGATCGATGTGATTTCTCTCAAAAATGCAATCTTTGGTATAAATTCAATGCCTAGTTTAAATAAAATAGTTGTTCAGCTGTTCTATATAAGCAACAGTCATTGTCTCGCATCTGCATTGTGCTTTTGATTTATAGTTATCCATATAATCGACTTCCATTTCTCTTCTAGACAATCTATTTTCCTGATGGTCAACCATTAAATGCTATTTTAGATGATGGTTGCGTTTTAACACGATTTATACATGAAAAATATCCACATTTAACACGTTTTATGCATGGTATTAGTGAAGAAACAACAGCTGGCACAACACAATTACGTATATTATTCAACAATAATAAACTAAAAGTTCCAGTCATTAATGTTAATGATAGTGTAACAAAATCAAAATTTGATAATTATTATGGATGTGGTGAAAGTCTTATTGATGGTATTAAACGAGCTACAGATGTCATGATTGGCG
>CAJNSZ010000053.1:392470-432296 GCA_905329745.1 Rotaria sp. Silwood2 | reverse complement strand
GTCACATCTCATTTATATAATTAGACTTCATTGAATTAAATTTGTTATTTGTTTTTTACTCCGTAATTTATATCAGTTATTATTTTTCTTAAGAGTAATATTCAAATCCTCTTCATTATTAGAGATAACTTGCAACAGCTTGGAAAGCTTTTCTTACTATAATAAAATTGTTACGTATATGAATGCATATGCATGATTATGGCAAGCTGTTACTATAAAAAATTGTTTGTCCTAAATCTACGTGCCAAGGACGATTATGAAGAAAAATATTATTATAAAAAGAACGCAAGAAAACGTCTTTAATGAAAAGAGAGAAATAAGGAAAATAAGACATAAATAAATATTATTCTTTTCATACGAATATGGACAAAAGTATTAATCAGTATATTTTGTTTATTCGTAGAGAAGTTGTTTTATATATGTCTTGATTAATATACATTAATAATTCATTGTTATAATCAAGGTTAAAACATGTTTTGATTATTAAAATCAATTCATAATAGATAGAAAAATTTTTATTGAAAATGCACTAGTATGTCATTCGAGTCAAAAAAAAAATCTCATTAACTAACTATATAGTTTGTTTTATTTATGCGCATATTAATCAAACACAAAACGGAACTATTTTCGTAACAATAGAGAAAAGAACAATAGATTAAAACTATTTGCATTTCTCTTTTCTATTTTTCTTTTGTTTGGGTCACACAGCTTGTTTTGTGTAAGAAATAGATGAAATATACAATATATTGTGATATTAATAATTAAAAAAATGATGTTTTAAGATTCTATTAATAATAATTATAATAATATTAAAACTGGCTTAGTTTCTATTTAATAATGAAAATATACGTGACATCAATTTTAATATAATACAAAATGCCTGGCGAAGACAAAAAGATATATTACATAAGAATATAATACGTCTCTGTATTTCTTTTCTTTTTTTTCTTCTTTCATTCCACCAGTTCTTCCTTTGTGTGTACATGAGATTATTTTTCTTATTATAGAACTGGATCATGATGTTCTTTGTAATAGTGAAGTGAGTCTTTTTGTAATTAATTTTGTAAATAATATCGAATAAACTAAACGATTCTTTTCTTTTTTCAATGTTAGAACTAGACAATAAACATCTTGAGGATTCTTACGAAGTGTTGTTTTTATTAAAGTTTTTTATTTTTTGATGATGACATTGAGAGAAGTTGCTTAAACACATTCTCGTTTTTTTTTTTTTTTTTTTGAAATTTTAATGAAAACAAGTAAGTAAAGTATCATTTTTTTCCTGTTTAATTATTTATATCTTGAAAAAAAAAACTGAGACGAAGAAAAAAAAATTGGTAGTCACGCACAAGACAAGACAAATACTTATCGCGCAGGCATTATTTTTCTTTTTGATGAGTAAGTTTTTTTTACCTAGAATGTTCGGGAATATATAGAATTCTGATGCATCAATGCATATGATTAGATTATTATTGAAAAAGTTTATTTTATGAGTAGTAGAGTAGTTGATATCAATTTTTTAGAAATGATTTATCCATATTTTTAATCATTTAATGCATTATGAAGATAAGTTTTTTGCATTATAATATCCGATTGGTTCATTGAAACAAAGAGCAGCTGAAAATTTATATATATATATACATAATGTGTACTTTATCGTTCTTAACAAAGTACATTATCGTGACAGGTCATGGATATAACATTCCTCTTAGAGAGAATTATATAATTTTCTAGATGATCAAAACTCCTTAAAAAATGTTTAGTATAAATAATTCACCAAATATGATTAACGATGAGCCAAATGGAATTGCTCGATCGATTAGTGCGGCTCGTTTTCAAATAGAAAAAGTTTCTAATGAGGATCCAAATTCACAAAAATTATCATGTGAAATAACAAATATTCCGGCTAGTAAGTTTAAATAATTAGAATTTATTTCAAATATATTTTTATCAATTCTCTTGAAGTTTTAATATCATCTATTTCATGTTCATCAAGTCCAAATGAAATTAAAAAAAAAGTTTTATTCGGAGACGATAGTAGTGAACATAGTAGTACAATATCAGATATAAATCAAACAAGTACACTAAATAATGGAATGAAAGAAACATGTACTTATGATACCATTGATACATTACCACATATTGATCATTATAGAAATTTATTTTCATTTACATCATCTGAACCAAAGACTCGACCAACACTTGAAGCATTACATGGAACAGCTAATATTCCATCAAAATATAAATTAGCATCAGCTATTGATTTAAATAGTGAAGTACTTAGTACAGTAATGATATCAAATGAACAACCAATACAAATTGAATTAAAACCAAAAGTTGAAATTGTTAAATTTGGATGGATCATCGGTGTTCTTGTATGACATTGTTCTTTTTGTTGTTTTGAATTGTGTTATTGAAATTTTAGATTCGTTGTGTATTAAATATATTTGGTGTTATGTTATTTCTTCGTTTATCTTGGGTTGCAGGTCAAGCTGGTATAGGTTTAGCATGTCTTATTGTTATCATTTCAACAGTAGTTACTGTTCTAACATCTTTATCAATGAGTGCTATTTGTACAAATGGTGAAGTAAGAGGTGGTGGAACTTATTATCTTATATCACGTAGTCTTGGTCCGGAATTTGGTGGTGCTATTGGTTTAATATTTTCATTCGTTAGTAAGGATAAATATAATATTTTGTTTTTTTATTAAATATGTATAAATTCTATGATTAGATGCAGTTGCAGCAGCTATGTATACAATTGGTTTTGCTGAAACAGTTCGTGATATTCTTAAAGTAAGAAAAACAAAACGAAAATGAATTATTTTTTGTAATAATAAGAGAAATTTAGGAGCATAATGTTAAAATATTAGGAACAGTTGTTGATGGAGAATCTGTAAATGTTGTGAGAATTATCGGTATGTATTGTAGATTTTATTTTTTATATTATAAATAAATAAATATAAACTTAGGATTTATTACGATGACAATCATGTTGGGTGTTTCTCTCATCGGTATGCGTGGTGAAAGTATTGTACAAATAGTATTGCTTATTACATTATCTGCATCGTTGTTGGATTTTTTTATTGGTTCTTTAATGCCGGCTACACCATACAAACGACAGCATGGTTTTGAAGGCTATTCATGTAAAGAAGAAAGATTGATAGAAAAAAAAAAAACTATTTGTTTGTTTTTTTTTTAATCAATAAATTTTAGGGAAAATAATAAAAGAAAATTTTGGACCAAAATTTCAGAATGGTGAAACATTTCAAAGCGTATTTGGTGTTTTTTTTCCAGCAGTTACAGGAATTCTTGCTGGTGCAAATATTTCAGGAAATTTAAAAGTAAATAAAATTAAAAAGAATTATACAATGTTTTTTTTTTTTTTGTTAATTTTATTTCAGAATCCATCAAAAGCCATTCCATTGGGTACAAATACTGCTATAGGAATTACTACAGCTGTTTATCTTGCTTTTTGTATTATAGCGGCATGTACAACTCGTCGTGAAGTTTCTTGTAGGTATAAAGTTTAAAAGAAATATTTGAAATTTTTTTTTTGTTTTTTGATTTAAGTGGATTTTTATGAACGTCAAAATGAAAGTATAATACAAATTGTTAATTGTTCTTTACATTTGGATGATATAAATTGTAAATCTGGTTTAATATATAACTATCAAACAATGAAATTGATATCAGCATTTGGACCAATAATAACCGGTTTGTTAAAATTATTCTATTCGTTCGAATTCGTAATTTCGCGTGACGTAAAAATATTTTATGTTATCTTTTGCTATAGAATGCAATACAAATCTTACAATATACACCCATTTGAAGACTTATAGAGTGATCGTGTAACTCGCATCAGTCTTGATTTTTTTCCTTTTAAAGAAATTATAATTAGTATATTTATATCACAATATGCCGAGTTTTCGGGACGTTGACCTAAAAAACTTTAAATGACTGAGGTCAACATTATTTCTAGGCTTTTAAATCTGTAGAAATCTCTTTGTTTTTTTTCAAAAAACTCTTTCAGTTCATAATTATATAAACAGATAAGACACAAAGGAAGACCTCCTTCGTGGAAAATTTTTACCCTTGAACATAATAGAAGACCCTCGGGGTCTTCTATTGTGCGTCGAGATTTATTCGAACCTCTTTTTTAATTATTTCAACACATAAAAAACAATGTTATTGATGTTTAATTATAAAAACAATAAATTATTTATGCGAAAACAAAAAATGATTTCGAGATGAATCAATAGAACCCATCGGATGCTCTGCTGTGGGAAGTTCTCCAACGGATAAATCGTTTTTGAATCCAGGGCATGTACATTATATATACGCAAATGAGTTATGCATGCCCTGACAAGAATTCGTCCGCTTAGTTTATTATCGCAGACATACTGCATTTTTTACAGTATTTGTTAAAATGAATGCTGTGATAACAAAAAAACTGATTTTCAAATTTCGACTTGAAACTTTGCATAGAAACAAGTCTTAACGAAAATAGTTTTTTTAGTAAATGTTTCAGATCTTGTCGTTATTTCTAACTATGGTAATAGCGAAAAATGAGTTTTAACTCAGGGAGACCACGGCATTGAATTAAAACGTTTCCATAAAAATTGAACATCTCCGCACGAATGAACTTAGGATCCGAACTTTTTTTAGGATACTCATAGCTTATTTGGATCTACATAATGCACATAGTCTCGACTGAAAAGCTATTTTATCAATTGGAGAACTTTCCTCGTGAGAAAGATGCAAGTCACACAATACAAATAATCGATAGAAAAAATATGTCGCATCTTCGCAGAAACTTAAAAACTGAGACTAAAAATGTTCATTGAAACTATAAGTACAGTTTGAGTTTAGGGTGAAAAAAACTTAAAACCGTCGAGGTCTACATGCCGACACATATGATCTATTCATTATTCTTATCTCTTAGAATGCAAGAGATAATAAATAGCATCTTTCAAACAATGAAGTTTTGTTTTCCTATAATAATTGCGATTTCAAACATAACTTTTCCAAGATAATATTTGTAAAAGTTGATATAATTCTATCTTAAATTATTATTTATTGAAAAAAATTTTTGTTTTGTTTATTCTTAGCCGGAATATTTGCTGCGACGTTATCAAGTGCTTTAGGTAAGATATTATCTGTTTTTTTTTTGTTTCTTGCTGTTTTATTCAAATAGAATTAATTTAGCAAGTCTTGTAAGTGCACCAAAAATTTTTCAAGCTGTTTGTCGTGATATGATTTTTCCTCGTTTGAAATATTTTTCTGTTGGTAATGGAAAATCTGATGAACCAATACGAGCTTATTTTCTTACATATTTTGTTGCTGTTTTATTTACTGCTATTGGTAAAAGAATTCTTTATTACTTGATTGTTTTTTTTTTGTTTAATAATAAAAAATTTTTATATTTTCAAGGTGAATTAAATAGAATTGCACCAATAATTTCAAATTTTTTTCTTATGACTTATGCATTAGTTAATTACGCATGTTTTGATGCAACATTAGCAAAAGCTAGTGGATGGAGACCAGGTTTTCGATATTTTAATAAATGGTTAGCATTAATTGGAGCATTACTTTGTGTTGCAGTTATGTTTATTATTAATTGGTAAGATTTTCAAATGAGAAAATAATTGAACAATGTCTTCTTGTACTTTTTTTTCGAATTAAGGTGGGCAGCTTTGACAACATTTGTTGTTAGTAGTGGACTTTTTCTTTATGTACGAACAACAAAACCAGGTAAAGATTTTATCAAGAAAAATATTTTATTAAAATAAAAGTTTTTTTTGTTCTTTTAGAAATCAATTGGGGTTCATCTGTTCAAGCTCAAACCTATAGACGAGCACTTGATGCAACACATAAATTAGATATTATTCAAGAACATGTTAAAAATTTTCGACCACAAATGTTAGTTTTAACTGGAAATCCAATTTATCGTCCAGCATTAGTTGATCTTTGTTCATTAGTTACACATGGACATAGTTTAATGATTTGTGCTAATGTTATTTTAGTAAGTGAAAAAAAAACAAAAGAAGAAATAAAAATTAATGTGTTTTTCGAAGACTATATTTAATAAACTTTGTTTAAGAATGATCCAACAGTAAATATTCAATATGATCAAAAAGATGAAGGTGAAACATGGTTAAAAAAACGAGCAGCAAAAGCATTCTATCAACCTATTGTTGCACCAACTGTTCGACAAGGAGCAATAGCATTACTACAAGTACGTAATATAAACATTTCTTTTTATTCTTTCATTAATCAGTAGGATAGGCCATACATAGGACTATGAGAAAAAAAATTGAAATATCTTTACTTTAGTTCAGACTAATTGACGGATTTTAAATTTATTTAGAAGTTTTTTGTTTTTCATACGGATCAAATTATTATTTAAGAGAATAATAAGAAGTCAAAACAGATTTTATGAATGATACTATATTGATACTCACATTTGTTTTCGATTTTTGTCATTATACTTCCAATAACTGTTACTCATTCATGGTTATTGGACATCTTTTTTTTTGTATAAGATTTATTAAGTTCATAAGACTTTTCTATAATCACTATCAACTCGCTAAGGAAAACAGCATCCGCCAACGAATGTCTTCAAATAGTAGTTATAATTTTGTAAGCGTAATGAAAATTCATTTATATCCTATGTTCTTCTCTGAACCCGGCCCAGATTTTCACAGTCATAGTACAATTTTTTGGACTTTTATTTTATATGACAAAATATACTGTTTAATTTCTCTCATAAACAACAACAATAACAAGAGATCATGTCAAATTTCACAAAAAAGCAAGTGCTTTAGGATTTTCCACTTGGTCTCTTCCCGTTCTGAAATTCAATCGATTTTGATAAGTAGGCCGGGCTAGATACCAAGTGCACGACCCAGTTGCAGGACATTACTTGCAAGGCCGAACTCTATTATAGAATTAGTATGAATCGCAATTGAATTTAAATGTACCTTTCTCTTGCCGTTCTTCTCGACTAACTGTAATATATAATGATTATCTTTGACATATATTAACAGCAGGTATTAATTCACAATCTAAAATCTAGGTTCATAAATTTCCTCTTTGACGATATTCAGTAGCTCTATTATATTTTACATTTTAATCTCAATGAAATTCCTCTCACGGGTTTTTATTAATAGATTTTTTTCTTTATAGTGTGTTGGTGTAGGTAAAATGCGACCAAATGTAGTTGTTTTTGGCTTTAAAAGTGATTGGTTAATTAAAGCTGATGCAGCTATTGATTATTTTAATATAATTCATGATGCATTGCATCTAAAATATGGCATTGGAATTTTAAGATTACAAAGTGGACTTGATTTCAGTGATTTTTTTGGACCGGGTATGACAAATTTTTCTCTTTGAAAAAAAATTCTTTTTTAAATGAAAATTTTTTCTATTCAAATAGATTTACCTGATGATGACGATGATGATGACGATGAAGCAGATGTATCATCTTTAGCATATAGTCCATTTCGTGCTTCAAAATCACCAAATAATAATAATAATGGACGACGGCAAACTGACGTTTTAACATTAAAAAATACAATTATAAATGAAGGTGCTTTATTAACAATGAATATATTTCGTCCGAAACAAAATTCATCGGCTATTATTGATGTTTGGTGGTTATTTGATGATGGTGGTTTAACATTATTATTACCTTATTTATTACGACGTCGAAAACGTTGGCGTAATAGTCAATTTCGAATATTTTCATGTGTACCAGGTGAAAAAAATGATGCTGAACGGCAACATGTTGCAATGGCATCATTATTATCAAAATTTCGAATTAAATATACAGAATTACATGTTCTTGATAGTCTTAATAAACAACCAAATGAAAATGAAACACAAAAATTTGAACAACTTTTACAAGCATGGCATCAAAATAATGAAAATAATACAACTCTAGATAATGAATCATGGAAAATAACAGATATGGAATTAGAAGTTAATAAAGAAAAAATTAAAAGAGGTCTTAATTTACATGAATATTTACAAGAATATAGTTCGCAATCAACATTAATTATTGTGTAAGTTATCTAATAGAATTATTTTATGAAGAATATACAAATTATTTATTTACATAGAAAATCATATTTCGAGATTTCAAATAAGATTTTATTCTGTAATAAATCTTTTCTATTCAATATCTACTGATGAAGAAAAATCTTCAAGTGACAAATTGCTTTCGAGCTACTGAGTTTTTGTTGTTGAAATTTCGAATGTTTAGTGGACTTTTTCTTTAGAATCCTAATTTTCAGACGAAATTGTACATTTGAATTTTGACCTGAAAATTTGCTCATATAAAGTTATCGATTAGACTAGCTTGTAGAAAAAGGTTCAACACTTTTTTTGGTCAAGTATCTGCGAGATATGAATTTTTCAAAACATCCATGTTTTTCACCATCATAATATCAAAACGCCTATACTTAGGGCGTATCAAAAGTTCGTGTCCCGTCATTTAAAGAACCTTGTCGGATGGGGTGAACTGGTTTAGAAATAAGAAACAAATATATCATGTTGTAGAGCTTTTCGAGCCGCATCGAATGGTATATAGTAAATTCTGTTTTCTTAGAACTTTGAACGACCTAGAGTCAATTTATTGATGGACGACTACACATTCACACCCATTCANGTCGATATATTGACCAATGAAAATCGCATGTCTCGATGTCCCTCTTTGTCCTCTGTGGAACGGTGAAAATCCCAGGTCTCTATCTTGTTCCTATCGAAAGTTATTACAAAAATACCCACGGCCATCTTATTATTGGACAGATATTAGTTCAAAAAGTCTCAAGTAATTTCAATTCTGGAATATGTATATAATAAGCCTTATTAATCTTTCGAAGACGATCTATATACATTGTAAGTGATTATATTATAATGCAACATATAGCTTTCGGTCTTACCTGATCACTTAATGATCGATTAATCATTGTCATTAATACAAATCGATGACTAGAACAAAAAAAACAAAATCCATTGTTAATATTTATAAATCAGTAAAGAAAATTTATCTTACGATTCATCTGCAAAATTTGAATTGGACAGAACTCGGCCAGATCTTTGTTCATGTGTTGGATCTAAAAAACAAAGTTTATATGCATTGAAATTTCAAATTATGAAAAGCAAAAAAAAAAAGATATTAACTATTAAATGGTAATGGTAAAAGTGTTCCACGTTTCATTGTTTGTCCAACTTGAAATGGATTTGCAATAAGTGAACGACGTATTAAATTCGATAAATTTTTAAATGGAACAATCGATTTATTCTATTTAATTTAAATTTTCATGTATAAAAAAAATAACAACAACAATAAAAAATAATTTATTTTACTATTCCAATTTCATGTTGAATTGATGAATTTTGAATAATAATATGTAATGGAAAAATTTTTCGTAAATTATCATGAAGTGTTCCTTCGAATATATAACTAAGAGCATTAACTGCATCCATACTTAATGTAGCCGATTGAACATTTTCATGATTATTTGATTCTTAAATATTAAAAATAAATAAATAAATTTAATATAAAATTTAAATTACCTGACGTGTCTGAAATAATATTTAATAGATCATCTAAATGCGCTTGAATAAATAATTGATGACTTTGTTCATCATAAATCTAAAAATAAAAATTTATTTATTTTAATATAAAAGACAAAAAAAAAGAAAAAAAAAAACTTAAATACATACGCGATTTTTTCGAGCATCTAAATCAGAATTTCGTTTACGATTAGGCCATCTAAAATAATTTGATTCAAAAAATTTATTTTCAATATAAATTAAATAAACAAACTCGTCACGAGAAAGTGTTGATTTAAGATCAATTTGATGGAATGATTGAAGAAATAGAAGAAGAATAAAAGCAAGACTATCAACTTTTCGAGAATCTTTAAGTCGTTCTAAAAAAAAAAAAACAACAAACAATATTCAATATATTAACATTCTAAAATACAACTGACCAATCTCAGCCGTACTATTTGCTTTAGCAACTTGAATATCAGTTTGTATTCGACGTTGAGCCGAAGTATTCGTTAACATACTATACGTTTCAAAATACCTATGAAAAACAAAAATCATACTAAAATATTCAAAATTCATTTCATAAATAAATATTTACATCCATGCTAATTCTTCAGACATATGTAATTTAGAACAAGCAATATGTCGCCAAAGCATATAACTATAAATCCAAACAATTTTATCAATTTAAAAATCTTGATTAATTAATGTACTTACTTCATTTTTGGATAACCTGCAGTATTACTTTTTTTCATATATTTGACAATGGATTTTAAACTCTATGAAAAGAAAATAACATAATTTTAAACATATCTTTATGAGACTACTGAAAGTCTAAAAAGAGTTGTCCCTATAGGCCTTTCGAATTGAGTTGTGAACACTATACGGAATTTTCAATTCACTTTTACGTTTTTTTTTTTTGTACCGAAAAAGCAAATAAACAGAATTTCCATGTAAAGTTTCAACCGAAAAAAACGAATCATTCGACCTATCTATGAGCGAAATCTCACATCGAAATTCTATTTTGTGGAACTCGCATCATGTTTTCTCGAAGAACAATATACTGAGTAAAGGCTTTGTGATTCTTCCACATAGTAACCGGCATCAGGTTCCTTTCCCAAAGTTCCTTAGTAACAGATAAGTCGTTGAACGACATGAACAAAAATACTTCGAATTTTCTAGAACACCTTAAATTCTTCCTCGATATTTGAATGTTCTAAATCACGCAGTTTTTTTTTAAAGTTTCGCGCACATAAAAATTTATATACGCAATGCCAAGAATGACGGGCATTAATCGATTAATTGGCTCAAGTTATATAATAGCGCATTGAGACAAGATAAACTAAAAATAGAGCGTCAATCGAAAAAGAAGAAAATTTCTGCGTGAAACGTACTAATAAATAAGACAAAATCCTTTTCACTCTTGATCGATAAAATTTAATAACACGGCTTCAAAAAACCCATCTACACAAATCCTTGTAGGCTTAATATGAACTCAAACGACGAATGTTATTTCATATAGTTCTCTCTTAAGAATCACTTCTTATCTGGAAAACTTACAGAAGGTGTAATATCAGGTGGTGGTGGAGTTGTTAATGCACCAAAAGTAAATACTTCCGCACGACACCATATAGCTAAATGATGTCGATTATCACTTGTATGTTGATTTTCAGTCATCTGAAATTCAAAGAAAAGAAAAATGAAATATACAAATTTGATCAAAAAAAAAGGAAAAAAAACAGAATTGTAATAAAATATATTTCTTTTTAAACATTTTCACCGGCTATCACACGCTGTGCAGTGAATAAACCAGGAAAATAATATTCAATATTTCGTCCATTATTATCAATCCATAAAAGACCTTCTTTAATCATAAAATCAATAGCTGTTTTTATTCGATCATCTGTCCATTTAAATTCTTCACGTAATTGTTCAACTGTAAAACTTGAACGTGTTTGAAGTGAATTTAATATTGCTGTATGATCCATACTTAATTCACCTGGAATTGATTGTATAAGTATACGTCCTTGACCATTTATTGGTTGAATAACAGCAAAACCATCACCAAGTGCACGTAATTTTTTAATTGCACGTAAAATATCATCTTGTGAAACATCTTGTGCTGATCGAGATTTTCCACGTGCTTTTCGTACACGTAAAAAAAGTTCATCAAGTGAAATAATACCACCATTTTGTGAACTTGTTGCAACACAAACTTCAACAATTTGTACAGCTAATTCATAATAAAAATCACCAACACCAAGAACTTGTGACCAAAAACCTTTACTTGCTGAAAGATAAAGAAAAACAAATAATAATGTACAAGAAATTTTTGTGAAAAAAAATTTATTATTTATATACATGCAAGTGGATCAACACCAACAGTTGCACACATTTCTTGAAATTGTCGTCGAAATGCAACATCTTTTTTTATTTCACTCTTATGTTTTTCAGCAAAACTTTCCAAATTATCACGAAATATTTCAAATTGTTTGGCAAGCTAAATATACAAAAATGAAATTTTAGAGAGAAATAGATAAGAGTAAATATTAGAGATGTGTGAAATCACAATATAAAAATTTATCCGAACCGAAAGTATGAGAAAAAAGTTGCTCTAATCGGAACTAAAGATAATTCGCTTAAATATTCTATAATTTTAAGCGAATTATCTAATAAACCATCAATCAGAACATAACTCATGAGAGATGACCTTAAAAAGTGTTAGTCTTCGATTAAATAAATTAAAACATGAGTATTGAAGAATTTTTTTTAGTTGTAATACAAATAAATTGTAGGTTATTTTTTTCTAAACTCACACTGAGACTATGATCAAAATCAAATCTAGATCGAAAAGTAATTATTGAAATTTATTTTTCTGAGTTTTACTATAAATATTACTATTTAATTCAAAATCGGATAATGACGAAGGTGTGATCTAGAGCAGTATGCAATCTATACCTATATAATAATTCACGATTGTCTATCTGTCTGTTAACAGGTCAAAGGTCATAGGACAAATCTTTCTATGAGGTAACACATGGTCTGGTTCAAGGTTAAGATTTAAAAGTCAGATATTTCAGGAACCTTCTAGAACGGTATAAGATTAACTAGGATTCCAGAATGTTCCTGGGTTTTCTATAATATTCTGAAACTATCCTGTGGGATATGCGAGGGAAGCACACGCCAGCATCCATAGTCGAATTCTATCTTTTTTATTCAAAAAAGAAAAATTTAATTCATAAAAAGTGATTTTGATGAAGCCCATTACATCTATTCAAAATCGACATTTAGTAGGTTTTTGTAAGGCTTGACTCGTAAACATTAAGGTTTCCTTCAAATAGATTTTATCATGCCTTGTTTCAATGACCTTAAAAGTACTAACGAGAGAAATTCTTCAACTGATAAATTAATTTTGAAAGCGAGACTGTGTAAACTAAAATGAGCTATAAATACACGGGAAAAGGGTTCGTGCTCTTTGCTTATGGTTGCGGATATACTGTACTATTACGGAATGTTTTAAATGTGTTCGTCAAGAAGACTCATATCTGAACTTCGACTTGAAACTTTGCATAGAAACGAGCCTAAAACAAAAAAATAAGTTTTGTGAATATGTCAGATTCTATCACTGTTCCTATCTTAAGATATAACTATGGTAATAATGTGTCTTTTACATCACTGATAAAAAACAGCAGATTTAATGTACTTCTTCTAGACTAGAAGCAAATCAAAAGATGTGAAACTACTGTAATTAATTATTCTTGTTAAGACCTGTCTATGTAAAGTCTTCAGTTGAAATTCGAACATAAGTTTTCCTGATAAAGATATTTAAAAAATTCCATAAAAGTGCAGTATCTTTGTAGCAACAAGCTAAGGGTAGGAACTCGATTTTTTTTGGGATATTCACAGTTCATTTGGGTCTATGTAATTTCGTTTTTAAAAATCAATTTATCAATTCGTAGGTTTCTCTTGTGAGTATAAACGTTGAACGGACATTTTCAACTTCTTCGACGAATTCTCAAGAATAAAAATATTAAATTAACATACCTTGTCTAAATGATCACGTGCAAGTTCTGAACCTTTTTCATTGAATTTTGCCTAAAAATAATAATTTATTAAAAATTCTTCTAATAAAATTTAACATACTTTTTCAAGTAATTGTTGATTAATTCCACTGATACCAACACCTCGACGCATTTTATTCTACAATAGAAATAATATCAATACACTCATGGTACTTGTCGGTTATATTTATTAGAAATAAAGACGAACAATAATAGTTTTGCAAAATTTGTTTTGGTTTTTCAATCATGAACACAAACACATACACACAAATAAAGTTTTATTAGTTTTTAAAGACATATACAGAAAATGAACTGCCTTAGTCTAAGCATAAAGGAGCAAGAAAGCACTGTTTATTGTTTTGAAATATACATATAAACAAAACAAAAAAAAATACAGAAGAATTATTTTTTGAATTTAGTTGTCAGATAATAAATCTGACTTTTGGGTGGATAAATGAAGACGGCGTTCACGTTCGAGAAATCGTCTAAATAGAAAAAAAAAAAAAACTATAATTATTTAAACAACAACATATAAATATATATATATATATGAATGATTTGCAATTTCATCATATTGTTTCAATTTTGAACAAATATTTATAATAATTCTACTTCCTGTCGATCGATTTGAATAATTTTTTTTTTTGCAACTTTGTAGAGATTACTTTGAAAGTTCAGAGAATGTAAATGGTCTGATGTTACATTAGACTTTTCTCGATAAATTTTGATGACCTTTGAACTGACAGATATTTGTCTTTCGAGATTAAAAACGTAGCTGAGAACAAACAGATTTATACAAAAGACCAGAAATAGCCTCAAATAATAGAGAGATAAAGGCGCTATGTTTTGCAGAAAACAAAATGTTTCTTTACATTGTAGTCGCGATTAGAAACTAGAACACAAAATTCTAGTTGTTATACTAAATTATAGAAGTACTATCCAGAGAGAAGAACCACCTTCAATAGTAGGAAGTTTCTATTAATCTAGCCGAATTTCGTTTCGTGTTTACAACGAACATTAGACTTTTTGCCTGTAGAAGTGAGTATAAAAGTACATCTATGATACAGCATATACCATTGAATTTATCTCATTGATATCTATCAAACTATATGTCGCATTTTTAAAATTTATATCGATTTTCTGGAGCCTCTGTATCTCTGTCGTGTTTACAATGGTATTGAAGACATATTTTTTTTTTCTAATGTTCGTAACAAAATCAATGGATCAAAAGATTTGAATGTAAAAGTTTCTTTTCCGTGCAATAATCTTTACAAATCATCCATATGTATAAATCATGATTATTACCGTCGCATATGCAAAATTAATTGTTGTTTTCGACTAGCTAATGAAAGTTGTGGATCTAATGGCCATGTAAAATTTTCGTTATCATCATTATCAATTAATTCATCTGTTTGTGTTGTTCGACGTAGATCAGATCTAAAAAAAAAAAAAAATGAACATACGAAAAAAATATGTATCAAATTTTTCTAATAATATTCATACTTACAATAAATCTGTATCGATTGGTTCTCCAGCTTCCGATGATGATGTTGATGATGATGATGAATATGATGATTCATCTGTACCTGATGTATCATGTTGATGATGAGTTTGTTGTGGTTCAATATGAATACGATGATCCATAATATTTTCAATTGTTGTATCAATTGATTGTGTTTGTTGTAAATCAGCAAGTATTATATCATATGGAACTTGTGGAAATATTTGTTGAATATTTTGAGCTGTACTTGTTAATTGTACATCTGTAAAACGTGCACGACCAAGACGAAATGGAAAATTATGATTAATTTCAATTGAAAAACTTGGTAACCAAGATGAATATCGACTACCATCAAAACGAAATAAATGATTAGCTGGTGGACGTTGACCTGTTGTATCAGCTAAACCAAGTACATTAGGTGCACGACGTGCAAGAGTTAATGATGGCCAAAGAAGAAAATTAGATGTTGCTGGAGTTGGAACAGGTACATTAGGTGTTTGTTGTGTTGTATCTTCTTGTAAAGATAAACGACATATTGGACATGTTGTATCTTGTTCAAGCCAACTTCGTAAACAATTTTGATGAAATAGATGACCACCTAAAATGAAAAGATTATGTAATTTATTAAGTTTAAAAATTATAATGCGATAGAATTAGAATTTTTGTGCTATTTCTTAATATACCAATAGAATATCAAAATCATTGAATTCTCTTATTAATCTCAATCAATGATTTCGATAATTCGAATTCACGTATATTTGATGAATGAAAATAATCGTACTTCATTGACTCTAATATAATTTTATTTCTTTTTCTTACATGGTAAACATCTTGCTTTTTCAAATTTTTCCCAACAAATTGAACAAATTTCATCTAAACTTGATATATGATTTTGTTTAACATATTTTTGTTCTAAATCATATTTAGTTAATAATGGATATTTTTTTTCCATACGTATCATTGCATTACGATATGATTTATGTCGTTTTAAACGTTGTGTTAATTCATTAAATAATGGTTTTAATTGCATAAAAAATATTAATGATGACATTGACATAAATGTTTGATGATAAAATAACATTTGTAAATTATGCATTATATCAATAATTAATGTTATTATATGATATAAAAATTCAATATAATATATCATATATGAACGATATTCATTTGATGTTGTTAATGGATTTTGTTCTTGTTGTTCAAATATATAATATTGAAATGTATATTTAAATAAAAGATAACATATATCAAGTGTTAATAAAATTGTTTCAGCTAACATAAAAAAAAATATTGATAAACCACCATATTTATAACCAATAAAATAACAAATTGTAAATAATATTAAACATATTATAAGTAATGATGTAAGTAAACAAAGAATTTTAACAAGTGGTTGACGACGTATTGAAGCCGAAACTGATAACTATTTAGAAAATAAAATTTAATCTATCGAATCCGATAACCATTTTTCATGCGAAAAACTATCTAAACCATTTAGATTTTTCTTAGCTTATGCAATTTTTTTTTTATGTTTTAAATTTTTCAATAGTATTCCTGAGAACAAAAGCGATCAATCAATGGCTATTTTTTTCGATTTCTAAGGATAAAAAAAGTTTCTATTAATTAATAATAAGTTCTTCATGTCCTATAAATTGACATATATGAATCTTTAGAAAATTTTTCTGTCAGACTTCTGCAAGAGAGTATGGCAATATGGAAAATTTTTAATTTTAGTAAGAGGTCGAACATCTGTTGAATCTAATAGAGTTTCATACATGGACGACTACATAAAATTAAAATTTATGAGAAATACCATAAAATAAAAATTAATATTTGTAATAGTTCATTTCCGTACCTCTTCCGCCTCCGTCCTAAGAATTTGACAGAATTTTTTTTCTCATTTTTAATAATATTCATATGCGCCAAATCATAGAGCATGAAAAACTTACTACTAATTAATAGAAAGTTTTTTACTGAAAAATATTTATCGCAAAAATTCATCTACTTTTCTGTCCTTAGAAATTGAAAAATTAATTTTGTTTTACGTATTCATTGATCATGGAGGATAATTTATGATGTTCATTTCATCCGATAGGATTCTTGACAAAAAATAAACTTACTAATTCAAAACGATCTTTCGATAATTGACATAATAGAAGTGCACAGGCTAAAAATGAAAACCATGATATCCATAATATAAGTTCATTTAAATTTTCTAAACCAAGTACACCAAATAGAAAACAAAATTTATAAAATGCATAATTCCAAAATTTATCTTTTATACGTTGTAATTCAACAAAACGTATTTCACCAAATATTAATTCTTGTAAATATTTAACAAATAAACCAAATGAACAATATATTGCATTAACCAATATCTAAATATATTTTATATGTATTTCTTTCAATAATAATCTATTTAATTTATTCTTACTAGAAGTGATAATGTTTGTGATATAATAATAGATAAAATTGTTTGAATATATTCATATGAAAATGGTTTTGCATTTGAAAAAAATATTGATCCATTGATAATGGTTTCATTTGTTAAATTTTTAACATTTATTTGAATTAAATGATGATAATAGAATATATTAGCAAATAATAATGATGTACTTATTAATGTATAATATTGAAGAGATGGTAATGGTACACGATTAATTAAATATCGAAGACGTACAGGCATATTATTGTTTTTATAATCTTCAATATAAAAATAAAATACAAAAGAAATAATCTTAATATGTAATTATAAGGTTTCAACAACAATGTTTTGATTATGTATGAAAAGCTAAATAATAATATTAATAACGATAAATTCAAAGAAAATCCAACAACAGAGAAGTGTGTAACTAAAGAATAATAATCCAAAAAGTAAGACAACATTATTTTTTCTCGTAGGTATTATACAATCATGCAATAGAAAAAATATAAATACGTAAAATATCGAAAGATGTCGTATGAAGACAAGAAGTATATATTCAGAAAAAAAAAAGAACATTTCTCAAATCAATGTTAGTAATCAGGGTTTTTAAACTAATGGGCAAACTTTTCTTATGCCGGAGAAAAATGATGAGCAAGGTTTTTATTAATAGGTCAAACATGTTTTGACCCAACAAAGTACTGATAATGTAAAAACAACAAAAAAAAGCTTGTTAGCGCAGCCCCATTGGGGTTGAAATGTGTAACTCACATATGCTCTCTAGACTCATTCAACTGATACAAAATACGTAAACTGAAAAATCTCTCTAATTTCGAACAGAATGTTTTTTTAAACTGTTTTCTATGGGCGCCCTATTTTTTATTTGCATTGTTGCTATTCGCTCATTATTTTTTTCTAATTCGTTTTTCTTAATTTATCATTCTTATTATTATAATCATTGAATTGATTGACAAATAAGTGTGTTTTACATACCTATGATATCTACAGCAGACCTTACACACTATCATATATATTAATCAAGTCACAAATAATGATATTCATTATTTTTCAAAATAATAACTTTATCAATTTTCCAAAAAAAAACTAGGAAATCTAACATCTTTTATATTGATTGCTAAGGTCTGTAATGTGGTTGGCGGGGGAGGGGAGAGGTAGCCCTAAAAACTCGAACTTAAAACTTACACTCACTATTTTCTTCGAAAATATATGTGAGTTCCACAAAATAATTGAATCGTAAAGCCAACACTTAAATTCCTACCCGATAAAAAGCTCAAATGCAGAATCACAATAATTTCTTGAAGATTTGGTTTCATATAGCTTTGCTTTGTGTACACACTAAATGAGTAGTAACAGTGGAATTGAATTTTCTTATTCATTTTATTGATTACAGACTCAAATTAGCTGGTTTCGTCTCAAATAAAATATTTTAAACCTACGTCTATGTTTGGCTTACCTTGACAGATTCAAAGAGTATGGGTGTGGATCTTCCTTTACATTCACACCCACATCCACACCGCACCCATAAAACATTGCCAGTGATTCATCTGGAATGCTATAGATGATGATTCATATCGTTCGCTATTTCTTGTGCAGTACTATTTATAGAACAATCATGCAACGTATTATCGACGTAAATATTGTGAATGCAGTGGTGCAAGAACACGGAGTTTTTTTCTTTTTCTTCCTTTTGTCTCATGTTCTTTGATGTTAAAAAGAATTATTCTCTTGCGTTTTACCTTGCATTTATATAAAAAAGTGAAGAAGGATGGACGTCAACAAGACGTCTTCTACGACTTCGCTTGAAAATCGTTATGCTGAAATAGCACGAAAGACAACAGAGGCAATAGCTGCCGAAGAACTACCACTGTTTGGTAATAAACGCTTATCTATTCAGCGTTCCCTTCCCGAATTACCACGCTATCAACCACCACTTCCATCACCACCATCAATGGAACGATACCGAATGTGTCGAATGTTTTTTCCCACATCAGGTCATATGGGATTTGAGACAGTTAAATTATCCGATGAATTACCTCCAATTGAAATAGTTCGCGAAATGGTTCTTTATGAAACACGTCTTCGTTTGTCTGATTCAATTCAAAAAATCATGGACGAATACCATACTGATGAATGTGCTGTTACGTAAGTATAACTTTGTTTTTTTTTTCTTAAGATACGAGAAATGAATCATTCTGAAACTTTAGTTATGTACATGATCTCATTCAACATCATGTCGTGGACTATTTTGGATATCGAGATGTTAATGCATTACGCACAGCTTTGCATCGCTTTCCAGATGATCCTATTGTTCAAACAGCCTTTTATGGTGAGTGTTTGAAAAATAATTGTTCTTATAATACGAATCATGAATAATGATTTTTCAAATTTGAATTATTGAAATATAGTTAACTTTTAAAATTTCTTCGTTTTCTCTTTTTGCATTTTATTTTGTTTTAGTTAAATACAACAAAATTTCACAAGGTGTAGTTCAACAGGGAGAATGTGCTCGAGACGTCAATTTGTATGATACAGATGGTCAACCAACAACTCTCTTTTCACAAATTTCAGCTGGCCAACCATTAATAATATTGGCCGGCTCAACTACCTGACCCCCATTTCGTGCAAATGTCGAGCGAATGAAGTAAGATTTTTATTTTGAATCGAAATATGAAATATTTATATTTATAATTAGCGCGCTTGTTCGCTCACATGTGCCGAATGGTATACGTCTCGTAGCAATTTATATTGCTGAGGCACATTCACAAGATGAATGGCCAGTTGGTCAAACAATTTCATGCCTTGATCAACCAAGAACACTTGAACAACGACTCGAAAATGCTCGAAGATTCAAAATAAATTTCAATTTCGAAATGCCTATGCTTGTCGATGACATGAATAATACTTTTCAAAACACCTATGGATCATGGCCATTTCGCTTCTATGTCATTTATGAAGGTAAATTGACATTGAAAGCTGAACCTGACAAAGAAACTTTTACTTATGATTTGAACGAAATCGATAAATGGATTACAAATTTCTATCAATCACATTCTCAAAGTGTTAAATAATGTTTTCTTTTTGTATTTTAATGAATAGTACGATTGCTTTCTTCTTTCTATTTCATATCAATCTATTTGATAGCCCTCAACACAAAAGAAACTTCAACATGAACTAATGATGACTATGAATACAAATCACATTTTGTGAATATTCATAGTTTGATAAATATATGTTAAGTTTTCCGAGGAATTTTTTGCGCGTAAAAAATGTTGAATAGATTTTGATAGAAATAGAAAGAAAAAAATCATTTGTGCATTTCTAAGTTTTTTTTTGAAATAAATATTAACTGCATATGACATTTGAATCATATATATTTATTTATTTAGAACTAATAAGCTAGGATAAAAAAATATTTATGAAGCATATTGACATGTATGCTTTACATAAAAAATTTAATGAAATCTTTGTTTTAAAATCATATTGAATTCATTGTCATTTTATTTGTTTTTTTTATAAATTTGAACTAAATTTTGCCCAGTAAGATTCTTCAAATGCATCGTGATCAGTTCAAATTGTTATCGAATCTGCTTTACGTTCAAATAAGAATTTAACTTTTCTCCGTAATGGATCATCCCATAATATTTGTTCATAATCATCATAAAATGAAAATGGAAAATCAATGATTTTAAATGCAAGACAACGAATACGTGATAGATAAGTTTTTATCGATGGAATATTCAATAATTTTATCGTATTAATTGCTAAATGCTCTATGTAAGGAAACAGTTGTGAAATAATAATAATATTTTTTTTATCAAAATTATATTAATCAACAAATATATCATGACATTTCAAATAATTACCTTTTCCTAAATAAACTTTTTGATGATTAAGTAAAAGACTATATTTAATCCGAAGTGAAGTTAGATTTTTAATACATGATAAGAGTAAAGTAATTGTATCAGATTTAATGCCAAGTAGTGAAATATCAAGATATTGAATTTGTAAATAATTTACATATGTTACAAACGATTGGAGAAGATCTTTATCTAGGTGATAAATTATAAGATGCTTAAGATTGTTGAAATAGTAATCATTCGATAAAGAACTAGTTACACCAGATTTACCAAAATTCATAATTTCACTCGTAGGAATATCAACAATACGAGCACGTGTAGGGACCATTCGAGTGTGGGTGGGTGTGTGGGTGTGCGTGTGGATGTTTTCTTCTTTTTATCTACACCCACACCCACACCCACACCCACACCCACACCCACACCCACACCCACACCCACACCCACACCCTTTTGTAGCTCGTGAAATTCTCCATCAAATTGTATATAATAGCATGGAGTTTTGTTTGATTATGAGAGGAAAAGTTCTTTTACGAAAACCGAGATAGGTCAATAATCGCATAAAAAAGTATAGGGAAAAATCACTTTTTTTGCGACAACTCAGCAATGGCTCGACAAATCATTCTCATCTTCGAACTCGACCGAGACATTGTTGAGACGATACTGTGTAGAAAATTTCATCAAGATCGCACTCTCCTTTCAAAAGTTATCGTGTAAACGGCCGGACATACTGACCGATTCTAGAGTGTGCTCACTTTTTGAGTACACAAAAAAGATGGATTGATACATTAAGAAATTCAATAATGTCATTTTCTTACAGAAGCAACGTAAAAATGTGAAACGGCCCAACTATACTCCGAATCAGTCATACGCAGATCAGTTTGAATGCCTATCAGTTTAGTGTGACCTATGCGAGTATCACCGATGAGAATTGATTGAAGTCAACAATACATACCAATGCTCACTCGTTTGATGAAAGAACTAATTTCCAGCAGAACAATAAAAGGAAGAAGTCTTCGATCCAGCTTTCGAACTAGACGACGAATAGCATTGACGTAGAATTGTTTCTCATCGTTTTGATTGATAGTATTAGTATCTTTGTTCATTGTCAGGATTATTAGCAGCGGTTGTATTCGTATCGATGCTACGGATGCATTCATTGCTAGAGATATAGGTTTTCTTTTAAATAAGTATCACCATGCACTTTTCACTTCATTTTTAAAACGGAACACTGTCTTTTTCACATACAGGTTTTTGCTGTTTCTTTATTTATATGTTTTTCTCTTTTCTGTTCTCCCAGAAAGTAATAAATTAGTCTCTAACAACAAGCAGGAGAAAGAAAGAGAAAGTGACAAACAACATTGAATTAATGACCCTCTTTCTGGAGTAAAACTGACACAAGTTTTCGATCGTTTTCTCCTCAAAAGTTTGAGGGTGTGAGTGTGGATTTTCCTTGATGCATACACATACTCATACATATGCATACAGCCACCGCATTCACCCCATTCATCCACAGTCACACACCCACGCCCACATCCGTTTTGCTACGATTCGGATCCTGTAGGGCTCTACACATCAATCATTGATTGCTGAAGACTATTCAGCCGAAAAGACACTTAGAGAGCAATGCTTTTACAGAGAGCAAAACTTATTTTCAGCATTCCAAATCTTCCTCCACATCGTCGATCAATTTCGTCGTCTAAAAGAACTTTCACATATCGCTTATTATTCTCGGCCGAAAACACATCGTAAGTTAACTCATAGACCACAATTTTGCACTGTTCCATTATAAAGTTAATATTATTTTATGTTTTGCATGCGAAAATTGCATGAACAGAATTGTCATTGTATTGGTGGACCGCCATGAATTGCACGACAGTATCGTTCTCGATACTTATAAATCATATCGAATTTTTTTCAAAAGACCTGTTCCACGCTGGCTGAATGATCAAAATTCAGATTTTCAGGTGGTACATCTTCTTCTACTACGTAGATCAAGTTTGAGATATTTCTCGTCTTTTTCATATTGTCCAAAATTCATGGAAATCATTCTAAAGTGTTTGAATTATCCCATTGTTTTCATCAATTTTCCTCTGACAATATTGACTGACTACTTCCAAATCTGGAGTCGGACTAACTGTCAATGATAAGGCAATGATACGCTTATTTTTCTTAGATCATATCGAGTCAATATGAAAAACTGTATCCATTGCAAATAAAAATTCAATTTCATTCTACATAAAACAGAATTCTCGCAAACCAGCAAGTGCTTGTGCTGTCTTGATGTTTTACACCATTATAAATATAAATTTCACAAATAATCACTTTGCATTCAAGGGAGAGGACGTGAATGTTTAGCGAGAGGAGTCGTACAACGACACCCCACACCCACAGCAACACTCTGTTTTTTTTTAATATTAATTTTTAAATGGCAACATGATGACTTAAGAAACAACTCGATTATAGTTATGTTAAGGGGCATCCCTCGCTATAGATGTCCTACTTAGAATAGTTCATTTGGGCTGAAAATTTCAGAAATGAGTAATTCATATGAGGAGCGCCTCTGATTAAAATTTCACTCCGATATGTCAAACTATCGCGTAGATATGGATAATTTACAGTGCATTTATGACCCTCAGGAGAATCGTTGTAAATTTGTCATTGTAACAGATACAGAATTCAGGCAACTCCAAATTAAAGTCAATACCTGTATGCAATTGTTCATCAGAGAGAATTTTGAAATTCGCTTCCGCTCATTTTCTATGATCGTTTCAATATATACAATGTTAAAATAAGCAAAAAGAAATTACTTGATGATACTAAATTTTGCTTTTCTCAGCTCTTTCATTCAAATCAAGAAAAAAAATAGTATAATCATAACATTTATGTGCAATATTTAAAAGCACTCAACAGATTACGTAAACTAGCACCAAGGATCATGCTAAAATTACATAAGAATGTTTTTTAGATGATAAGGCAAGTAAAAAGACAATAGTCGTCAGAATAAAGAAAACACGAAAATGTCTCTCAGAAAACAAGGTAATAGGGTAGAAATCTTCTCCGAAAGTCTGTTCAAATTTGGCCTTTTTTAAAAGTTATATTTATTCTGAAAGAAAAAACTTCGCTTCATTCGCCTATGAAAAAACTGGATTTTCTGAGGGACAGGATATGGGCGTGAATGTGTGGGTGAATGTGTTCAATTGGTTCATCCACACCCACATCCTTCAACGAAAACAAAAAGGTTCAGAAACGATTGTATTTCTCAACGGTGACAGCTGACTGAGCTAAAATTCTCTTCTAGTTTCACTAGAAAATGCGCAACGCTGCTTCTACTATATTTTGTTTCAAAATATGAAGTATTGCTATTTTTCATCAAGGCTTGAAAACAAATTGCTGCACTTAAAGCGAAAAGACATGCGTTTTTGAAAGTGTTCTCACAATTTTGAAGTTTTTATTCGAACGGAAGGAAACAAAAAAGAAACACAACAAAAAAGTTGGAAATCAAAACAGTATCTAGTATCTGTAAAAAAAATTTAAAGCTATCAAACGTATCGGGGCTGAGAAAGAAGGCCGTTTTTTGCTTTTACGACGTCGATATTCTGTTAAGAGAAGCATCCTAGAATTTTGAGTTTATGACAACTTTTGCTCTACTTATTGAGCTCGACCTACTCTGAGATTAGCGAAAGTTTCTGATGAATCGTTCTATACAAGTGTTGAAATAGAGAAGGTGTCCTTAAGTTTCTGGTACTAAGACCCACTCTAAGACAGAATAAAACCAAAATATGCAAAAGTGCCATTTCAATAAATACAGTATAAAAAGTCGATTGAAATATTCAAAAAAAAAATAAAATGTTTTTATCTGTATGTTAATCTTTATTTTTTCCCCTAAAACAAAAAACAATCGAACAAAAACAACAAAATATTTTCATGAAATCGAAACAAAACAATATCTTACTTTATTAGGATCTATACGGTTATCGTTTAGATTTTTTTCAGATATTGTTTAAAAGAGTTTAATATTCAAGTGATGTATATGATGCACTCGATCTTTTATCATTATTATGAATAAAACAATATTCAGATTTTCATTTAATGGATTTTTCTCAGTTTTTACGTTAATTTTGTTTTTGTGCAATTGAAGACAAAGTAGTTGACGATCGATTTGATTCTTTGATTAGATTATCTTTATCCGCTTGAAACTCATAATGGTGAAGTGATCCCAGTAAATATCCAATGACTTTCTTCGTAGATTCACATAATTGTTCAACCTTATAACTAATTGTATAATTATGTTGTTTTAAATAAGATCTACTAAATTTTTCGATATATTCAGTTCTTATTAATAAAATCTGTTTTTTAGCATCCAATATTGATCTATAATTGCATAAATCTATATTTGATCGTAGATCTTTTATTTGAGAGATTGTTAATTCAACCATTTGCTGATAGGATGGTAAGTTTTGCTTATTGAGGAACCATGATAAATTATTTAAGCGAGAGAATAACTAAATGAAACAGAAAAGAAAACCAATAAGAATTAATCTTATATTCATTTTGATTAAACTGGTCGAAATAAAAGAATTTTTTTCGTATTTGCATCAACTGGTTTTTGAATTGATGATACCAGTTGAAATGTATCTGATGATGATGTTTGCAATGGTTCTTTGAAATTTTGTACATCCATTTCATTATGATTTTCAGATGAAACTTTTATATTCGAATGAGACGATGTCGATGATATGAATTCAATTGAATGATTCAATGAAGATGATTGTCTATTAGATGTGTTGTTGTTTTTGTCGACATTCTCAAACCATTTGTTGTATAGAATCTAAAGAAAAAAATTACTAAGAATACTTTATTAAAATTATATGAGTTAGATAAGACCAAAAAAAAAGAATTACAGATATAATTACTATCCATATATTAGAAATTCAAGGAAATCAAGTGAAAATTAATGTTTGGACCACCCACAACGCATTTCTATGTAGTAGTATTAGTAGCTCCTTCAGTAGGGTTATGTGTCACAGTTAGGAACCGTCTGTTCCACGTTTTTGTGGATCTGAACCCGAAAAAAAATTAAAAAGTTGCACCGGGGCCAAACCCGAGATGTTTTCCACCAATATCTGGCATCTTTCGCATGCATAAACAAGTGAAGCATCAAGGTTTTAGCTATTTATTCGCTATTCTCAGAATAAAAATTCAACGTACCCGCTATATCTTGTTGCTTTATTTCTCATCTGGGGAGCTATGGATCCACAAAAACGTGTAGCCCGGCCAGAAAACAAAAACGATGAATCCGACGCTTCCTAGTCAGTGTTTGGAGCCACTCTCATTGTACTATGCCTTGAATTCCACCTTAAATGCTATTGAATTTCCAATTTTTAAATGGTGGGTACTCCTATATATGATGTAAAAGTAATAATATAAATGCAGCGAAAAGAAATTTGTTTAATTTAATCTTTTTTGTTTTTTTTTAATTATGTAAATTGAATATTTCGACTTTTTCAGATCTTACTTATTGGTCATAGTAACCGTGTTATTGAACCAATCATCTAAATATACCAATAGGCCTAAATCATAAAGCTAATAATATTATTTTTACATTTATTCTAAAATCCTAAGTCAATTTATATTGATTTATAAGCATATGATGTCTTTGATGAATTTCTTCGGAAAATCAATTAAATCCCAGTATAAGTTTTCAACATACCCGTCACAGGGGATTTAGTAATGCGTACACTATCTATATAAGGAATTTTATTGATACGAAAAATATTTAATATCTCAGAGATAATAAACATATTTGATCTGACTTTAAGTGATCAACTAAATTGTTCTTATCGTTGAATAATTTCGTCTGAAAAAAACAATCAATTGATTCAATGAAACTTTCGTACATCTGTTTGCATATTTTCCCTGTTCTATACTCTTATTGTCCTCCCTGATAGTGAAGCATACACATAGGTGTATCACACTAAGATCCATTTCACATTAAAAGAAGAGTGAGTATTTTTGGAATAATTTTTGATAGGAATTAGGTAGAGATCTGCGATTTTCATCGTTTAAAAGAGAAAATGAAACTGCATCGAATCTTGTATAACAGATTTTTCTGGCTCGTTTTGCCAGGTACAATCGTCAAAAATCTATGGAAAATGTGTAGTAAAATGTTAATAACTCGCAATTGACCAAACAATATAATACCGAACTTGCACAGATTATTGAAATTTAGTGAACGATTTAGGTGTACTACTGAAAATTAAAATTCCAAAAGTTTTACATTACATAGTGTTTTCTGTTTTGTAAACTTAACAGGTGAGCCTGAGAAAGTTCATCAGAAAAATCTGATATTCAAGATTTGATGCAGTTTCATTTTCTCTTTTAAACGGCAAAACTCACAGATGTCTCTCTACTTCCCATCAAAAATTATTTCAAAAATATTCATCCTTCTTTTAATTTGACATGGATATTACTGTCCGACATGGGTCAACTTTTTGTGATCCGATCTGAGATAAAATCTTTTTTTCGTGACCTGATGCTGCCTGACTCGATCGGACTCTGTTGTCGACCAACTGTCTTCTTCTCTGAAGAAAAATTAATTTATCAATCCTTTTTTCGTTCTTTCATTTCGTAGTTGGAAACAAAGGATGTCCTTGATATCTCGCCGATATTATGCAGTTAGGACAACACGGGGATGTGATAGAGGGTTTTTTTTGTTTGTCTTTCTATTCTAATGTGCACAACCTGCGACCTCTATGGCAGTATTGAACAGACCGTGTACTCGCTATGCATCGTGGTCCAAAGTCATTAAAGAAAAGTCGATGAAGTAGAAGAAAAGATCGTGCGATACGAAGCTTCTTCTTTTACTAAGCTTGTTCAAGCTTTCTTATAGAACTTTGAAATGAAAACAAAAAAACACTCCAAGTGCCTTTTGTATCTGCAAAATGTTCAAACTGTAGATCCACTCCGAATTCCAAGAATGTTTTTCATGGCCCGACCCGTGTCGGATACCGATGGATATTAGCTGAGGGTGCCATGAAAACATGACATGAACATAGAGTATCGGCCTATGTCGTATAGCTATCAAATTTCTAAAGTTATTTTCATTTATTTATCTCTTTATATCGATTATGCACATATCAATATATCTATTTTATGGTATACAGAATATATAGATCTTTACATCTTCAGTATCTTCTATACCCCGTACATCTTTCATATTAGAATTCAATTGAGTTTCCGAGAAAATTTAATTAATTTCAACTGTTGAAAAGATTGGAAATTGAGAAGATCTAAGATATTTGTAATACTTCATGGAATTCTGCTGTATCTCTTTTGTTGGACATATTTTGCGAAATGCTCAGCTTTGTTCTTTTAAATATTCTCTAGTAGTTTTCAAGAATGAACAATGGATTTGTTCAGTTTGATAAAATATATTCTGCTTTTCTGTTACTTAAAACATCTACATATCTTTAAATTTTTATAAAATTCAGAGAATAAATTAACAATCATTGAAAATTGTTGAAGATGATCAAATTTTGCCTTATTTGATTTAATCAATTTGTTTACTGACGAGGGAACCGTTCGAAGTGATTCAAAGCTTTTAAGCCGATATTTTGCCGATAAGTAGAGTCCAATGAGATTAGAAAAAGCCCAAAAGGACAAGGGCCCATGGNTAAAACTACTGACCAGGGAACCGTTCGAAGTGATCCATCGCTTTTGATCTCATATTTTGTCCATAAGTAGGGGACCTGTAGACCAGAAAAGTCTAAGAGGATATTGGCCCATGATGCGATATGCCTGAGATATTCAAGTTTTACTCAATTTCTCCTAGAGGACCCAAGTTTTCCAGCAAAATCGTATTTTTGAATTTTGACCTGAAACTTTGCCCACATAAAGCCCTCAATTAGACTGGCTTGTGAAAAAAATTTCAGAATTTTTGGACATATTACCACCGAGATATTAATTTTTCAAAATACTCATGTATTTTACAATATCTATAGAAAAGCGCCTATATTTTGGAAAATTAATATCTCGGTGATAATATGTCCAAAATTCTGAATTTTTTTTCACAAGCCAATCTAATTGAGGGCTTTATGCGGGCAAAGTTTCAGGTCAAAATTCAAAAATACGATTTTACTGGAAAACTTGGGTCCTCCCTCTAGGAGAAGTTGAGTAAAACTTGAATATCTCAGCCACATCGCAACATGGGCCAATATCCTCTTAGACTTTTTCTAGTGTACAGGTCCCCTACTTATGGGCAAAATATGAGACAAAAAGCGATGGATCACTTCAAACGGTTCCCTCATGAGATAGTCGATGATTTTAAATTAAATAGAAATAGATAAATCAAATTTGTCGTCATTATAGTTTCGATAGTTTTTTTTTATTGTATTTTATACAATGAAATGTATAGCAGATAAAATTTCGTTCGTTTATCATCAAAACAATAGCAATATTATATATAGTTTTTCAAAAAAAAAGTCATTAAATTTATATTTCAAGGAAATAGAGTCATAACGCGAAGAATTCATCGAATTTCAATAGTTCCTCAGTAATTAGTACGAAGAAATGAGGTTCAGAGTTCAATTGAAATCGATTATTTGGCTAAAGATGAATCGATAATAACATTAATATACTTTTTACGCATAAATTCAAATATTCGATGCATACTGTACAAACAAATATGCATTAATAATTTTCACATTTTATTAGTCATCAAAGTTCGTGAATATATTTTCGAAGCCATCAGTTTACATTAGTTTATACAGAAAATGTTTGATACAAAACTTACCACTCGAAAATCCTCTCCTATTGCCGTCATACTGTGCTGATAGGAATAGAATCACGAGAATTGCATAACGCTCGAAAGATTCCCACTCTTTTCCCTATTTATTCGAGATAACAGCTTTTTATTTGAACATGCAGCTTTGTATACATGAAGGTTTCATTTAGAGCAATCTCATATATTAAATTTCATCCATTTTGAATTATCTATTGTCAACATATGAATTTCTCAAAATATTTATACTCTGCTTAAATTTCGTGTAGAACACAAATATTTTTGAAACATTTATATGTTGAAAATGCGACATTCAAAACCAATGAAATTTAATATATGGGAATAGTCTAAGTAAAATCTTCATACATACAAAGTTCGAGTTCAAAATGCAGAAATATATTTTTTTTTTGCTCGCGAAAGTTACTCGTCCAGAAGTAGTTCGATAAAAAAAAAAACATATTATCTCGAATACTTTTTTTAAATTAAAAACCTCCTAATAAAATTTTTCATATTTGTAAAAAGTCGTAAAAACGTTTCTTCTTGATGGAAATAGCGGGCTTACACAACTATTGGCTAAGTAAATAGTATAAAGAAAAAAGATTCCTCAGGCATTTTTTAATGATCTTCATTTATGAAAATTTTCATCTCGAGTAAATTAAAATTTTCCTATGAATAGAACATCGACGGAAGTTCTCTTGAAAAACAATAAATTTCCGATCTCTATATTCCTAAAAACGGGTTATAGAAACTTCAGAAAAAGACAAAGTTATTTTTATAAAAATCGAACAATGATTTTCTGGATCGATAGAACGATGATAAAAGCTATACAATGAAAATTCATTATCGATTGTTATTTAGTAATATAGAATTGACTAATTATTAAATCTTATTATATTTATTTCTTCATAAGTAACAAATGAAGAAAATTTTGTTCGATCATCAATGCTGTGTATTCATTTCATACATCATAATCAAACAAAATATTTTATTTGTTTGAAGTTCAATTTAAAAGAACTATTTTTTTTTTTTAAATTTAAATCACTCTGGAATAGAAATAAAAAAATAGAAAGGTTAATAATGAAAAGAAAAAGAAAAAAAAAATAATAATCAAACTAATTAAAAGTCTTTGAAAATGTTTATCTGAATGTATATCTTATATAAGGTACATCATCGATATCATTTCCTTCAAGATCTTCACATGTAAAATCAAGAACTAATGAACGAACATGCGATGGAATATTTGTATTTGTTGCTGTTGCATAGATTTCAGAAATTCTTGAAAAAAATATTTTTATTAACTTTAACATATAAAATAAATCGATTCTTACTTTCGTTTCATATCTCCTGCTCTACTTGCTTGTTTCATAAAATGTGGAGAATAAAGAACAGTTAAACCAGTTGCAAGCATAGTCACAACTAATTTATATTCATTCTAAAAATCATACATAATAAAAATTCAAATTAATATCTATATATTTCTTTTCTATACCTTAAAATATTCAAGAAATTCTTCTAATATCATATCACGTTGAATATCAAGTCTATCCCATAATGTAAATTCATGATCGAGATACTAAAATAAAATAAAAAAAATATACAATTTAATCAATAATATTCTTTAAACATACTGTTTGTTTTCTAGGTGGTACTGGTTCAGAAAATCCAAAAAATGGTAATGCCAAATTAACAAAAGCATTTTTATATGATTCAACATTTTTATGACCTTGAATAAATTTATATACTTCAAGACAAACAAGTCCAGTAACCATAGCTGTTGTTGTTGCAATTGCAGGAATAATATTTCCAGCAATACGTTTTATTTTACTTCTATCAGCTGATTGAATTTCATAATTTTCAGCTCGTAAATTTGCTGTTGCAGCAATATAATCAATATGAAAATTAGAATCATTATCTTTTTCAAATTCATGTGCTCGAATATTAATACTACGTATTTCATTATGTTTAGGTAAACGATTAAGAAGTTTATTGATCTTTTCCTGTTCAGTTTGATCATCTTCAATTATTGAATTTTTTCGTCTTTTTTTTTCCATATCAGTTTTCAATTGTTCATCATTTTCAAAAATTTGTACACCAGATTTTGGTTGAAATTCTTGTACTTTAATTTTCGAAACTTGTTCAGCAATATATTCACGATCACGTATTTGTTCAATAAAATATATATGAGCAAGAAGATTTGATGCCGCAACAATAAAATCCAAATGAGTTCTATTATTAACATCAAAATTAAGTACATGTGGACATCGTTTATTTCCACTCCAAAAACGTTCACCAGCAGTTGTTTTATGATCATGTGGAAAATTATAAAGTAATTGGGCGATTGTATTATGAAATTGTTGTTGAAAAAGATTTCGAGACTAGAAAAGTTAAGAAAAAAAAAAAAAAAATATTGTTTCGTTTATTTTTTTTTGTTTTGATGAGAAAGAAATATTTCAACTAACCCATTTAATACAATCTAGAAAATCTTTTGGACGATCTGAACCAAGACTACGTTGAACATTTTCAATTATTTCATTTCTATCATATTCTGAAAGATTTTTTGATGTTCGTTGTGCAAATTCTCCTGGATTACGTTGATATTCTTCAACTTGTTGTGCTGGAATTGTAAATAAACCAGCAAAATTATCTCGTGCCCATTGAATTGTATGTTCAATTAAATTAGGAAAATTATGTAAAAGACACATTGGAATTGATGGATCTGGTGGATCACGTGTTGATGAATATGATTCAGTAAGATGTGGTACAACAACTTGAACACTAGCTTTTGTACCTAATGTGCCACTATCAACTAATGGTTTTCGATAATAAACACAACGACGATCGATATATTCACCTAGTTCGATGAAGAAAATAAATCTACTTGTTTATCAAAATCATAAATTTCTTGTCAACTTTCCATATCTATTTTAGATATTTCATTAACCCTTTCCGGCCCACTGTACTAAATATAGTACGGTTTTTTCAATTTTCGTAATCTTTGAATAACTCGCGAATGCAAAAAGATATCGAGAAGCGGTTTTCATTATGACATAGAAGAGACTTCGGCGCATATATCTATATCAGATTTATAACTCTAATGAGGTCGCTCAGGTAGTTTTTGACCCACACCCGTACTCCCCCACGGGGATGGGCAAAATAGTTCTTGACATCCCCGTAGGGGGATACGGGTATGGGTCGAAAATGACTTGAAAGATTTTTAAAAAGTTTTGATGAAAATATCGACAACACACACTGTCCGCATTAAATATAAAGTCTCAAAGACATTTCATCCATTGGCTGAGCCATGGGCCTGAAAGGGTTAACTCATGTTGTCTTGGTTTTTTTTGACAAAATCGTCATTCATACTGGAAAAAGACAGTATGCATGGTTAGATAACGCTGCAATCTTTTTTTTTTTTTCTTTATTTTATTTTGTCTATTGACGCTTACAATAACACTGATATTTACTTCTATTCTTTCTTATTTTTCGATCAAGGAATAATTTTATTGCGCCTACGATATGCAGCAATAAAATTCGTAAAGGAAACCAGAACAGTCGATGTACTTAGTACAGACTGTTCGAATGTATTCACAAGTAATAAAAAAAAATTTTTGACTAAGATCTGACATTTTTCTTAAGAGTTAATAGAATAACTGTGATTATCATGACATGAAAAGCTATTTTTAAAACTGAAACAAATTTAAGTAATCAAATATTTAATAATACTTACGAGCTTTTACATTATCAAGTGCATTAACAACACCATCAAGTCTTTCAAAGAAAGTATCATCATAAATATGTTCTGTTTCGGGTAGAACACCTTCAATAAATGCATGAATATTCATCATTGGATTCATTGTTTTGACTGTATCAGCTGCAATTTTCGATTTCATTTGCTATAAAAAACAAAATTTATAAATTAAAATAAAAAAAAAATATTTACTCCAATATTCCATGAACGAAAAAGAAATTGTCGATTAAGATTTGATTTTTCAATTGAATCCATATCTGTTACATAAACTCCACCTTGTTTATCACATCCTATACCCATCATAGCAAAATTTTTTAACATTTCACAACCAATTGCACCAGCACCAACCTTTTATAAAAATGAATCAATAATTTACCGACTGTTTTTCTTTTATTTAAAACTAAAAATAATATCTTACCACAAAATATTTTGATTTGCATATTTTTTCTTGAAAATCTGCACCAAAAACAATTTCTTGGGAACAATATCGATTTTTTTTTGTTGAAAATCTTGGTTTTGGAATAATATCTGATGGTTGAAATACATTTTCTGGTAAGCATTCAATTGCATCAAAATAAAGAAATTGTCGTATTGGCATAAATTTTCCTGTCACAGCCTTAAATAAACAAAAAAGCAAAACATTAATGAATAATTTTTTTTTTTTTTTTATTAAAATTTTAACCTTCATAACTTCTTGAGCAGCAATACCACCAATAACAGCTTGCATAGGACATAAATCACCGGTACATATTTTAGAAAATAATTTTATCCAATGTTTATTTAACTCATCTGTCAATGGTTTATCTCGATTTTCAGTATTTAATTTTTCTACTATTTCATAAAATTTCTCGGCATCAGACTAAAATAAAAAAAAACCTATAAAAATGATGATAATATTGAAATTTTGACATACTTCATCCCATGGTTTTGGTAAAGAATTATATTTTCTTTCAAAATTAGATAAAGCTTGAAATGCTAAATGAAGATTCGATGGCATAGACATTTTAGCAAAATCACATAATAACAAATCCGGTTCAATTAATGCGTTGGCAAATGATTTCTAAATAAATAGATTCAATAAAAATTATTTGAAAATATCTCTTTTGTTTTTTATATAGATATTCAATAGACTTACAAATTTTATATCTTCTGGTTTTTTTATTTCAGTTACTGTTCCACCACCTTCATAAGCACCAAATTTACTCGTATCACCAATCGTAATTGTAAATGGACCTTTAGAGAAAAAAAAAAAAAAGAAATTTTTTTTTGTTTTGTTTTATTTAATACAATATATTATTGTCAATATTTACTTGGTACAGAAATTTTAAATTCCTGTTCATTAACTTCTGTCATTCCTTTCACACCATGAAATGTCACATATGAACCATCTTCAAAACCATGTCGTGCATCTGTTGACATAAAAACTACACCAATATCATCCTAGAATTTAAAAAAAAAAAAAACTATAGAAACAATATTTTATCATATTATTAAATACTAACACGACTAATTTCAGCAACAACTTGTGTTAAGGGATTTTCTCCATTTGTATCAAGTACTTCAAACTTTTCACCAAAATCACAAAAAATTTGTCTATTAAAAAGAAATTATTTTTATCACGTTAAAAATAATTTATATTATTTTTTTTTTTACCCAAATAAACCTTTGGTATTTGCAATAATTAGTTTAATTCCATGATCATGACAATAATTTCCAACTAATATTTGATGATCAAGTTTTGCATCAGTCAGAACATATACCTATTAATAAAATACATTCTAAAATTAATAATTCTTTTTTTAATATTAAAATTTACATTAATTTTATTTGCTGCTAAAAATGTTTCATTAATTATATCTGATGAATGTGTTACATGAACATAACTATTTAATTCAGATAGTTTTTCAACGGCAACTTTAGCACGATTTTGACCGATATCAGATTCAGAAAAATAATACTAAAAATAAATAAATTGATCAAGATATTTTTCTTTAATTTGAATTTATTGTTTTTTTTTACTTGTGATGAAAGATCTTCATATTGAACTTTATCACAATCATGAATAATTACTGTTCTAGCACCACCCAAAATAATATTTTTAGCTATTTCAACACCCAAACCACGCATGCCTGATATAAGAACATGAGCATGAGCTAATCGATTCATAGCTTCTTTGCCCATGACATAACTAAATAAGAATAATTTCTCATATATTTTGATGAAATTAAAAAAAGAAATAATGATTTACATTTGTCGAGAATAAAGACCTTCATCGATCTCAGGAGTTAATAATGACGTTTGACGTTGAAGAGTAGAAGACATTTTATCTGGAAATTTGTTTATCAATAATTGTTTTCACTTATCTAAAATATCGAATAAGAACATATTTATGCATATATATATATGTTCTTGGGTTTTGTAAAAAAAACAAAAAGGATAAAATATTCTGTAGAAAACATGAAAAATGAGTGACTAGATATTATTCATATACATTCGTATTACTTACTGCTTGAGCAAGTACGTGAAGAGGGAAAAATTTGTTTGTCTCTCTCGGAAGAAAAAAATGAAAATAAAAGCATACAAGCTAAATTTTCTCCCTACTTTTTTTTTTTTATGAGTCATATGAAAGAGAACGTAACCAACAGCCAATAACGCAAGCTCGTAGTATGATCGTTGCTTGCTCGTTTATAGTCAAAGAAGAGAGCCAGACATTTTTTTTGTCGTTCTCTTTACACTGTCATTTACTGCCTCTGTGGTTTGTGAAGAATAGATGCATCATGCAGGCAACGATAATAGAGAAATGCATTCTTCTATTAGATAGACAAAAAATGAATGTTTTATTGGAATAAGGAAGAAAATTGAGGAAGCATTTTTCTGTTTCTTGCAAATTAAGACAAATATGAACGATTGTTTCCAAGTAAATATAATTAATAATATAGAAAAAAGCATGAAAAACTAATAAACATTTTTCTTTTACGTCATTATGATTCAATTCTTTATTAATATGTCTTGACAGGTTAATGTACAATTGTACTTTGTTGAATCATATGTCAATTATTCTAAATGAATTAATGTCCTTATTTTAGTAAAAAAAGCTTGTTAGCGCAGCCCCTTTGGGGCTGAAATGTGGAACTCACATATGCTCTCTGGCCTCATTATAGTAATACAAAAAACGTAAAATGAAAAATTTCTCGTAAACTATTTTTGTTTTGTAGGATAATTAACCATTGAAGTAAAAACTTCTCCAATTTCTGCATTTCGAACAAATTTTTTTCAAATTTTTTTTCTATGGGCGCCCTATTTTTTGTTNTGTCAGACATTTGCTCTGATGTATTCTCTTGATTTCTTTCTTTACTATGTTTCTTTCTTTGAAACACTAACTCATGCATTTTCCAGCTGTATTATGTTATTTATTGGGTATCTTCTACTTTTCCCTTAGCTTTTAATATGTATGTACCTGTTGCTTCTGTGTGAAGGGGATCTAAATTCAAACTTCATAAGTAAATTTTTTACACAACATCTATTTGAGATAAAGCTACGTTTTTGAAAACGTAGCGTCTAACGTTATATGGATTTATAGTTTACTCAAACTTCATACTAATACCGATCCCGCATATCAGTCATGTTGAACGACGATCACAACTCTATACAAGTGAATAGCTCGCTGAAGTAGCGATTCCACATTGATTATTCGTGTTGCAGCTCATTAAGATGTATCCATGATCACCCCAATCAGAGCTTCATGAATTCTTGACTATGTAATAATCTAATTTCTGTCTGATTCTAACACTTCCATAGCCAACAGCCAACACGCCATGATCGAGATTGGTAGACGAGCAGGTGGGTTCATTATACACACCTTTGTGATAAAACGTGAAAGATTCTTGCGAAACGTCAATACCGACTGAAATAGGACCGACTGTAGCAATAGCAAGTGTGAGATCAGTTTCGTTCTTTGTCTTGATATAAGCAAAACCCTATGAGAGAAATTCGAATGCTTTTTACTTTTGTAAATCAGATCATCGACAAAATTTTCTCTCATTATTTCACTTTTGCAAGGTTTTTGTTGAGGTAATTATATTCAATTGGTATTGTCTTTTCTTTTTCTCAATAGGTTTTCTTTGTGCATAGAGTAGCTTCATGACAAACTCAGCCATTGGATACTCGTATCCAAAAGAGTCAAAGAGTAAGGTTCTTCATGAATAAAGCTTGTGACATAGAAATACATCTCACTACATAAATCCATTATCAGTTTGAGAAAGAGATATTCAAAATGAAACGAACAGACCTCACTTTACTCTTGATCTGTCAAAAAAATACATTCTATGTTCGTGGCACCAACATTCTCTGGTTTAAAATGGCACTTGTCATCAATGCCTCAGTACGGATAGCTATCCTCCGTGTCGATACCATTGTTTTGTTTGATATATGAAAAAGCGTTATTCATCAAAGCACTATTACAACCATTGCTACTGAACTTGTCAGAGCAATCGTCCAAATTTTGTTCTGACAGTGAGATAAGCACTTTAGTTTTGGGAAAGTGCTGACTTTCGAATGCGCCAGTAGCAGAAAAAGCTCAGCCTGAGCCACATTCACCTTGATCCTTGACGGGAGTGACGTAGCCTTGTTCACGTCAATCTATATTCATGCTCTCATATTTAAGTTTTTTTCTATCAATCAATCATAAAGCTGACCTATGCTATCTGGAATGGTAACGTTTGCAGGCGCCAAGAATCGATGCCGATCAAATCTATTCGTGTCAGTATTCATATTTTTTCAAAGTCCATTCATGCGTTTCTTGAACTCATCATGTGTCTATGGATTGAAACATCTAGTATTCCTGTGAAACATGAAACTACGGTCAGAAACGTACCAAATCACCGAACTGGTTCATTTTCATGGTGTACATATGAACAGCTAGTTCGACTTCCAGATTGTGCCGACGAATTTTTCGAACATTTGCTTCCCATATAGCTCGTCTACGAAAAATAATCAGTGGATGCAACTGCAATTCAGAAAATTTTAGTTAATTACTGTATTGTTTTTTATATACACGTTTGAATAGTGTCCACGCATTGTTCAATCTTTCATTGAATATTGGTGCACAATACGCACTGATCACGAGAACAAAGATAATAAGTAGATGTTTCATCGTGAGCTTTTTTGAATCAGGCATTTGGCTTTGAAAAACAATTGCTACTTATTTCTATGACATATTTACTCTGTTTGTGTATCTTATCACAACTTCGTCTGAAGATAACAGCTTGATCGCCGTGAGATTGACAATCGAAAGATATGCTTTCTTGAATAGAATAAAAAAAGGCTTACAGAAATCCTACTTGAAGACAAAGTATGCTTATTTGTAAATACTGTCATTTCTTCTTCATATCATAGACATATAATATTCTGCTTTATATTTGTCTGCATTGGCTAGAATTGAAATTAAGTAATTATGTTTTACTCTGTCGTTGAATCATTCTTCTCAAGGTTTTTATCTTTCCTACGTAGTCGTTATATTGCACACAAGCTTACACGTATATTTGTAGCAGATGAAGAAACGAAAAATGCAAGTGGATCGAACAAAGTTTTGTTCAACTTTGACATTGTATCACGATCTATTATATGAAATATAAAACAAATTGCATACCTTTACTTTTAAAAATATCTCTTGAACAAACACGAAACGAAATAAATATAAACAACATTTTAAACAGCTTTTGTTAGAGAACAGAAATGCATTGAAGGTAACAGGCAATACATTTAAAAGCAAAAATAGTATTTTTTTTAAATATTCGCGTTCGAATGCTGTGTTATACAGAATTTCTTTTGGTGGTTGACTTTTCTTTTTCTCACTCAGGCTTCACTCTGTTAGAAAAGATA
>CAJNSZ010000053.1:344399-386091 GCA_905329745.1 Rotaria sp. Silwood2 | reverse complement strand
AAAAAAATCACCATCCCTGGAACCTTTTGTAAACTATGTAATTCTACTCAGTTTTTAATGCTGATTAAGAATATCGTATTCATTTTGTTGAATTTGACATTTTTCTCGTGCGAATTTGCAACTTAAAAGTGAAAATAAGCAAAAAGCAGGTGTCCACACTAGTATCACTGTAGATTTTTTTCTCAGACCGTTGTTTTATTTTCAATATTTTTATGCCATTTTGTAGCGCTTGAAATTCTCTATCGAATGCTATGTAGAAATATATTTTTGAATATCAACATAATACTGAAAACATGACTGAAAGTCATTGGAGTGTAAATAAAAGCTGCCTAAATCCTAGTATTCACTACAAAATGGTATGCAAAGATTTTTCTTTCAAGCTCGTTTAAAATGTATCAGATAGAGAAAAGAATTCTCTATCTATTCATATATAAAAAGTTGTCTTTTGCTTCTACTTTATGAGTAAAGTCAATTCAAAGTTAGA
Source organism: Rotaria sp. Silwood2 (assembly GCA_905329745.1). Classification (NCBI taxonomy): domain Eukaryota; kingdom Metazoa; phylum Rotifera; class Eurotatoria; order Philodinida; family Philodinidae; genus Rotaria; species Rotaria sp. Silwood2. The sequence continues at coordinate 385,607 of CAJNSZ010000053.1, read as the reverse complement.
TGCACCCAAGGACAAATTCTTCATCAAAAATTAGACCTTGATATGATTATAACTCGAGCTAGACAAATCGGACCCGCGTAAAAATTGGAGAATATATGTAAAAAAATATGCTCTATCAAATGAGCCTATTGAATAAAAAAATCGAGGAACCTCGACCCCCCCCCCTTTAAATAAAATCACGCTTTCTGTAGAATAATCTTTCGAGTTTATCTTAAAATCGAACTAGATCTTCATCCTTACGAATGTCTTTTCTTGTCCAGTTTTAATTTATCCAACTATTGTATAGTCGAAATATCAAATGTTCGAATGATAAAAATGGAAAAGATTTTTGCAGATTTCTTTAAATTGATTTTATTTTAATACATACTTAAAACTTTCACTGGTGGTTCACCAGGTAAAGTAACATCTTTGGAACGAATCTGAAAAATAACAACAATTATTAATCATATCTGTAAAATTCTTCTCAATTATTTATACATACAAGACGACCATCTGGTAATGTAACATCTTCACCATTTTTTAATCGAGCTCGAAGTTCAGTACTGAGAAGAGAAGAAGAAAAAAGCAAGCCATTTTATTGTCTAATTCAATAAAAATATTCTTACGGTGGTACTTTATGAAAAGCACATAATTCAGCAGATAGAGTAGCTGGAAATGGATGTGTCTAAAAATAGAATAGTGTCGATTAAAAAAATTTTTAAATTCAAAATGAATATCTACTTCGCAAAGATAAGCATAAACAAGATCATCAGGAAATTTTTTCATTGAAATTAAATTATTTGATGTTGTCAATCGTTGTTGTTTTGTATCTTTATGTAAAAATGAAAAATTTCTTAATAAAAAAAAAAAAAAAATATTTTACCAAAATTTGAAATATCATTATTTGGTCGTAATGGAATAGCATTAATTTTAAAACAATCATCTTTAAATTCACAATTATCATAATCATGTTGTTCTAAATTAATCAATAAAAAAAAAAAGAAGTCTTATTAAATAATAAATACTTACCAAGTGTAACATTTGGAAAAGCTTCTAAACCTTTCCAATGTTTCAATAAACTAATCTAAAATTAAATTCAATTTCAAACGAAAAAAAATATATAAATAATAAAATCCTTTGTATATTGTTTTCTTTTTACCACATCACATGGTGCATGAAATGTAATTTCATTTAAATAAGCATCTTTTAAACTAATAGAAACACCTAATAAACCTCCCATTGTATCCCAAGATTTTCTTGTCATAAATAAATGTTTGGTTTTAGAAAATTTTATTTCCCATGTTGTATTTTTTTCTTGTAAGGTACGTTGTGTACCTTCACCACAATTGAACATATAATTTGTTTGATCATTATTTAATATAAGTGATTTACTTGTATCAGCATAACCATTTGAAATAATTTGTAAATTAATACGTGATGTTAAACCTGGATCACGACCACGTTCTTTCATTCGAACATGTCGTGGTTTATTTGTTGTTGATGATGAAGATTCTGTTTTGAGTTTTTTTATTGAAGACATTCCACGAATAAAATCTGCAATATCAATTGATGATGATGACGCAAAACGAATTTGTGTTCGATATAGCAGATTTTTTACTAAAGAAATTGAGAGCATCAGATATATGATATTGTTCTCATCTTGAAAAGAAATAACAACAAATAATAGTTAATTGCTTTTTTTTTATTAATGAATTTCGTTTTTCTTGATTTCATATTTCTATCACACATGAATATCGTGTAAGTTGATAAAAGTAATTCGTAATAGGATTTCATTATCATAAATTTTTATTATCATTGATTGGTAAATTATAGTTATTAATTGTTTTCGATAGATGTCATTTGGTGACGATGTATTCATTTTTTTTTTGTTCTTATGATTTTAATAATGTTACTTTTTTCATTCGTCTCACTTGAAAGCATGACGTTTCATGTTAGATTGCAAGACAAAACTCGTTATTCTGTTGTGCATGATTGGTTTTGTGAGCTCTTTTTTATTCGTTCTCTTTATATATTTTTCTAACCGTAGACCAAAAAGTGTAATTTCACCTATCTCACTCATTCACTCAATACAAGCAAACTAAGAGTGACAATAACCACGGTCATTATTATATTTATTATTCTTTATTAAAAATGTCGTTACCTAATATCGACGTTTCAGCGACACCAGTCAGTATAGTAGCTTATTCGTTTATTGGCATAACATATCTAGCAGTTTTATATGGTATCTATGGTGCTCTATGTACTTTTTTTCAATTTATTCGTGTTGGTCGAAAACGATTTTTTCAACGAGTAGATCGGCCATCACCACCATCGAAGGCAACGGATCCCATTTATGGAAATCATGAAATGATTAAATTAAAAGTATTAGTTTTTTTCTTTTCTTTCGTGCTTGAAATACAATTACTTAATTTACATGTATAACTCGTTTTTTAGTCTTCGGGTATATCACTTCATTATGTATCAAAAGGTTTACCAAGTCAACCGATGCTATTATTTGTTCATGGTTTTCCTGAATGTTGGTATTCATGGCGATATCAAATGAAACATTTTTCAAAAATTTATCGTGTTGTTGCTATTGATCAACGTGGTTATGGTCTTAGTTCGAAGCCACCTTTTGCTTTTGATTATAGAATTGAAGCATTAGCTGGTGATGTTGCTGATGTTATTGAACAACTTGGTTAGAATTGAAATTTTCTATTGAAAAATTTATTTTCTAATTGTTCTTGTTTTTTTTCTTCTCCAGGTTATACATCATGTACTTTAATTGGTCATGACTCAGGTGGTTATGTTGCATGGGCAACTGCAATACTGTAAGTTTAATGAGCTTCAATTTTTAATTGATTTTTATGGATTTTTATTTAATAGGTATCCACATTTAGTCGAGAGATTGGTTATCATTAATTGTCCACATCCAAGTGCTTTTCGTCGGGAATTAACATTAAGTCAAATACATCGATCATGGTTTGAATGAGATTTTGTTTTTATTTATCAATATTTTATATATGTAATTACAGGTATATGTTCTTCAGTTTAATTCCATTTCTACCTGAATTGTCGTTGCAAGCAGATGATTTTGCAGTTTTTAAAAAAGCTTTTCATGGAAAAACAACCGGATTAGTTAATAAAAATAATATAACAGATGAAGATATTAACGTATATAAATATACATTTTCTCAACCAGGTAAAAATCTATTCATATTTCATTGATATTTATTTTATTTTTTTATATCAAACTAGGAACAACAAAAGCTGCACTAAATTTTTTTCGTGGTTTATTTCATTATCAATTTGATTTTTCATCAACGGAAATTACTGCACCAGTCTTACTTTTATGGGGTTGTCCAGATCCAACATTAAATGAAGAACTTGCTAATGCTAGCAAAGAATATTGTTCTGATATTCGAGTGAAAAAAATTCCTAATGCATCACGTTGGATTAATCAAGATTTACCTGATGCTGTTAACAAATATATTGAAATTTTTCTTCATGAAATTCCTGATGTAGAATCAGGATATGATCTTTAAAAACGAACAATTTTCGTTTCTATGTAGTTCATCATTCGAATAAAAAAAACAAAATAGGTCTAATAAAATTTGTTTTCCAATTTATGTCAATATGTCTTATATTTGTATCATCCTTGAAGAGATCTATAGGTTAGTAGGCGTTGATCATCAAACAATTCATAATAAAGAAAGAAAAAGAAGAACAAGTACTATGATGCAGTCTACAAAAATAAATCTGTTGTTTGCATATATGTCATGTCCTATAAATATAGAAGATTGTCAGAAAAGAACAGTACTTCTAGTAATCAGATATCATGTTATTTCGTAATACATTTATTTTATTAGTATTATTTATTGTCCTTGGTATATTGATTGAATTTTTATTTTTTTGTTAATATGAATTTTTATTTGCTTAGTAGTTAATGAATTAAGAAAAAATAAAGTTGCTGGTTCATTAACAAAAACATCAAAGAATGATACTATTGACAAGAAGTTTCACTTGAATAAGAAGAAAAAGAAATCAACAAAGTTAAAACGTTAATATTTTCTTTTTTTGAAAATTCATTGAATATATTTTAGTTTATTTTAATAGCTTCATTTTGTTTGTTACCTCGAGACATTGGTCCATATCGAGCAACGAAAAAACGATTTTATTATGATTCAATAGCAAATGAATGTAAATCATTTACTTATGGTAAATATCAAGGAAATAAAAATAATTTTCGATCATTGATTAAATGTCAAAAAAAATGTAAAACATGAAATTATGTTTTATCTATTAATCGCATGTTTAACCTGTATTGTTTTTTTGATATAGTTATCCTTGTAAACCGACTTAGAAAAATTTTTACACTAAATGATTAAATAAAGCTCGAGCTTTTTTTTTTTTTTGTTTTCTATCAATGCGAACTATTGATGAAAATATAAATATTCTTTTTATGGAAAGTTAGAAAAAAAAGATAGTCATTATCTATTACGTTTCGGTCTGCTAGTTATACTCGTTTTACTTTTTAGTTTATTGATACACTTTTTTTTTTGTCACAGATAAAAAAGAGCCTAATGAGCATCAGGGTCGTAACGTATTGCAGAGAGCGCAAGGTATAACGCCCTTCTGTTTATGAAAAATGTCCTCGCTGCGTTCCTTTTTCTAGAACTCAATTATATATAAATATATTGAGTTACTCTAGATACACTGAAAAATTTAATCCAATAGAAGTTTGATTCTTTCGAATCATTTTTGAAAAACTAACGTTAGTGATGTCAAACAAAAGAGAATAGAGTTTGTTACGGCATATATAACCGTTGATAAATAGTATAAGCTCAAAAAAGTATTTTTGAAAAGTAAAGAATTTACTTTTTAGAGGGTTTTCCATGTAAAGATTTTTTTCTGAACATGTTTAGGTTTTTCGAAAAGTTCTATTTATTTGTTATTGTTAATGACATGACTGACTTTGATAATAGAAATGAAATTAGCTAATTAAAGTGTGATGCTCCGTTTTCGCTGATTTTGTCTATATAATAAATATAGTTCTTCAATATGCATGATGCAGAGAATTTATTCAGTAGTTTTCATTATTTGTCATAATATCGAATAAAAAGACACAAGAAGAAAAAGTAAGAATTATAAATAAAACTTTCACAAAAGATTTCTTTTTGAAAGAAAACTATTGGCAATAGTAACGTCTAGATCTTATCAAAGTGTTTTACAAAGCATAACAGGTGAGAAAAAAAAATGTCCAACATCGTTATACTTCAGAGACTCTTATTCAAATTCTGGTAGCATGGAGATATGGAAGACATTCTAATAAATAGATCATCAAGTTTTTAAATACCTCAATAAGTAGCAATTGTTGACTATTGTAGACTACTTTTTTTTCCAAGTAATATGTCCATTGATGATTTTCTCTTTCAAGAGAATGCTTTTAATGATTATTTTTTTAAATGATAGAATTTGTAGAAATTTATTCGATTAGAAAAATAATATTTAAGTTACACCAGATAACTATTCTAATAATACAAATTATTAGGTTCGATCACAATATAAAACTCGTATGATATTCTAAATAGATATTTTCATAGAAGTTTATGCACTGTGTTATGTAGCTAAATGTAATAATATATAATAAGTTGTATTGTTTTTATTTAAAAGTATACAAACGTTTTTATTTCAAAACCATGTCAAAATCAAGGCATAAGTATTGATATGTATAATTGAATCAAGTCTCTATTCGATTTAAACATATGAAACCTTATTTTTTGACTCTAACAACCGTCGTTATCCAATCGATTAGAATAGTACTGATTTTTAATGTCGTGTGTTCATTGAATTCTCACGAAAATATACAAATAATCTCATTATGAGTGTTTTTGGTACAATTAATGATACATCGTCTAAACATTTCGTAAGATCAATTTCATTAATTGTTTCCATTTTTGGTCGATCTAGAGCATCAACATTTATTTGAATTAGTATTTCACGAAATTGAACTTCTTTTCTTCGGATATATTTAATAAATTATCAACTATTTTGGATTAGTTAACAGAGGTTAGTAATAAATGTATTCTTGATAATATCAAAAACACTATAAGTTGCACATGACATTTACTTATTATAAAAGTGAGCATACAAATGGAACGTATTACTTTTTTTTTCAGATAAATCATAGAAGAATTTCTATCTTGTTACATGAAAATAATGATCATGGTCGTATATACATACCAAAAAAAAAAAAAAGAAACATTAATATCTAAGTTAATACAAAAGAAAAACATTGAGAATATCTAATCTATATCATCTGTAGATGACGATGGATAATAATTTAAGAATGTCATAACTGTTTCATTGTCATCAAATTTTAATTTTTTACATTTATTTTCAAATGGTAAAGGAACTGGTATTGGTTTGATTGTTAGATATTTCGAATCATAATTAACAATTTCTTGTCGAATGTCATTTTCTTTAGATTTTTGTTCATATTCATCAAGTATTTCCTATATGTGTATATATAGAAAGAATTTTATAATTAATTTATTATTTTATCTTACTTGAGAACGATAAATAATTAATTTATCTTTTTCTAACATTCGAATCATATTTAATGATGCTAATGTTTCAATAATATCACATGTTGAGATTGACGTTGCTTTACTAATATCTATTAATGATTTATAAATAAATGTCAGCATTAAAACTGAGATTACGGTCAATCTCGGATTGGAGAAGACATTTTCATTAAAGCTTGAATAAGTCTCTAGATCGGTATTTCCTTCGAATTCTTGTTAGTAAACTGTGATAAAACACTTATGAACGATTCTTCATAAAAACTGCTCTTCTGTAGAAAATCGCCCATAACTTCACGAATCTTAATTTATGTTCTCCATCGATTGCGATAACATCTGGAATACTATCCTTTTATTACAGCTCATTGATAAAGATGAACGAAGAATATCCCTGCCTTCCGGCTACCGATAGATATTCAATAAAAATTACTTAAACTTTCCATAGACACTAACTAGCTACCAGAACAGGTATATGTCACAATATAGTCAGCATACTAAGGGATAAGTGATTCAGGACATACAACTATTAGTGACTCTTACTACGGGTCATTTTAAGGCTGATAATATCAAGGTTAGAATACATGTCAGACTACGTAACTACTCAGCTATGAGCATGTTTCACCAACATTGACTGTAATTTAAGTTTAGCCGCTGACATAGATATAAACGATAGAAAAGATACGAACCATTTATAGCAATTTGTTCATCATTTGTTTTTGTTAAAAGATAATCAAATATTTTTGATTTCCAATATTTTCTATAACATAATAATCCTTGTGTTGATAAAGGACGTTCCGGTGTACCCGTATGTATATTAGCCAAACGACTAAGTGCATAACCTATTCAATATTTATTTTAAAAAATAAAAAAAAAATTAAATCTTAACTTACTAATATGAACCATTAAACTTCCAAAACCTCTATTACGATATGGTGGTAAAATTAATAAACATGAAAGATTAAGTCTTTCTTGATATTGAAGTTTAGAAAAAAATCCAGCAAATTCATATTGATTATCATTATGACAAACAGTCAAAACATAGAAACGAAAACGATGAACATTTTTTATTTCAACTTTACTTTCAATAAATAAAGTAGCCAAAAGACATAAATCTTCACAATATGTTTTTGCTTTCCAACCGCATACTTCAAAAATATTAACATCATTTTGTATATAAATTAAACAACCTGGTGGACGTGTTTGTGTACATTTTGTCTTAAGAAGAACAAAAAAAAAAACAAATTATAATTAAATAAAAAATTCATCAATTATTTCTTTACATGATGTCGTCTTGCTGATGTTGCTTGAATAGTTGTTTTTAAACAATATTCACAAACATATATTTTTTCTACTTGAAGCCATTCTTTTGGGCATAATGTTGTTCGACATACAGTTTCAAATTCATATCGACCAGTTTGAATCCATGGACGAGCTTTATTTGTAGTTGATGTATTATTTATTTTACTAGTATCGTTAGTCATGATCTTTGAAATTTGATCTAGAAGAATAAATCACTATGTTTTTATGTAATTTTTCAGAAATCTAATAAGAAAGCGGAACTCCTTCCCCTCATCTGTTACATACAGTCTGCGAAAATTTCAACTTATGATCGGAAAACTTTCTGCCAAGGTTTTAACTTCGTCCACCTCTGGAAACTATTGAGACTCCTGAAAATAGTTCATATATTATAATGAGATGTTACTGATATTCGATCTATGATATCGGAACCAGGGGGGGGGGGGGCCAAATTCTAACTTCAGTTTAGATCGTATTTTCCAAAAAACTTTGTTTTTAATAAACCAATAATCTTTATTTACAAAAACCAATAACAAGAAAATATAAATAAATAAATATATCATGATCCTTTCGTTTTTTTTCTAATTGATGTTGAATTATTGGTTGATTTAATATCTTCATCTTCTTTTTCTTCTAATTCTATCCATTTATGTTTAAGATTACTATCACCAATATGTTTTATTGATACTAAACGTTCTAATTCTTCATCATTAATAATACGTTTTAATTCAGCTAAATGTCTATGTGTTGATATATGTAATAATGGTCGTAGATTTTCAATAATATATTTTGCATCATTATCATAATCATTTTGCGTTCGTAAATATGATAATGTAGTTGAATAAGCAAGACATTCAAGTGCACGTAATTGTGCACGTTTTTGACGACGATTTGACATTTTAAAAAGAAAATCAAACAAACTACTATATCTACAATAAAGAGAAAATAATCAATTTTATAGATTCAAACATAAAACAACATTACACAAAAAGAAAACAAAATACAAAGAGTAGTTTTGTTAAAACTAGAATGTGTTCATTATGTATAAACAATTAAATATTAATCATGTAAATCTTTCCTTTGAACGTTGAGCTTGAACAATACCAGCTAATATAACAAAAACCCATGTAATAGTGACAAGGATAAAGTAAAACTAAAATAAAAGATATAATTGAATGAACATGAATAATATGAACAAAAAATTTTAAACATACGAAATTAATCAAATTACGAATTTGACGTCGAGAAAGATTAGTAAAATCAAGCATATTTTATATAAGATTTAATGATTTTTCTTGACAACTACAAAGCAATAATTCAATCTGATCAAACATCGTTCAAATGAACCAATAAAGAATGTTCTTATTTTCAATGTTTCTTAGCAACATTAGATGTCGTTTATTTTAAAAAAAGTTCAAATATTTTTTGATTATCTACAAAACACTTATGAAGAAAAAACAAACATTTTTCTGTTCAGAAAAAAAACGAACCTAGTAAACTATCTTATGGCTAGTATAAAATGATTCATCATTATTCTGATTGGATCATTTTGATACAATAATTTTCTCGATAAAAAATGATTCATACAATGACAAGAAAACTTGTTTATTATTATTTATTTCACAATCATTCCTTTCATCTATCATGTCCGTTAAAGTTGAATTACAGCATCAATTAAAAGAAATCGGTTATCAACTTGGTCCATTCACATCAAAAGATACATTATCTATTATAAGATGTCTTCATTCCGTAGTAAGAAAAAAAACCCAACAATTTTCATTTGTACTTTTTTACTTTTATTCATTAGGTATTAACAGAAAAAAAGATTAATGTTGCAAAATTAAATGATCTTGAGCTTCGAACCAATTTAATTCAACGTGGTTTTCTTGTTGGACCTATTACAAGTAAGAATTTTTATAATAATTTCATATAAATATACATTAGTTTTTAGATCATACTCGTGCTATTTATCAACGTAAATTACTTGAAGTATTAACTAATCAAACAACAAATGGTAAATAAAATTTAATTTTTGATCATGTTATTTCATTTTATCTATGTTCTTTTTTAGGACAAGATGATGAATTTGAAATCGATGAATCAATTCATCAAACTCAATATGATATCAATGAAAACAATAGTCTCTATTCTAATTCAAAGGATTTTCAAAATGTTGAACCAATGATTATTCGACATAATTATAAAGCTTCATCATCATCATCTAGAAATGCATCAAAGCAAAATACTTATGAGTAATTTTTTTTTTTTTTTCATCAAGATTAAGTTTGATAGTTTTTTCTTTAATAGAGAATTAAATGAAATACGACCACGTGTTGTAATTAAATCAAATGAAATTAAGAAAGATATTACGTCGAGAAAAATAAAAGATGAATTTACAAATAAAACTAATAAATTACAAGTTGAAAAAAAGAGTGACTATTTATTCTTTAGATCATATTTATTCATCTATATGATTTGTTTTGTTTAGGTAATGGTATATTTGCTTATGTTGCTATAGCAATTATTGTTGCCGTAATTGTTTTTTTTGCTTATTTATGGTTTGAAAAATGAAACTCAATTTTCGATTTGTTTATATGTCTTTAATAGTGATTGTAAATCAGTGTTTAATACTGTTTTTATTTGTATTTTTGTTTTGATAAAACAAGAAAATGAATAAATAAACATATAATGAATTATTAGCAGATATTATTTAATGTTATAGAAATCTAAACAAAACAATATTTGTTGATTTCTTTTCGTTGAAAAGAATTTTCAGTCTTGAGAATTAATAATCTTCTTATAATGTTTTGTTTTTTTATTGATACGGTAAATCTACTGAGGCAAAGCGAAAGTAGTAGCAAAGGCTTTTTAATCGAAAAATATCATCCAAAAAAATTTTTTCTAATACAGTAAAGTTATATTACGACCTGGATCAAATATCACTACAGAACTATTGAGAGTATTGTTTTGTCGAATTTGATTTTCTCATCTCTTGAAAGTGTTTCGATTCAACACTTGTTCATTTAAAACTCACTGGATCATTTTTTTTTTGTTCTATGAACTTAACATGTTATAGATGATTACTATATTATGTAAAATTCATCTGAGTTGCACTACTACAAAAAAAAAATAATCATATATGAAAAAATAATTGCTGTTGTTTTAACAGTATCGTTATAAGTTAAAGCAAATAGCTGAAAGTCAATTGTTGAAATCAGAAGATTTATTTTAGTTTGCTAGAGCATCAGTGGCAGCAGCTCTCAATCGATTGACTTACATCTTTAATCCAGAATGAAAATATTGTTAATAGACATATGTTTACCAAATTTCATTCTAATTTGTTAATTTATAGAACAAAGAATTATTGCAACACGTATTTTGAATTAAACTCATAATTGATCTATTGAAATAAAATATAATTAAACATTTGAATTCATAACTTGTAGTTTCTCATATTTTTCTTTTTCTTTCATGTTTTACACATTGTTTTCTTTCTTCTATAATAATATGTGCAAAATCGCATGTAATTTTGCTCATTTTTAATAGAGAGACAAAATTGTATTTAGAGGTAAATAAGAATTTCTAATTGAATTTAAAACAGTGAAAGCAACAAATATAAAATTTGATCTACAGTGAGTATGAGATTTGAAGAAAAAAGAATCAATAATACAATATGTGATATTTTAGTAATGATACCCAATGGTTACCATCAGGTAAATTATATATAGTATTATGGATCTTAAAATGATCTATGTTTATATGTAAATTTCAATACTTTTAGTAATATTTTCTGGATATGTGACATTGTCATTGATAGAATACATGAAAATGAGTTTCTGCCTACGTTTCTTAATGTAACAAAAATTATTTTGTTTGAGTAGAATTTAAAATGAAAGAATTTAATTATTAACAAATGCCTAAGGGTTTGTTTCAATTCAGGTAATTAAAAAAGAAATTCTCAATAGTGGATGAAACATTCCTACTCTCATTTTATTGGTGTTTCATTCATCGAGTTTTACTAAAGACTATTTAGTTTCGCTAAAATTATTAAAAATAAATTATGCATTATAATAGATAGAGAATCGATATTTGTGCCTAGAAATTTTCTGTTTATAGCTAAAGATTAATTTTGTATTAAAGACTCCTGAGTTCAAGAGCTATTATTCTATTCACTTACATAATATTTATCTTGTATAGAAACTATAAAATGACAATGGAGATATGTTTACTAATGTGTTTGTTCTTCTATTTCGTCTACTTGTCNATCTGGTAAACAAAGACTAATATCATCATAAACAGTTGATATACTTTTACTACGTTGTCGTAATTCAGCATCATTTAAATGTTTATCATGTTCAGCTAATGCTATATCAAGATCATATGGACAACCTGTTTCTAATGTTTCACTTAAATAGAAATCCCATATATTAAGTGAATACATTTTATATGATGGACGAACAACACAACTATCATTTGATGTTGAATAAAGAAAATTATAAAATCTTGAAGATTCTCGATTGACTTTTGTAATATAAACCCAAATATTAATTGTATTAGATCGATATAAACCTAAAGAACAAAGTGGCAGTTTTGCGCGATTAATAAATAGACTAAACTTACTACTAATTTCATCAGTTGTTGCATCACCAGTAGTATCAACATACCAATTTCGATCTTTTTTTCGTTCACAATCACAATCAAGTATAAAATTTTTAAATCGATTTGATAGATGATGATAAGCAAGAAAACCGAAGATAATATTCATTAAATTCAAATTGTATTGGAGATTGATTCCAAATCTTTTAAAATTTTAACTTTAATTTATTTTAATAAATCTTACTTGATGAACAAGATCAAGAAATTGAAGAAAAATCGGTGCAAAACTAATTCTATTTGTAGCTGTTTGATTTGATCGATGTGAAAATCGATGTCCAAATTTCAAACCATTCATGTTCTATTAATCTGTGAAATCCTTCAAATATTCGATAATATGGATCTAATAATAATTCACTTATTGAAATGAATTGAGCAGCTATATCCCAACCATCTTCAACACAAATCATAACTGATAATGCATGATCTTCACTAAATTGAACGATATATACACTTATCATTAAAATATTTTTTAACTAAAATAAACAGATTAAGTTTAAATCTACTTGATAAAGCCATCGAGATTCTTCAATAAGTTTATAAACTGACATTGAATTCTGTAATGTAACTGATAGTATATTAGTTCCATTACTATTCGCATGATTATTTGAAATATTCTGAGCACAAGCATGTGTCATTTTTTTAAAACTTGCTTATATTTGACTAACATCATGAAATTCAAGTAGAAGAAAACAATAATTTTGAAATTGTTCAAGACGACCAGTCTGAAATGATTTTAAAACCCAAGTATTTACTTCAAAAAAATTTCTTACGCGATATTGGGCTCGGTCTCCAACAATATAAAGTGGTGAACGTTTATGAACTTGTAAAATCGATTCATTAAAATCAATATCAAAATTCGTCCATCCACTTTCGTCATCGCCTTCATTTGTCGTCGCCGATGATGCTGTTGGTGAAATCATTGATGTATAACTTGCTGTTTCATTTGAAGGTAATGTATCAAGATTAGCTGAAATATTCGATATTTTAAATTTTTAAATAAAAAATTTCATTCAAAGCAATAAGCTGAGGATAAAAAGCGGATGCGAATAGGTCGGAAAAGGTAATGGTCATTCTGGATATTTTTACCCATTGTGAATCGCATATTATCTGTTAATGTAGCATTACTCGAACTTTTGAAAAGTATATTTATTAATCGAATATTTGAAAGATTTTCATTCGATTTTTCTGCGAACGAAATATACATACCGAATTTTATAAATAAAAGCAAAAATGTTAAACTTACTTGTGCGTGGACAATTGGATAAGACTCGTGTAGGTAAAAGATTTTGTAAACGATTTATTGCTGAATGTGCTGTTGTTCCAACGGATAAATGACGGATATCAATCGTTTCCGGTTCATTTAATTCGAAAAGTTGAAATTAAAAATATGTGAAATGTATGTTTATTTTCGCTAAATATGTCTCAAGCAAAAGAAATTTATTTATCGTACAGATTCAAGTGAGTTCAGCATTTATTATTTTTTGAACTAAATGCATAACAAATTCTTTTCTTTTCTATTTATTGAATAAATCAAAATAGAAGTTCATTTATAACAAAGGAAAGTTAACATAGAAATCTTTCAAATGTACGAATGTTCCGATCATATTTAGTCGCTTCACCTTCGCACAATTCCGTCGTGTTTCTTCTCTTCTAAAGTTCTTTGTGACAATTCTCAAGCTCTGATAATAAGTTGTTAATTCAGTTAGACATGGTACATATGTTTTTGTTTCATTTAAAAATTGTTCAAGATAATCAATACATGCAGTTCGCACGTTAAGTGAAGTAAGATAAGGATATTCAGCAATTGAATATGATTGGGTGTAGTCAGATGAGAATGCATTAACATTAGATGCTGACTGTGATTTAGTATTTATAACACGAAGATTATTCAGTAATGGAAAAGCTCGGCTAACTCGAACAAAGAATTCATGGTTGAATGGAACTACATCTTGTACCAGTAAATACGTGACATACTTGAATACAATATCTGGAAATATGTTGCCAATACTTTCGAGACGATCAAATGCAAAAGGAAGTGAGAAGATAGAACATACAGCTGTACAATCTATATAGCTATTGATATAATTTATAATAGTAGCCATACGCTGATGCCCAACATATGTGGCATTTCGTTGGATATCTTGACTAGGCACATAACGAAATAAATCAACAGTATTGTCATAAGTACAAATATAAAAAGTAAATAAATGAAGTTGTGGCATATAAACATGAATTTCATTTTCAAGATGAATTTTATCGATGAATGTATCTCTATTTTTTATACGAAGATATAAAGTTAAGTTTTCCAAATATGACATACGACGAAGAAGAGGTAAAATTGTCTCATCATATTGACAAATTTGAACATAACATTTTAATGAGAAACATTTCAATTTAGGTAAATTATCCTAAATAATAAATAGGAATATTTATCAATGTCTATACATATATCTTAATCGCGCTAAAAAAATGAATGACGCATATAATTGGTTCACAAACTACCTAATACTTCTTTTTTTTCGAAGTGAACATTGTCTGTTAATGATGACTACGGCAATTCAGTAGATTTCCTTTTACAATCTCAGAACAAACTTTAATTTGATTTTTTCCTTTTTAAATAAATCGAAATTGGTAGTCAGCTTCATCTCATAGTCGACATTATTTGTTAAAACTTACCATGTTGTGAACAATTGATGAAAAGTGTATGTATTGTAATCGAACAATTAATGTAGTTAATTGTTTGAGTCGACCATCAAGTAAATGAAGACAATCATCTAAATTGTACGTATTGATACATAAATGAGTAAGAGTTGAAGAGAAGAAAGTAGTCGATGGTAAATCATCAAGTATCAAGCCTGGATATGACGAATTGAATCCTTCAATAATACTCAAATGTGTTAAATTTTTAAAGAACTTCAAAATATGTCCATACACATTTATAGTATAATTTCTTAATGATCCTATCATTTTCTTTTTGTCATTATTTATAAGAATAAGATTTGTAATTTGTTGTTGGAAGATATGTCGAAGAGATGATTCATCTAAATAAAAAAAAATGAAACATTCTATTGTCTGTTCTATTTAACATCATTCTTCTGCTATTCTGCTTACTTGTAAAATAAGATAAAACGATTTCTCGTTTGAAATTAAAAAGTTTGAGGTCAGTTGGATCTGGATAGTCGACGGCAAGAAGAATACGTTCCATTGAAACTGGTTCAAGAATGAAACATTTCACATTGTAATGAATTTTTGGCAATATATCGATGCAAAATCGATCAAGTTTGCACTGATCAGTTGAAGAAGTATTGTCAATGGACAGAAAATCGAGAGTGTTACTAAAGGTTTTTTCTTGTGCTAGAATGTTCAGTCGTTCATTATCAATGTTCAAAAATGAGTAAAGAACATAAATATTGTTCAAGTTTTTCAGAATGATAAGTAATATCTCATCAGGTAGATCCAATAGATGAACATCAGATCGATTCATGTTTTATTTTGACTGCAATGTTTCTCTCAAAGGGAAACGTTTATATATATGATCATTGTTTGTTTATAACCACTTTCGTCATTGTGGAATAGAACAGATAACCTCATTGAAAAAGTGTAACGTGGATACGTCGTTCAATTAGAATATAGTCATCAAATGCTGCTTTCTTTTCGACAATTTATCACGGGTACACGGTCGTCCATCGTGTTCATCTACACGAAAATAGAAGAAGACATACTAAGAAATAGAAAACAAAATGTTTATTACACAAAAAACTAATGGAATTCCATTCGCATAATATGTGTTTTGCAGTTCATATGTTTCCCAGTCTTGATAAACTCTGAATTTCAAGAGAGATGACATCATGTATACAATGAAATAATATATTCTCGAAGAAAAACAAAGCGCAGGAGCGATTAAAACATAGACAATAACCTCAATAGGAAAATTATTGAACAACGGTTGGCATCTACTTTCATATGTTTGAACAGTGAAATATTTAAATCAAAGAACAATATATAAAAAAATTCTAATATTTTCCTTTGTCATTTTCTAAAATTTCTCATCAATCCTGGCATCTTTAAGAACTGAAGTTATTTTGTCCCATATGTCTTACGCTGTTCATCATATTTATTACAACTCATTTTGTTTCTCCCGTATAGTCAAATAAATAATGCTCAATCATTATGTTGTGCAGTATTTTATCCAGCGGGGGAGGGCAGGGGAGAACGCAGCCCCCTGGAATTTACTTTTGTTTCGCCCTTCCGGAAGGAAAAGTTTGGATAAAACACTGATCTTGAGTATGCAATAAGAATGTTTCAGACCTGTCAGACAATGTATAATAGAGGCTTCATTTAGGCGCAAAAAGATATTTGCTTCAAAACTATAAAAGATTTTTCGATTCAATCGTTTGTTGCTGTATTCCTAGTGAAATATTGAAGTTCTTATTAATTGATAATGCGAGAAGTTATCGTCCACAGCTAACTTCTAGAGCACTCGTTGATCAAAACATTATCTATAAAGGGTGTTTCGGAAGTTCTGAAACGATTTTAAAATTCACCGTTCTCGCATTCTACAAAAGCAAATTCGTTGAAACTTTGGTAGATTTTTGTACATATATAGNTCCACGTCGTTTTCTCCTTGTTCGATAGGCAAATGAACAATTTACAGTGTGGGTGTAGGTGTGATAGAAATACTAATGTCGCAATTCACATGAGAACTCAGTTCGATTTGGAATGTACGAACTAATTTTCAAAAATTCTCTTAGAAACAGATTTATAATATGAATAACATCATATAAACAAGATGAACAAATTGATTTAGATAAGAGTTCATAAAATAAAGTCACATTATATACACTAATTCAAAAGTTTTAATGTTGTTCTGGACTTTTTTCTTTTACTAATAGAAAAAAAATGTACAGCTCTTGTAGTATACACATTTCGATTTTTCTGACTGCTCTATTTCATTCTCCGTTAATGAGAAATAGAGATTGAATAAATTCTTTACTCTGTAGTCATTTTATGGTTTTTAATCTGTTTTCTTAAGTTTAAGCAGATTCTCATTGCTTTTTTTTATTTGATAAGGTTTGCCGTCTGTTTCGTTTCCGTTTAGATAATTTTAATACGAATAGCAAAACCTTCAGAAATAACAAGTGAATTGGTGTGCTATCAAAACAAACCGATAAAAAAAATTATCAAAAAACTAATTAATGTCATATATTATCAATTATCCTATTTAGACAACAAATTTAAAGCTTTCAATTTCACTAATACTTACAATCATACAGTATATTTTAATATTATAATTATAAGACGCACATGTGGTAAAATCCAACATTGGTTTTAAAAATTGCCTAGATGAACTCCCTTCTCGTGTGAATAGTTTAAAAAACAACACTTTTTTAAAAAGCTTTGATTACACATTCAATGTTCGTATATGGCAAAAATAGAAAAATACTGTCGAAATATATATTTCATTGAGCGAAATAAATCTTTTTCGAATTCTTGAGAATTTATCATGATTAATTATTCAAGTAGATTATTTTTTTCATACCGACATAACTTTGAAGTTCAGCAAGTTCACTAGATTCATTATATAGAATAACGAAAGTACATCGATAAACTTACTTCCTGTATCCACAACACATCTTCAAACCTTGCAAACATTAAGAGACTATAATCTTTCAACACAATCATTCATCATGGGAACCGTTTACAAGAGACACCATCGTTAGAATCATTCAAAGAGACCATTTCGTTGCTCTATTCACTTTCATTTTATCTACTTCTTCATCTCCGAAAAAGCGATACGACCGATCCCTATGCTCAACCGACCATTACTCGACAGAACTAAATAACGTGCAGACTGGGCATCGAACGATGAAGAGCTTTACTCGTAATGTGAATGTAGGCATGTGTCTTGTGTTGATGTAGAGGATGTGTGAGTGAAGAGAGTTTCCACACTCAGAGTCCCATATTTCAAACCCATACCGCATCCTGTCTATCATGCGTTTTGTTTCGCCAATGACGTTCTTGAATCTACCTTGGAAGCTCATCTGTAAATAAAAAGAAAGTGGTATTGTTCGATACTGGTGTCGCCGTTTTCTCTTCCGTTCTACTGAGCACAATAGCGTGGGTCTTTTGTTTGTTCTCGTATTGATTCAACAAAAATTTTGCTCACGTCTGCTCGATCTTGGTAGCTGTATTAACGTTGAGATAAGAAAGATCAAGTGACGGCTGTGACTGTGCATGATGGCAACAGTCATACTTCGACACATGGCAACATCCAACCCACACCATAGGCCTAGACTCATACCTGCATTTCACACCCCCATAAACTACATCCTGTCTTTTTTATAGTTAAAAATTGAACAGTAAGAATCAATATCAACACATCCTAGCATTGTCGTTAATACTTTGAATGCTTCATCAATATAATTGAAATAAAGACGTACTATTACATCGTAGTAATTTAACCAGATCATTGTCCCACTACTTTCAACAAGATCAGCATAAAGTTAGTCTTCATTAAGATCTGTTTCTTGATGTGAACCAATAAGAATAGAATCAACCGATTGTAACAACCGTCATGTTGATTACCGGTTTTATCTACTTAGGCAATATATCTTCTTGTACTAGCATTCCAAAGAGTTTCATCAAAGAGTCATTTGTAGTTTTTCACTAAAGATTGATAAAATTCTTTATTTGTTCATTTCCAATAAAATTTTCTAACTCAGCCATATTCTTAAAAGCGTAAAAAGTGTTAATACTATCTATACGTATTGCTGATCGGATTTCATTTGATACATGCATGCATTTAGACGAATTTTCTCTGATGCTCCATCGTCAATCATATTGATTAGTATTCCAAAAGATCCATTGATGTTGTAAATCATAAAATTCATCACTAATCCGAGCAGCAAATCGAGATTATTCATCGAAATAGTTAGGAGCTAAAATCACATGAGATCATGTTTTTGAATCCATCTAAGACTAAATAAATCCATCAGATACGTCATCTTTTAGTTATTCTATTTATTCCATTATTTAGAAATCGAAAAAGTGTTGTTTTAGCATAATGTCGATAATCATTTCAATTAGCCCAACTAAATTTTATTGCACCGGATTCTATCCATGTTGAACTATCTTCAAATTCATTATCGGTCATATCAAAATTGTTCTTCACAATGCCCATAACCTGACTAGAAGACATTTAGTTATTCTGTCAGAAATAAAGAACAAGAGTTATTCGGTTTTGAATATGGTTGACCTGAGCACTTTCTTCCTAATATTCTATGAAACATTATTGCCCATATAATTAAAAAAACAAGATTTTTTTGTGGAGTATTTTCGAGAGTAAAGATATTTATATCATCATTACACAATGTTTGTATTCTTTTCGTACCTTTCTTTATCAGAAATAAGTATCAAGCTCGCCGTTGAAATAGATAACAAAAGTAACAGCTTTTTATGTAAAATACAGAACAATTCAAATTCGAGAAAAATAGAATAATTTTCTGTCGATTATTCCAATTGATTTCGAGTAGATTATCCAAAATCAATAAATGGAAGGAGAAAATGATTTATTCTTGTTTTTCTTAAAAAAAAGTAAAATTTATCAATCATTCGCAATATGCAATATCATAGTCGGGATTAATTGAAAAGTGAAATCTTGTTTCTATTTATATGTAATTAAATATTCAGCATATGCTTGTGCATCATGATAAGTAACAAAAATATGATTTCCATCTGTTGTTGAATCGAATCCCACAGGTCGAGTTTTCATTGACTTATTTCCAATGGTTGTTTTTCCAACAAGAACACGAGCAAGAAACATACATCGTTCTCCATTGGAATTTGGTTTCGTAAAACGATGACTATAAGCTCCACTGGATGAAAAATAAACTCCAACACCATATGCTGTGCCTAAAATGAATATACATATATTTGATAGAATGTACAAAAAAAAAACAAATCAATACCATTAACACCAGCAAAACTTCTATTAAAACAATCATGCATAATCGAATATGCTGCAGCTTCAGGACAACCGTGATATAAAAATTTTTCAGTATCTTCATTTAATCGTTTTTGAAAATCTCTCGCATGTGCTAAATATTGCATATACCATCGTTCATTTTGAATTCGTTCAATTTTAATGATTTCTTGATAGTTATTTTTCATTGTCTCATCAAAATCCATAACAATCGATTTATATTCATTTGTATTTTTTGATAAAATAAATTGCATTTTATCTTCGTTTGATGTTTGCCAAGTTGAAGGTAATTTATAATCTATTGGTTCGTGATTTGATGCTAAAAGTTGTTTACAAAATTCATCATAAACATTTTGTTCATTAGGATGAATGATAAATGTAACTATCCATGGTAATTTTCTATTTTGAATTTGTTGTTTCATTTCTGTAACCATAGTTTTAACAACAATATCAACAGAACAAGCATGTTCTCCACATCCAATAGCTGGAAATGCAATTGAAGTAAAATTATATGAATTAACATTTTGAATAAGATTCCATATGAGATCAATTATTGATTGTCGAAGAATTTCAGGATCTTTATTAGGTTCCCATTTAAGAAAAAATATTCTTTTACAAGGTAATTGACCTGGTGGAGTAGAAATAATTAATGAATTTGGATTAACGCGAAATTCTTCACTGTAAGCATCTTCAACTTGTTTTCCTCCAGCTTCTAGTAAAACTTGTCTTAAATTTTCTGATGATGAACTTCCTAGAATAACATCAACCTATCATTGAAAAAAAGAAAACTAATTAAAAAAGGCAAAACTTTTTGAATTGATAAAAATGATTACTTCTTGTTTTGTAATATCTCCTTTTTTAACTTCTATTTTTCCTTGTCCTACTTTTATTGACATTCGTTTTGTTGTTGAGATTTTGTCTTCTCCTTGAAGTAACTTAATTTGCTTTTGGAATTCATCACATATATCTGTTCTATCTGGATGAATAACAAATGAAACCATTAGTGGATATTTAGTTATTTGTCGTTGAACTTGTCTAACAAGTATTTGAGCTACATGACTAATTGAACAACCATATCGACCACAACCAATTGCTGGAAATGCAATGCTTTTATAATTTTCACTTGCTGCTTTTTCCATTACATTTGAAACTAAATCTTCAATTGATTGACTAAGTATACTACTATCGGCGTTAGGTTGCCATGCAACAAAATAAACTGCTCTCGCTTGAAGTCTATCATCTATAGTGATGCTAATAACAGGTTCTCTTGGATTTTCCTTGTATTTGATTTGAAAAGACTTTCGTAGAGATGCTCCACCTGCTTCAAGAACACTTTCAAGTAAAGATTTTGATGAAGTACATATTACAATAACATCCGTCTAAATAGCATTCAAACAATATTCACCTTTTTTTTTCATTTTTACAGAACTAAACTTACTTGTTGTGTTAGCAGATTACCTTGAATAACATTAAAAAATTTGTTCGAAGCTTTTCCCTTTATCAGTTGCTATGAAAAAAAAAGCAAATAGTTGTTCACATAAATAAAACTAATTCAAACGAGGCTTGATAGTTTTAAAAAGTATTCTTCTTTTCTTTATTTTTCCAGTGATTGTCACAAATTGCGACAGAATCTTCACATATCACCACACAAATACATATATAATAACTCTAATTCATAATACTTTTATGCTCATAATCTCGTTATTTTAAAGTTAAACATGAAGGTAAAAATCCATGAAAAGGATATAACACCTAACTCAGTCTTTGAATTTTATATTCATTGTCAATATAATAAGATGAGGGTTAACATCGGGTAATGTAAAAGTTGGTTAGAAATTTGAATTATCTTCATCTCAACTACAACTTGTATCAACTAGTGCGAACCTAGGGTGTGGGTATGGGTCATACTTAGTAATGGTATGCATTTAGCGACTTCACATCTGTAAGGATGTGAGCATGGGTGAGTATGGTTCAAGCAGTCCACAACCACAGTCACACCCACACCCTCTAGCCCACATATATAGTTGTTCTCATTGCCACAATAAAGAAAGTTAGACTGTATTCATCGAATATAACTTCCTTTGGTTTTTAGAAAGAATCAATTATCAAACAAGTTGATCTGTCGAACAGACTGAATTTTTTTGTTAGATATGCGTCTTTTTAATACATTCTATTTTAAAAGTAATATATAGGATTTTTTTTTCTTGATTAGGAATCTAGAATACATCCTAGAGATGCATCAACTACTGTATAGATTTGATATTCTCGATTTGTCTTCTATGATTGAAATATAAAGATCGATGCAATAAATAATTTAAATCCTAACCTGATTTGGAAGATCCAAAATGTCCCCATTCCAAACATCATCATATTTTAAATTATATTGATTGAATTCATCTGTAGAAATAGTGTCATTGAGTTTTACTTGTTTTAAATATGATGTTGTGAGTAGTATTAAATCAGAATTAGGTGGCAATTGAAAATTATTCACAAGTGTTAATTTTTCATCATTCAATATAAGTTTTGGTATCCATCTTAAAAAACCTTCAATTGTATTTTCTTGATTAGTAAATGTAAAATTTTCAAGATTGAATGTTATTTTCTCATTATTGATAAAATCCAAATTAATAGTTATATATTTTCGTCGATAATTCATTGCTCTTTCAAATAAAAAATTAATTTTATCATTAGAATTATACCATGAATTCAGTTGTATATTAGTTTTTATCATATCAAATACTTCTATTGAAGATGAAGAATTTGTTATTCCTGTTGGATGTCTAATGAACATAATTTGCCATTGTGAATAACAATGAAAATTAAGAAGAGATGAACCTCTACAACGAACCCAAGCCAAATTTTCAATATGATCATGATTTTTACCTGATCGTAAGAACTGAACTATTGATACACTAAATGCTTCTCGAGATGCTTTTAAATGGATTTCACTAATGAATTTCTTATCAGAATCAATAATTAAAGCTTGTTGAAGTCGAGATGATGAATCCGGTGTAAATGGAAACCATCGATCATGAGAAAATGGTTTATATTCCCAAAAACAATCAATAATTGCTTCTGGACTTTTTTCGATTTCTTCAAGAATTGTTCTTTTTGGAAGAATATTTGAATTTCTTGAATAACTGAACAGAAGAAAATTGGTAAAAAATTGTCGAATATTTGGTTTGTTTTGTCCATTTTCAATGGGAGTTTCAAATGCATTATTTAATATAAAATAATCAGCTCCATGTTGAATTAAATATTCTACAATTTGTAAATGCCCATGAAAACAAGCTGCATGTAATGCTGTTGAACCGATTGTTGCTTTTAATGTTGATAAACTACCTCTGTCAATATAATCTTTATTTTGTGTATTAACTGAACATTTACCCATTTCAATAAGATATCGAACTAAATTAAAATGATTCTTTCTTGCTGCAGAATATAAGAGAGTTGTTCCATAAAGACCAGATTTATCTTTTAATTTTGGATAGTTTTTAATGAATTTTTCTATCATGTTTTGATCTCCATTCCATGCAGCTTGACAAGCCTCAGATAAACTTAATCTACCTTGAAGATCATGTAAAAAATGATATAATTTATCTTCTGTAAATGACGTGGAAAATATTTTTTCTTCAGCATTATAATTATATTCATTTAATTCGTCAAAGAGATAATTTCGACATTGAGAAGATAAAGATGAAAGATTGTCATCTAATAGACCATTTATTTTCTCCTGAAGGTTACTTAATATTTGTTTTTGATTAGATTGTCTTGATTGTTTTTTTAAATTATTAATTGTATCAGAAATAGCGTGGATAATTAATTGTAGACATTGTTTTAATTTTTTTTCATCATTTTCACTCGTCATTTTTCGCAAAAAGTGTCAGAGTAAAAGTAACGTTTTGGTCTGTGCAACAATGTTTATCAAAAACAAAAAAAAAAAAACAAATGATGCTATGCGAAATGAGAATTGAAGAATTCTTTTGCTTTTCGAAGCTTCATAATATTTGCTTAAGATGTTTTTTTAGTTTCTTCGTTTCAATGACGAAAAAAAAAAGTTGACTAGCTAATGAAAGACAAAAGATATTTTACCTATTCAAACATGAATAAAATAATAAATCTTTCAGAGAAAGGTTTAAAACCCAAAGGAAAAAGTACATCAATTTTCAATGATATAGATGTATGTGTAGCTGTAGTAGGCAGTTTATATCGATATGTGCGGTACGGTACGGGTGTGTTGTGGGTATGAATTTGCGTTGTTTTTTCTCTCACACTCACCCTTTGTAAAAAAAAAAACTGAGTATATTTTTTATCATTGATCACAATTTATTTTTAATATGAAAATGGAAGTTTCATATTTTGTTTTCTTAAGAATAGTCATACTTACTACACAAGACAATGGTAGTTTGATGTGTTGAATTACTTTTCTTTGCATGCGCACATGGTCGTGCAAAAAATCTATGAGTTGCGTAGAAAAAGAAAAAGAAAGAAAAATAAATCTGACAATAGGCAACAGGTAGTCTCATAGAGAATGAAACAAAATTCAACGAGAATAATAAAATGGATTATATTGTTTCCCGTGTCGTTTCATTTTTCATTCAAATTCACAGTTGACTTACATCCTTAAAAAAATATTTGTGAAAGCAACTTACTGATTTTTAGTAATTTTGTACTAATTCTTCTACTTAATGAACGTTAACTGTGATGAAAACGTTAATTTCTACCGCAAAAAGAAGTCGATTGTAATGTGTCGCAGCAACTTTCTCTATTAATTCATTTTTCTAACTAATGGCTATTATTGTAGCACCATCTTTAATAAATGGCTAAACTCTGAGACAGTGAAAACAATTGCTGTAGATATTATTGATGGCTTGAGCACTCTCACACATACTAGTAAACGTGATTTTTACTTATACCTGGTATTTCTCTGAGAATATAGAAATAATCATCCTATGAGAAATAAAAAAATCCTCAAAAAGAAGAATCACAGTTGATCGACAGATTTGAGAGATGATCGTGACATGAATTTAACAGCACAATATATCTTTTAGATTCTAGAAAATACATAGTTTTCTAAAAAAAACAAATGAAACTTCTATAGAAGAATATATCGGTAAACTTTGACAGAAATATTTTTTATGGATGATCAAACATATAAATGTGACATATCCGAAAATACATAAATCATAACTATCGGAGGATCCTTGTTTCAGTTAGATCTAATGAAAATAATATTCAAAATGAATACTTTTTTCATAACAATGTAGTCTGTGCAGATAATTATCAAAATAATTTTGAACTACATTTCACATCTCTAATCTTTCTGTTTCCAATTAATATGGACGCCAGCAATGTCAATATAAGTGATTCACTATCAGTCTTCTCTATTGTCAATCATAGATTCATACGGCACAGGAATGACACTTTATATTCACTTTAGCAAGTAAAGTAAAGTGAAATACAATACTTAAAATTAAATATAATGCTTTGGGTATGAATGTTTTCTTCTCCAGCTAGTCATACCCACCAAAGAAAGAAACCCAATCGAATCGAATTGAATCAAGGTTTTCTTACTCATTTCAACTTTCAGTCTTTTATATCCAAATCCACACTGTTCTAGTCGATATTTACATGCGTGCAATTGTTATGACTGCCTTTGGTTGAGATAGTGCAATTCGATGATAACAAAACTAAATATCAGGCACACAAATAGGGTTCAACGATTGAAAAGAAAGACGAGGGGCGTAAACAAGCTTTTTGAAGTGGGGATCGATCTTTCTTTCGTTTCAGAGCACAAGCTGCATTGCGATGATAAGCGAAAATTTTATGACACAGCCATTGTTTGGCTATCAGCAAGCAAGAAATAAAAGTCTTCAACATTCTGGGCAGGGTGATTCGCTTTTTGCGTCTCTGCTAAACACTGCAGTTTAGCCGTGTATTTTTTTATGAAAGAAACCAAAAGAAAAGATGTAATGTCATCGAAGAAACGAAAACAAAGTTCACCAGGAATAAACTAACCCTTTTGTAGGTGTCGTAAGCAGCGTTTACACAAAAGCATTCAATAGTTTAAAATACCAAATATATTCATTGGGTTTCTTAGAAAGCTGTTCGCATAGCACAATACCCA
The DNA here is from genome assembly GCA_905329745.1 of Rotaria sp. Silwood2. Classification (NCBI taxonomy): domain Eukaryota; kingdom Metazoa; phylum Rotifera; class Eurotatoria; order Philodinida; family Philodinidae; genus Rotaria; species Rotaria sp. Silwood2. Next base: position 358,984 of record CAJNSZ010000053.1, on the reverse strand, counting down.
AACTTGCGAAAATTCATGCACATGTGATTCCAATATTCTCAGCCGTATCAAAACTAAATAAGCAGTGTATACGTTGGTATAATATCAATTATATTTATTTTTGTTGTACTCGCTATTGTTCATAGTCTTGGTTTGTATAAGAACTACTCTAAGAAAATCTCTCGCAGAAAACTAACTGAGAAAACTCATTTAAGAATCAATAAGAATATACCAAGTGACGTGACTCATTGGTAAATTTCATAACCATATGCTTTTTCTCTGTTAACTAACGCAAACAATGACACAGTTGAATCTGGTTTATTTCGTCTAACGCATAGTAGTGAAAAAACAAATGTTTCGAAACATGTACTGCAAGTCGAGATTCAGACTCAGGTAAGAAAAAAACAACTATTGTCGTCCCATTCGCAATGAATCATCACTATGAAGAAAAGCATGCATGCGGATGACATGATGCAATTACTTTATTGCGTTTCTTTTGCATATAAAACCTTACATATTATTTCTTGCTTACTTGTTTTTCTCTTTCACAACTACCACTGTCACAAAAACATAAGACATGCTACCCGCTTCTCAATCTACAACGCCAGGAAATACGGTTGATGATTGTACCATATGTCTAAGTGCTCTTGCACCAGGCACTCCTCTCTTGACTTTGTCCTGCAGTCACAAATTTCATTTCCAGTGTCTAGCATCAAACATCAAAGCAAAAAATAAAGAATGTCCTTTGTGTCGAGCCACAATTGAGGATTCTGTCGTTCAATTACTAGCAGGTCCTATCCAGTCGTCACAACAACAACAACAACAACAAACAATTCCAGTTCCACCTCATGTAGTTAATGTGAGTAGTTATATGTTTCATCATTGTTACTTTACTAGTCGATATCGATACAATCATACATTGAGGAATACTTTGATGCTCATGATATCTTATAGGTTGTTCCTTCAGTCGAAGATCTCATTGATGAGGTTGCTGTACGAGAACTTTGTGATCGTCTTGCTTCTGCTCGTCAGGCAGCAGTTGCTTCTCTCAATGATCCTGACAATCTCCCATTGATAACTGCTTCAACAACATTAGAATATGGAGCTCAACTTGCGCATGAAGAATCAAATATTTATGGTCTTGTCACTCTTCAAGCACCAGCTGTTCTCTTATCAGCAGAGACCGGATCGTTGTTATCGTCTCATGTTCCAATTGATCTTGTTTGTGTTGTTGATCAAAGTTCATCGATGTCGGGTGAGAAAATAGCATTATTGAAACAAACTCTGGTCTACATTGTCGAACAAATGAATGAACTCGATCGACTAGCTATTATTTCATTCAACACTGAAGCCTTTGATCGTTCACACGGTCTCAAACGGATGAATCAACAAAAGTGAGTCTAACATTCGCTCATAGAGAAATATTCTTAGGTGTTTCTCTGGGAATGTGCACCAAAAATAGTGTTGAGTTATCAACTAAGATGAGCTGATTCCAAGTTTAAAATAAGTAGAAAAAATCGTCTAATTATTGCAAATCTACATGTTAGTGCAGCATAATTCCCGTAGAATAATCAGTTTTGTCTCTTGCGAGTAAACTAGAGCGAAGAGCCCGTATAGAAAGATTGAATGTGAGAGTGTATACGAAAGTGACTACATGAAGAATGATTGAGAACTTAAGTTTATCTATAGAATTTGTTATTATACGCGAAATTATAACATTATGAGTCATTTCATTTCAATCGTATTGTCATGGATTGTGACGAGTGAAGAACATCATGATGAGAAAAATGAATATATCTAGAATTCCTAGTCAAAACGAATGACGCATATTTCGCCTACTTCATCTCTGTAAGTTATCGCATAGAAAATCCGCATTTGAAGAAAAAAAAAGGTCTAAATCTACTTGCAGATATGATTCATTAAAGAATAGATTTGACAATTCTGTTTTGAGAAATAGATGAAAAAAAATGAACAGCAAATTAANGTATTAATTACTAACTGATTCAAAACATACGATACTACGCACTAGTGACTACCAGTGGCTACCATTACACTTGCTATGGGTGTCATGAAGAGACGAACACGCGTGACAACATCCGTGGTAGTCCTTGATCAATTGTTGTATACGCTAATTATTGATAATGAAGTAATAATGCAATTACTTGTGGAAATCAGGTTGAACAACCAGTATGGAGTTCATATCAATTTGAATTATTTTTGTAAGGGTGAAGAGGTGAGTATTTTCTTTGCGTTAACCCGCATCCAAACTCACACTCACACGTACGCACGTAAACCGTCGTAAACTACATCATACTTCATACGCATACAGGATGATCGGAACTTCTGAAAAATAGGAAAAGTTTCTGAATTTTGAACATTCTTCTGATTTTTTTTGGATGTTTTGATTTTTCTAATTTTTCTGCTTTGTTCTGATCTATCCAAATGCGAAACTTTTCAGATCGCAGGTTCTCTATTAAAATTGGGTACAATGTCAGATTATCGCAATTGTTTGGATACGAATTTAGTGATTGGTGCACTTAAAATAAGAATTGTTGATAAGAATTCTTGTGAACGATTTATTAACATATTATCTACAACACAGTTGTTCAAGTCAATTCGAAAAAATGCAAAATATAGTGAAAAGATCGAAATAATACTACGTAATCTATTTTTCGTTGAATTTCTTAATCTATACAATATATGGATGATTTGTTTTTGTACTTGTCTTTTGTGAACGAGTGTTGAGTTTAGCGGAAAAGTTCGATATTAAGTGTTATTGAGTAGGTTTTCTTGTATTAGTGAAAATATATACTCATTATATTATCTTTTTTTTTAATAGTAAAGCACCTTTGCAAATAGAATATGAATCATTGAATGTCAGTATCTTGACACAATGCCCACTAGTTTTCAAAAGGCTGCCCTTTCTTATTGATATCTGATTTTACAAAAAAAAAAATTCTTGATCATTTTCTGATTTTTAAATTTTTGATCTGGCCACCAGTACCCGTATGACAATCCAAGATTGTAAGTAAAGGATGCATCAGATACAATTAAGAACTATAGAATTATGGTTCAGTGTTGTGTTCAAAACGAAAAGTATTCGGAAAAATTTGTTTCAGAAATGTTTGGTTCAATAAATATGAGATGAAATGACTGTTAAACGTTATGGTTTACCGCTCAGAACTAACGAAGCTCCACACATATCTTTCGATTGATTTCGTAGAAATATTCTGATACAACAGAAATCAACCAATAGCTCTATAAATACCATTGATGACTTTTGAACTTTATTATTGATATATAATAGAAACCAAGGAAATCGGACTGATTCTGTCAAAATTGTGTTTGAACAGCAGTATTAAAGGAAAACAACAAACGTGTTTAGTGTACAATAAATATGTTCTATGTTGTGTTTTCGAGTACAACTCGTCTGGTTCCATCTATAAAATATCTTGAATCAAAAAATAAATCCAGAATATTTTTACATAATACACTCGAGAATTGAATAAACATAAGTATTATATACTCATTACTAGCTTCAATATATTCTTGTCATTCTGTTAACGTTTCTGTGGTAAAAATTATAGGGAGCGACATAAGCAAAACGTTTTTGATTTAAAACACATGTTTGCAGAAACTAACCGATAACGAGAAACATTTCATTCGATTAAAAACCAAATGCAGAATTTTTTCATACCTAAACTATAACACAGGAAATTTTGGGCCGAAATCATAAACTAAGTGCATAATCTGCTAAAAAAGTGTGCACCATATAGGATCTGACAATATACTATTTTATTTTGAAACCGATTTGAATTGAATTAAGATTTTTTAAGATCAGACCGAATCGAATCAGATTAATTTTTTTTTCTCACTTATTCGGTTGACTGTGGTCTCTTTTTTCTCATATATTGCGATGGACGAGAGCATTTAAATTAATATAAAAGATAACCGCTAAAGCGCTCATCACACTACTCGAATTGACACTGAATTAAGGCACGTGATTGGTATAAAATTTAAAACACAATTAAATTATCTTTTCGAGACAAATTCAATTTTAGTGCATCAATGGAATGAAAGCTTGATTACATATAACAAAACAGTGAAATATACATGAATAGATAGCAGAGCTCTAAGCAGGTCACATGACCTGCCTAGGCTTGTCTGTCTGTGACAGGCACAGGCCAAGATTTTTAGGCGTGACCGAGCCCTGTGTCAGGCCTAGGCAGATCGTCTGATCTCTCTAATTGGCTTTTAATATAAACTTTTAATCTTTTAAATTGAATTATTTATAGAAAACAGATTATGGTTAGTTAATTTTCAATGATAACAGTTTAATATGACAAATTACATGTGTCGGCAAGCGTAAATATTGAAAAAAAAGGCAACAAAATTCACTGCCATTCTGAATATGTCATCAGCACAATGGAAGGGTTATTAGAAGTGGTGAAACCGTTACTGTCGCAAGCTTTGTTTTCTTTTCTATGAAAACCTGTTAGACAATGCTATAGAAAATAATTGTTTGTACAATCAACCTTATCCTTTGAAATAGTCAATAATCCCTATGCATGTCATATCTGACCTTTGATAACAAGCAAGTCTGTTTAAATATCGGCATACTGGTCGATCACACAAGTGTTAATATATTTTGACATAGATTTTTTTGCACTACAAATTTCTCTTAAAACAGCGTAGAAAAACGCTGACTACTGAAGAGTGTCCTAGGAATATTGTTTCTGAGACATGATATTTCAGGTGTGTTGAACTAACACTTTGTTGGTTTCGATGAGAAGAAACACAGTTTGAATAAAAATAAACATCAAGTTATGAATCAGTATTGAAACATCCACTAGATTTATGTGAACATTAAAACGTTTTCAAATCGACAAAATGGATCGCGTGTCAAAATAGTTTCATCAGTGAGAAATACTCCTATTACTGGACAACGGTGTAGTTGTGATGGTCAGTGAGGAGAACAGATCAACACCGACAACTCACATCCACATCCCGACTGCATTTCAAGATGCAGTTTTTTTGGTTACTTTTTTATTTATTTTCCTTTGGAACAAAACAAAAGCTTGTTAGCGCAACCGCTTTGGGGCTGAAATGTGGAACTCACATATGCTTTCTAGCCTCATTAAACTAATACAAAAACCGATGACATCTACAGCAGATCTTGCACAGTATCATATATATTAATCAAGTCACAAATAATGATATTCATTATTTTTCAAAATTATAACTTGATCAATTTTCCAAAAAAAAAAGTCTAGAAAATCTAACATCTTTCATTCCCGATTGCTAAGGTCTGTAATGGAGGCCTGTCTGTAAAGGGGGATATCCGTAATGGCGGCTTTTGTTGCTAAGCGTCTGCAACGGAGGGGTGGATAACCGCAAAAATTTGATCTTAAAACATACACTCACTATTTTCTTCGAAAATATATGTGAGCTCTACAATACAACAAGGATCATTTTACTTTGTTGTTTGTTTTACTTGCACAGCTCGTTGCTTTTCAACGCACGTCTTACGTACCTAGCAAAAAAAAGAACGACAATTTTATCGAATCACGAGTAGTAAATAATTGTATCTGGTAGTAGTTAAATCTATTGAAGTCATTCGTAGTCTGTTACGCGGATGAATCATTTTCCTTTACTTAAAATTAATTATTATTACATAACCTTTAGTTTTTATAAAAGAGATAAACAGTTACCAATCAATTTCATAATATTAGTTTTGACTGATCGTGTTAGACAGATATAGTCGAATGTCGAGTTTCTTCCTATTTCAGGAAGGACTCAGCATGGCATTGTTTGATCCATCTAAGAAAGAAATTCTTCATACATCATGTTCAGTCCAGACAGCAATATGTTTTCATCTGACAATATTGGAGAAAATCCCTGCACAAATGTCATTGTCTATCACCTTTTTCGTTTTAATCTATCATATTTGAGCAAGATTTTTGTTCACTATTGTCTGTAAAAAAAAACGCTGTTTGGTTTGAACTGATGAGTGACTGAAAAAGGATTCTGTCTTACATGGCTTAGATAACACCATACTGAGTCCTCTTTGGAGTAAAGAAAGACTTAAAATTCAATGATATTTGCCTAACATAATTGTTTAAACTTAATTTTATGTAAACTAAATGTGGGGTGTGGGTGTATTTTGATTTCCTTCGCACGCATATTCACACTCACACTAATTTATTTCATATTGTGAACATCAATTACCTTTGAAATATGACGACATCATTTAATAGCAATACAGTCATTCGAAAGACAGATGTCATTCAATCATGATGCTGTTGAAATCTCGTTCAATCTCAACGTTTTGGGGGATTGTAAGGTTTCATCATCTTCATTTAATAATAACTCAATGTTGATATTAATGTAGTTCGTGCTAAAAAAATCTAGTTGATTGTCATTGCTGACATAATCAACAGTAAACGAAATAGAATAAAGTCGGTCCTACTTGAATTCTTATCGACCTTCGATGGACATAATGGCATCATTACACCATTAGTATACTCAGCGATCATGTCAGCTTTCTGGCCGCTGTTGACATTATCTGAATCGAATAAGTTCGATTATTTTCTGTTTCTTTCAGAAGTCTGAATGAAAAAATAATGTTATTAATGGTAATTAATCGGTTTTAATTAAGTTCTTATTTTCTATTTTTATCATTAGGTGTAAACGAACGCCATCATATTCCACGTGAAGGAGGCAGCTAAAAATATTACAAAATTTATTTTAATATATTCTCATGTTTTCGTAAGTGTTTAGAACAGTTTTAGACATACGACGTTATAAATAAACCTTCATTCTATTTATTTAGGTCTATGCCGTACATTTACTTGAACTACTGATGGCATATCGGGTGATGTAAGCGTACCGACTTATAAAAGTATTTATTGATATAAATTATTATTTTCTTTAATTTAGATCATACTGAACATCACAATGCAAAGAAAGTCTTTATTATACACATTATTATATCACAAAATCAATTTATTGTCTACGAGAATTTCCATTTATTCTTAAACTCGTAAGACTGTGGATCAATAGGTTTCGTACCCTGGTCATATCGGTAACACATGAAATTGCCCCTGGTATAGCGTATATTATACCGGATGGTCTACCAGCGATTTGCGTTCGGTTCGAAGTCACACGGGAAGCTTTATAGTATAGTTTTTAGTAAAATTTTTTCGATAACAATGTGTAAGTTATCAGAAGAATACCAGAACGTTCGAAAAAAAAGATCCTTGTATCTGGATTATTCAAGAGAGACTGACATTAGTCGTTTATTTTAAAAGAGACAATTAGAGAGTCTGTTGTTTAACGAATAGCATTGGAGCAATGTTGAAGTGCACTTAGTAGGATCAACAAATGACAATTGATGACAGGTTGAGCAGATTTACATAAACCATTCTCGTTAACATGAGCTTTCGAATGGATTGAAATGAATTAGCAAAATAAGTTTTTCTGTATCAATAAAATATGCATTTGGAATATAGAAAACAGTGAAAATTAGCTTAGAACAGTTGTACAAATTTATTATTATAACTTAAGATCGTTTTCAGACACTTCGAAATCATAAGGAAAATTATTTTCACCTCGTGATAGAATCAAATATTCTATGCTAAATCGCAAAAATTAATGCATTAAGAAGGATTATATTTCTAATCGATAATTAAGTACGTGCAGAGAAATCTTGCAACTGTATTTTGTTATCAATTATGAAATACGGTGACGAAAAAAGTAACAATCGTATGTACAAATATCGGCCAATGATTTGAAAGAAGAAGTAAACAAACTTTTTGAAGTAGAGAGAAACTTGTTTTTTCGTTTGCCAACTATCGAAAGAAAAAATTTTACGAGAGAGTGGGTATTTTTGCCTATTATTGAGCAAAAGCCATCTCCAATATTTGGATGGCGACTCTCACATCTTTTTTTGCGGTTCTTCGAACTACTTAAGCCTGCTCGTTTATCTTTTCTAATGAAAGAAACTAAAAAACAAATAGTGTGTGACTCATGATACCAAAAGAAAAACACCTATGATAAAGTAATCTTTTATACGTAGATGCCGCTATGAATACTTGTACAACAGTATTCAACAATTTGAAATAACGAACTCATTGGTTGATCTTTTTAGAGAACTATCCGTATTGCGCAATAACTAAGCTTGACCAAAATCAAACCCATGTGATTTTAGTATTATGAATTATACCGAAATAGAATAAGCGGCGTACTTCGATATATCTTCAATTATGTCTAATTCTGTTGTACTCTCTATTTTTCTCAGTGCTCTATAGTATAAAATTGACTTAAAGAAAGTTTCTCATTGGAGAACATATGAAATGATTCATGTAAGAGTCGATAGAATTACATTTAAGCGAAGTGACTCATTCGAATTTTTTTCCGTCTGGGTCATGTTGTCTAATGTAATATAAATAATGACAGAATTTTTTTTTTTAATGTTATCCGATTCGTGCTGATAAAGCAAACAAATACTTCACAATACGTAGTGAAAACTGTGACTCAAGTCTAAAGAAAGAACACAATATTATTTTGTCATTAGTCATCAACATCAACAAGTGTACACCTCCTGATTGGATGATGCAATAACTTTATTGTGTTTCAATGATATATAACGTCTAACATATATTTACTTCCTTTCAATTTACTTTCGTTTACACAACTGTTATTATTACAAAAAAGCTAAAATAAAACATGCTACCTGCTACTCAATCTGAAGCATCAGGAAATACTGTTGATGATTGTACAATATGCTTGACTGCTCTTGCACAAGGCACTCCTCTTTTGACATTGTCCTGTGGTCACAAATTCCATTTTCAATGTCTAGCATCGAACATTAAAGCAAAAAATAAAGAGTGTCCTTTATGTCGTGCTGCCATTGAGGATTCGGTTGTTCAATTATTAGCTGGTCCTACTCAACCACCATTGCAACAACAACAACAACAAAACCCATTCATAATTCAAATTCCAAGCCCAACTCCGACTCCTATAGTAAGTGTGAATAGTTAAATGTTTGGTAATGCCCATTTTCGTTGAATCAATTCATAAACCAAGAAGAAATCCGAATTCAATATGATTGATTCTATTATAGCATTTTATTATAATTAATTAGTTTATTACTAAATCGGTTGATTATGGTTTGAGTTAGGAAATTACGAATGTGACTGAAAATGTAGATTTTATTTCATTTCATATTCACACTTGATGAGGCAACTGACTGTGATAGTTACCAAATCAGATAGTAATCAATCGATTTATTAATAAAATAATATATTTTAATAAAATTTTACAAATTGAATGAAGCATATTCAATCCGGATTTTCTTCGATTATGAATTCATTCGATGATATTGACATCAATGAAAATAACTTAAACAAAAATGTTTTACTATTCTATATGAACACAATTAAACATGATGAAATAACTTAATGCTGATAATATCTTATAGGCTATTCCTTCAGTGGAAGATGCGGTCGATGAGGCTGCTGTGCTAGAACTTTGTGATCGTCTTGCTTCTGCTCGTCAGACTGCAATTAATTCAATCAATGATACTGACAATATTCCATTGATAACTGTTGCAACAACATTGGAATATGGAGCTCAAGTCTCGCATGAGGAATCAAATATTTACGGTCTTGTTACTCTTCAAGCACCAACTATTATCTTACCAACAGATGCTGCATCGCTAGTGTCGTCTCGTGTTCCAATTGATCTTGTTTGTGTTGTTGATCAAAGTGGATCGATGTCAGGTGTCAAAATAGCCTTATTGAAACAAACCTTGGTTTATATTGTTGAACAAATGAACGAATTCGATCGATTAGCTATTATTTCATTTGATACTACAGCTTTCGATCGTTCACACGGTCTCAAACGAATGAATCAACAAAAGTGAGTATAGCATTCCCTCATCGACAAACGCTTACATGAGTGTCGCTCGGAAGTTCTACCAAAAATTGTGTAAATTGATCCGATGAAATGTTATAATTTGAAATCTAAAATCAGTACAAATTATTGCCAAGCTTTTTCAAGCCTACCTGTTAAAGTAGCATCGGTTCAGTAAAATAATCAATTTTGTCACTTTTTAAGTAAAAAAAAATGTTAAGACCTAATATAGAAAGATGGTAGGATATATTGTCTTGAGTAAAGAGTTCCCAGTTTCTCTTCTCGGTAGCATGGTCTATGTTTGTGTAACGTGCCATTATAAAAACAACTAATCGAAGAATTGTCAAAAATATATAATCTGTAGAACTTAACATTATACAAACACTTGTGACACTATTGATTATTTCACTTCAGTTTTGTTATCAAAGATTATGAACAGTATCATGAGACAAATGATAATAAATAGAATCACTAAACAGAACAAACGACATACGTTTCATCTCTGGCTAATTTTATTCAGTTCATAAATGTAAATTATCGTATAGCACTTTATATTCGAAGAGAATAAACTATCTCAATCTATTTGCTGACAAGAACTACTAAAGAAAAAGTCCAATGTTACAAAATAGAAAAAAATAACGAATTGCAATTGCTTCATAGAATATATACCTCATGTTTAATGATCGAGGTCATATACAAAACGTTTATGAATCTATTTTGTATTTATCGGAATAAAAATCAAGAAAATGTAACACGATTCAAAACAAATATTCATAAGTTTGAATTAGAACAGTTGTTTCGTATATCGCATTTAGAATATCGATTGTGTTTTCGAATGCTATATATAATAAAATATTTTTGTACAGGTACTCTTTCTATATAAAACAGAAGATAGATTGAACACACAAGGATACAGAAAAATTTTTACAAAAAACTCATGTAGTGTATCGCAATATGTCCATATGAAATGTTCAGAAAATGTTGACTATAGGTTTCTACTGAAGCAATTTCATTATTATTCTATTTAATTTTTAAGATCATTGTACTTTAACTGAGAATCAACTTATATATTTTTCGTTCACACTCGAGAAACTTATTTTCCCATATTGCATTCAAAAAACAATGTACTAGTAAGATGTTTCTCGACGTTCTTTTAGCAAACAGACGTTGATTAATGCGATTAATACTGATATAACCGATGGAGGCGGTACTTATATCGGAAGTGGATTGCAAATGGGCATCAACTTGTTAACTGATCGTCAAACAAAAAATCCATTAAATGCTGTACTCTTGCTCACCGATGGTCAAGACAATGATACTCATGATTATACACAACTAATGCAAACTTTGCCCAGTGGTGTTCAATGTCACACTTTTGGTTATGGACCCGATCATACGGCCTCATTATTAGTACAATTAGCCGAACAAGGAAATGGAGGCACATTCACTTATATTGTAAGTTGAAACTAACTATTTGATGTTCAAATTATCAAGACTAATTGTTTATTTATAAATCTTTTAAATAGGATGAACAACACGCCATAGGTCCTTCATTCGCGATGGCTCTCGGTGGCCTATTCACGTGTATTGCACAAGAAGTTCATATCAATATTGAATTCACTGGAGACTATAAGGTCACTCATGTTCATTCAAAATATAAATATGAACCTGAACAATTACCTTCAGGAAAACTTGATGTTAAATTACATGATTTGAATGCCGAAGAGAAACGAAATTTTGTTTTTCAATTGCATGTACCTAAATTGAACAATAATGAACAAAATGTTGATATGAATAGTCAAGAATCAATATCATTGACTCAATCTTCAGAAGAAATACAACTATTTGAAAATCAAATCATTGGTAAATATCAGCAAGAACCGATTTCTTTCTTGAGTCGGACATTACCATCACTGCTCAATTGTTTTTTTTTTGACTAGGTAATGTGACCGTCACCTACATTGATCCGAATACTCGTCACACAATAACGACAGATCCAGTTTCTTTCAATTTGGTTCGAGGTTCTCATCCTCCAACAGATCTGTTTTGTGTCAATCATGAACTTGACATTCAACGAAATCGTGTAGAAACTACTCATGCACTCGCAAAAGCCATGACTGAATATGATTACCGAGAATCACGTGCTATTCTCGAAGCTCAAGTAAACAAGATCAAGGCCAGTATATCTGCACAAGATCCATTTTGTCAAAAGTTAATTCAAGATCTTGAATATCGCTATCCATCAGAAACTGCTTATCGATCATCACACCATAATTATTATCGATGTCAAGCAACAGAACGAGGTACATACATGCCGTTAAGCACTACTAGCACACGTCAGTATGTGAGTAGCATCCAACAGCATATGGCTTATGATTTCGAAAATAAACACTCTTCATAAAATGTACGATAATAGTTCTTATCGTAATGTTTTCATTTTCTATTTTTTCATTAAAATAATTTGGACAATATGATTAACGACGTTTTATAATCTGCAGCCATCATTATGTCTGCTAAGATTATACAGGATAGTTTTTATTATGAGCTGATCCTTTTCGTCTTTTCGATCAATTCAGTTAATTTCTTCTTATAAAGTGTTGCATACTCTTGGTCTATACTTCTTTCATGAGACTTGGTTAAGTCTTCACATCGACTTTTTTTGTTGCATATCTATGAGAATTGTTCAAGTACGATTAATATATTCTACTTGATAATGCGTGCATCGCTTGAGTGATTATTCTCTACAAACAGATTGGGTAGCACTTATTATCTCTTTTTATCTTATAGAACAGTTAAAAATTCAAAAAATACTCAAATACATAACAAACTCATCAACACGAGCAGACCTATACGTAAAAATGCATCTCGAGACAGACTTTTCACTCTTATTTTCTTTTGACGTGAATCTTTGCACAAAATACTTTCATTTCGAATAGCACAAACTAAAAATGAAAAAACTTTTAAGGTGCATATTTCAAAATTGAATTATTCTGTTAAAAGCTCAATTATTCTTTCAGATCGTCTGAAATTGATTCAGTGAAGGACAAAGATCGACAAAGAGAACATAGCTCCTGTTGTCAGTGAAGTAATATATGTATGATGTATTGCATGCTAATATGGTATGTGATTGTAGATAAAGAGAAGATCCGTTTCCAAATCCATACATATCCACATATTCTTGCTCATTACTATATTTAAAGCAATCACACATTAGCAAATCATGGGCGCCTTAGAGCATATTCTCGCTTTTAATACATTTATCAGAATCATCAAAAGCTGTAAAACTAGTTGTTTGATTGAATTCTTAGGCTTTATTATGATTTAAATAGGAGATTTTCGAATGTTATTTTAATTTCAACAAATAAAAGATTTTTATATTTTAAGCCATTTAATTATATTACATCTAACAAATTTTCGTCGAATTCTTCTTGATAATTTAATTAAGTCAACATCGATTTATTTAAACAATCTATACAACAAACAAAAATTTAAAAATTTGAACATTGTCAAAAACGTATCGTTGGCACAGGAAAAAACAAAGAAACATTTTCCCTCATAAAAGCTCAAACCCGCAAATTAGTACGAATATTAATTTTGTCTGATAAAGTTTGAAAATTCGTGCAACAATTATATCTTAGATACCATTGTACTAGAAAGTGATAGAGAAGTCAAAAACCTGAAGAGAAGAGGACAAGACAAATACTGACTTTCGACTGTATTTGTCTTCCTTGAGTACAGTTCATACAACATAAGATGAGGTTAAAAGTTGTATCTAATATATGTAAGTAGATGCAAGATGTTGACAAGATGATATCGAAAATAACAAGGATCAAAAATGCTTATTTTCCTCATTATTAACATACATTCTTGCAATAGATTTTTAAAGTTTGTCTGGTGAGATTCATATTATTTTAAAACTGACTGTTGACATTCTAAAGATTGAGAGAATACCAAAAAAATCTGTCCATAGTGTACCTTTTGATCATTATCAAATGAACCGAAATCTCGAATCTATTAACAAAACAGTTTATGCCATGTGAGAATATCGTCAGTATCAATATGCCAAGCACTTGTCATAAGTATCGCTTTTACATCACTATTGTTACTACAAATTTCTCCTAATAAACACATCTCCATCTCTCAGTTTTTCTATTCTTGTTTCAATTCGTCATCAGTAGTCACGATTTCATCATGAAACGAATATTATTCCGAGAATCAGATTTGACAATTTCTATGTTATTCATAATTATCTTTGGTGAAGTGTATGTAAGTGTTCACGACTTTTGAACCAAGCTTACATTAAGAGGTCGTTCAGAAAAATTATAATTCTCAAACGTATTCTAAGAAGATGCGTACTACAATCTTGATGATGGATTATCTCATCGATTATTATCTGGATTAAAGGCTAAATCAGTTGTAAATCTTAATAAAAATGCGAACCATCGAGTTTCATATAGAATCAAAAACAAAATTCTGCAATGATCTTCACTAAACCATTTTATTATTTCATTCATATTCTGAATATGAATGAAAATTTCCTCGTAAAGATCTAGAAAGTTTGTTTATGACACATTGAGAGCAGAATTTCGATATAGGTTTGAAAGATGTTCATTATAGTAACAGATCTGCTTGTAGATGGACAGTATACTCAATGCTCACACTCGCAGATACTGAAGTACAGTACACAACAT
>CAJNSZ010000053.1:302911-344299 GCA_905329745.1 Rotaria sp. Silwood2 | reverse complement strand
AAATAAGTCTCAGATGAAACTTTAATTTGTTCTTGAAACATTTATAATTTTCTTTTTGAGTTCCAATATCTCCTATAAAATTTCTATGCAGTTATTTTGATTCAGAATAAATGAATAAATTATCGCAATAAGTTAATCATATGAAATTATTTTTGTTGTGAAACAAATAATGCAGCTAAAATAGACAAAAGAAACGCGATTATTTTAGTTCGTATTAGAAAAAAAACCATGGTATTTTTTTTTATTACAGTGTATAGTGCAAACAAACGATAACCTAATCAACAAGTCGTCTTTCATATAATTATACAATGAAGATTAGTTTGTTTTCGAGTACAATAATTAGATCAAAAGCAGAATCAATAGAGCTAGAAGATCGAAACTGCTGATTTTAAACATTTGTATAATTTTCGATTGCTAGCTTAGCATTAATGTTAAGGACGCCCTAATACTTTTCTTAGCTCCAGAAGTAAGAGCCGGTTTCCACAGAAAAACACCAGAAAATGCTAGGAGCTTGAAAGCGAGAATCCAGTAAACGGATCCGGTGGTTGGATGTATCTGGTTTCGTTTGCAACCAACACAAACCGGGCAAATTCAATCACTACATACGACCGGCGGATACCTGCGTCATTATCCTAGCATTTTTCGACCAGAAACGGTGTCTTTCCTGCGAGTTCTCGCCAGAAATTTACGGATTCAGTGGCCACAATCATTGTCCCGGGCTGTTAAAATTAACAAATTTATTTGATACGTGCAGTAGTATTAAGTTAGCATTAGCGTAATGCTAACATCTATCAGAATTATGTGAAGTTTTTGTAAGATATATGAATTTTGTCCTAGTATCAGATTCTAAGTAATCGAATTTTCTTTATATTTTATCGAAGATGGAACTGCACCAGTCTGAGTTGATTACATCGGCCGGTCCACTAGTGCGACTATTTGATCGGTAAAAACCAGTGTACTGGTGATCACTGATTCACCGAAAACTGAATGTTATATCGATCCATTCTTAAACCGCAACATTATCTTACGTTGAGTGATCGAAACGACCAACTTCATAAAATATAAACGATACAATACAATTCAGGCCAACAGGAATTTCGGATGACACCCACCCTAGAAGCATAAAGACATATCATTTAGACCAGTCAAAATCGTTCAACTAGAAGGTCGGCCGGTCCAAAACTGTTCTTAGCAACTACAGTCCATTGTAACCTGAGGCAAAATAGCTGAAGTGTGACTTTTTCGCGGCCTCTTCTATGGAGTCTGGTGTTTTCCAAACTTACTTGGCACTCATTCTAGGTCTTTCATATGTACATCAGTTTTTTTCTAATATAAGTACGATAAAGAGAACTCAACTAAATAGAATCTGATGTAAGCACTAAATTGATATAACTACAAAAAAAAACCCCAGATAATTATGATAAGTGTTAGAATAATGCTCATACAAAAATATTCAATTAATTTTTTAACTTTAGTAGAAAAGAATGAAAATTAGCATTAATTAATGCAGTTGTAATACGAAGCCAGCATCCGTGATAGAATGTTCACATGAATAAAAAAAACTGATCTACTTATTTACCATGGAATCTTGTTTCAGTGACGACTCAAAACTTACACGTTTTATTATTATTAAATGATTTTCTAATATTAAGTAAAAGCTATTTGAACTTGATCATATTGATAGAGGCTAAAAATGAATAGAATTTTTTTTTAACCATTTTTTCATGTCAGTTATTTCATTTACGATCAGCAGTGATCAAATCCGAAAGAAAAGGAGCATAACATATCGTTTTTGTTTTAGATTAAATGATTACTCGAATAGAAACTCTACCTAATGAAATTCTTTTTCATATGTTTTCTTGTTTATCATGGCCTGATATGTTAATATCTTTATGGTCATTAAATATTCGTTTTAATTCTCTTGTGTGTTCAGTTCTTTCAATAAATGACAATAGATCGAATAGTGGTATTCTTATTAGCCAAGGTTCATCTTATAATAAATGTTCTTCAATATTATTTCCATTGATTATAAATTCATCATCTCTTTCTTCTTCTATTCAACGAATTCATTTGGATGAAACAAATTCAATAACTTGTGATCTTATTTATGAATGGTTGTTTAACGAGAAAAAATTCTTTCATTTTCCTAATCTTAAATCACTTATTCTTACGCGATGTGGATCAATTGAACCAGTAGTTCGAAGTTTATTTTATCTTATTGAACATCAATTAGATGAACTTACATTGACATTTGATCAGCAAGTGTTCAGACGGTTTTTTTATGAAAAAAAATATGCGCGAGTGATTTCGGGTACAGGTAATTAATATTTTATCTGATAGTTATTTTTAAACAAGAAGATTTTTCTCTATGGGGAACAAAGTTATCATAGTTCAGGAACAAACCAATATGAGCACGCATCAGTCTACATTTTTCTTGTCTATTATGTCCTACCCGGTAGGATAAGTCTTAACTTAAATCTAATTTATCATTCACGAGACTCTCTCATAAGAGAGAGAGAGAAATAAATATGATAGGTAAAACTATATAATTTAATAGTCTATTGTTTTCTTGGTATGCAAAAAAAAAAGAATAGATGTCGAGAAAAAGATGATGAAATAGAAATAAATCTTCTTTCATTTCCTATTTTATATCATGATTATCTTAAATATGATTTTGTCATTTATTCATTAAAATGTCAATCAATGGTTAGATTAATTAGTTAATACAATAAAAATATATTAAAATTTTTTCTGCATTTCCTAACATTCGATAGCTGGATTGATTAAAAAAAGAAGAAGAATGACATCTTGTAAATATGAGTTTTATGGTATTAAATGTGAAATTAAAATCAAATTTTTCGAGACAACGCTGTTAGCGCAGGGCCTGTGAGATTAACATGTGAAAGATAATGAATCTGCGTATATTGTTAATTAGAAAATTCTGCAATTTATGTTTTGTATTGTTAGTCAGTGTCGATAATAAAAGACTTTATTCGTATATATTAGAAGGCGTTTGAGAAAAAGGGTCAAAGACAGAAGTCATATATTCAATAATCTTTTATAATAATAGTGCGGTGAACTTCGGCTCTCTTACCATATCTGTGACAGTATATAATGAAGTTTTGTTAAGATGTTTATGACGTATCCATAGCAATATTTATAACGGTCTACTCCTATATACTTGAATACTCCTATTAGGTCGTGTGTTTTTCCATAAGATTTTCTTTATAATAATTGACAATTTCTCTTTTTTTGTTTTTTTCTTTGATAAGAAATCAAAAGGCAAATGACAATGATTGAACAACTTCTTTGTAAAATATTCTCTGCTCAATGTAAATTAAGATCTTTTCGACTTGATATTAGCAATGGTTTTAGAGATGGGAATATTCATAGATGTTTAGAATCAAGCTCTTATGTTTCTTTGAATTCTATTCAACATGAACTTCAATCGTATTGTATGACTCTTCGTTATTTATATATTCGACTTAATCAAACATGTTTTCTTGAAAATCTTATTGAACATGTACCTAATCTCGAACAACTATCAGTTGAGTTTCATTATTTATTAAAATTCGGTTCATTTGATAAATCGAATGCTGAAATGTTGAAGTCATCAAATGAAAATTGGTTCAATAGAGTAAGAAAATAAATCTTTCTTCTTTTTATGAATTTCTCACAAGTATTTCATTTGATTAATAAAAATAATATTGAATTCTTTTTTAGCTACCAAAACTACGATGGTTTAGTTTAAAAACCTATATTTCCGATGATGTAGAATTTATTTATTTGAAATGGCTTCTTAATAAATTGAACTATGTTGAAAAACTTCAAGTTCATCTTCGAAATAATCGACTAATTGAAAGAGAATGTCAAAATGTATGGAAATCTGTTATTGATGCAAATTTTATTCGTCAATATTGTTTACCTGATAAAATACTTAATTTAATTCATTTTGATTTTTATGTTTGTTCACAATGTCAATTATCATTGAATGACATTGAAAAAATAACTAATTCATTTAAAATTCATTCTTTTTTTATTTCATATCAATGGACAAATGTTAAATGTTTATTTGATCCAATAATGTCATGCCAACATCTTTTCTCTTCTTTTTCTAATACACTAAAACTATCGAATTATCTTATGTAAGATATTTATTTTTATTAAAACTCTGATCATTTCTTAATTCAATTATATTCTTTTCTTTTAGTAATCATTCATATGTTTTTAATTGGCCATATGTCGACAAACTTTGGTTTCAGTTACATCCATCATTTTATTTATTTATCGAACAATTCAATAATTTATCTCCTAATATTTCTTGTATCAATGTATACAAAAGTAAATTTTCCTTTGTCATTTCAATAATTTTTTCGATAGTTGAACGAATAGATAAGTGATTAACTTCACTATTTCATCATAATTTCATTGTGTTTAATATCTGAAAAAACAAACTATTGAGAAAAAGTTTGTTAGCGCAGTCCTTTCGAGGCTGAAATGTGGAACTGACATATTCACTCTAGCCTCATTAAACTAATACAAAATATGTAAAATGAGAAATCTCTCATAGACTATAGTTGTTTTGTGGGATAATCGAACATTAGAGTAAGAATCTTTCTAATTTCTGCATTTCGAACAGAAATTTCTTTTCTACATCAGCTCACAAACAATGATGTTGATTATTTTTCAAATTTATAACTTGATTAATTTTTCAAAAAAAAACTAGAAAGTCTGACGCCTGTTATTCTTACTTGCTCAAGTCTGTAACCGGGGGTGTCTGTAATGGGAGCCTCCATTGCTAAGTGTCTGTAATGAAGTTGGAGGGGGGGCGGGGAAGCACAGTAGACAGAAAAAAAGGGGTCAAGAGCATTTTCCAGGTGCCAAATCGCTTTTGAGTCGAGATTATGTGCATTATGTAGGCTCTAATGAGCTATGAACACCCTGAAAAAATTTCGTGCTTCTAGCTTATTTCTGTCGAGATATTTGATTTTTACGGCAATTTTTCGCACAACGCCGTAGTCCCCCTCAGGTTTACCTGAAAAATCAACTTTCGAATTTCGACTTGAAACTTTGTGCAGAGAAAGGTCTCAATGAAACTAGTTTATTCTGAAAGTTTCAGGTGAGCCTGAGGAAACCACGACGCTGTGATAAAAAATGTCGTAAAAATCAAATATCTCGACAAGGGTTCAATGGTGCATCTTTGCGCATCCACTGAAGATAGATGAGGACGTGTTCTATCAAATGATACATAAAAACTTGAATTTAAACTTCGGCAAACGAACTGCATTATGGATCAGTGACTATTTGTCACTACTGATGGTAAGTTTTTAATCTTATTATAGCCTAAAGAACTTCAAAAAGTTCGAACGGCCTGTAATATATAGTAAATACATAACACTGTATAACTATATAATAACTAAAGAATATAACTAGATCATCAATTAAAAATATAGATTTTACTTATATAGTCCCATTAATGATATTCACCTATTTTACGTACTTTGTGGTACCTGCTATTTAATGCATACTCGCTATAGAGCGGCATCCAAGATACATTTAAATGCAGGACCATAGTAATGTCAATGCTAGCTACGATATGGGTTCGAATCTCGAAAATCGATTTGTCGCCTAGCTGCCTGCTGTGGGAGGGGAAGTGGAGAGCCGGAAAACCTTGACCTTAAAACTTCCACTCACTATTTTCTTCGAAAATATATGTGAGTTCCACAAAATTGAAACTATAAAATTTCATTGAAACAATTAGATGAAAAGGAAGATTTCTCATAAACACTGCTCTATCTTGCGTTCAACTAAACGCAGAAGAAAACTAATAAAAAAAAAAACATTTAACGGAAAGAAAATTTCTTCTTTTTATAGACCAAAGGAAGGATTTTGACAATTCTGATCTTTTGATGTCATTAAATAGCTTATCCAAAATGAAGCAATACAAGACAATTGATATGCCTTTTCGAAATGTTACAAAAATTCAATTTGGAACGTGGTTTGATCGTGACAATGGTTAGTAAGAATTTACTTCTTTTTTTCGAATATCTCAAACAAATAAACCGAACTCAGTCTTCATTTATAGTTTACAGCAAATATCTACACCTTTCCTTTTTTTATAGTTTTAATTTTTTTGTAGCCCTATTTTCCTTATAGTGATCAGCATAAAGTTAATTTTTTATTTTATGTATTACATATCTGATAATTCATAGTTATAATGACTCTTTCAATGTAAATTTTGTAGTAGTAAAGGAAAAACCATTCATGGAAACAGTAGTTGAGTAATATCAAATTCAGTTATGAATATTAAAGTTCTATATTTTAACACTACTGCAGGGTTGCCATATGTAACCCATTTTGGAATACGATGTCTAGGGATGACACTTTCACTGTATTGATCATCGTCACACTGACACTGATAATGTTTGACACATATGCTACATCGATACTGACTGAACTAACATCGGTATTCACCCAAGCAGTGAATAATACCGACACCAACTACACTTACCATATTGCCTGACTGCATTGACACTGACATTCACTTAATGATTGACATAGCTATATTGATTTTCATAGATTACAATTCTTATAGGGAATAGCATAACATCATCTGCACGTAATATATGGATGCACAGAAAATTTTCATTGGATGACAACGTATCAGCCTATTGGTTTTTCAGGTTTTTTCTTCAGGCTAATATAATCTAGTGAACATTATAGCATATAATCCGCTTTATCATTTCTCTGGGAAACGCTGATGAAAAAAATAAAAGACTTTTTCTGAATGACATTCTAAATACGGCTAAATCACGAATTCAACCATCATTTACTAGGAACATATCCCCTATTGTACGTGCAAATCGATACATCCTAATTTCTGTACGTTTCAATCAGTACGTCCAAATCTACACCTTCAATCTATGAGTAGTTTTTTACGTGATTTTCTATATCTTTTGTAGAAATTTTTTCATCTTTTCAGAAGAAAAAAAGTGAACATTAAGTAAGTTGAAGCCAAGATTCTCGATCCTTTTGAGTTTAGTGATTGGAATCAAAAATTAAAGGTAACCTATTGCTGTTTCCTCTCGCTGCCATTACACAGAGAGGGGGACATGCTTAGATAAATAGGATAAACAAATGCATAGCACAGTAACTCAGTGAGGGTAAAAACAAAAAGAGATATACTAGTCAGAGCACCTGAGTGCAGATGAGAAGGAAAAGGAATATAGAAGACACAGCAACTGACTGACGGCAAGAGCCAAAGATGAAACTAAGCGTATTATATGGGTTAGGATGGTGGTTCAAAAGGAATACGAGTAGAGTGGTTTCATTGGATGAAGTACTCTGGTAAGTGAAGAGATCGCGATGACTAGAATTGGTCATTAAGCACTAGCAGATTTGGCTATAAGACACTGTTAATTTGCAAGTAAACTACGGAAAACTTATTTGAAAATTTGCACAAGCAAATAGATGCATAGAAAACAGTTACGGAATACATACGGATTCACAGATGTCGGAGCGAAGGTAGAAAGAATATATACAGTAAGAATCAATGATTGGCACACACAAACTAGGACGTGCACATCAGGACTTACAGATTTTGTGAGCACAAAAATGAGAACGTGTAAATTCAGATGTACTGATTTAGACATACAGAGATTAGTATGTATAGATTAACAAGTACAACAAGGAACATCTTCCTAGTCAATTGTAATTGAATTCGTGATTTAGTCGTATTTAGGATGTTTCTCAGAAAACGTCTCTTATTTTTTCATCATCATTTGCCAGAGGAATGGTAAAACGGATTATTTGATAAAGTTCAAAATTAGTGAGCATTAGTATTCCAGTGAATATCAATGTCAGTTCTGTCACCATTGCAGTGAACATCAATATTTGTTCAGTTAGTGTAACCAGTGTTGGTTCATTACTGTCGGTTTTTTCACTGTTTTCACCGAAATTTTCATATTCCTAACAATATTTCATTTTGAATTTTTGTACCCTATCTCAGCATTGTTTTCTCTTCACTAGATACAATGAACAGTGTATGGATAGAAGTTGTCAACAAGTTCTTGTTACAGCTAAGGAAGGTTTTATATAGCTATAAAGTATAAATGTCACTATTTTGTTGTTCTTTAAATCTAATTCTTCGTTGACACATCATCGTTACATTAATAAAACCAAGCCCCTACATCGAAGGCCATTCCATATTAAAAAAATCATCTTCTAGAAATTGTTCCCAAGGTGTAGTAGGAGGCCACAGCCTTTTGAAAGCTTTTTTCTGAAAGTCAAAGAGGTTTTTTCAGATTCTAGTACTGAGAAATAATTTTTAAAATAAAAAAAGTAATTTTTTATGATAAAAATATTTTCTTTTTATACAGTAAAAAATTGTTTTCTTCAGTAAAAAATCCAGATTTTAAGGCACTCAGTTATTAAAAAATCCCTTTTCGAATGGTAGAAATTTTTTTCAAAATCTTTTGTGTTCAGGTAAAAGTCAATAAAAATTTAGTCGACTCCAGTGCAAAATCATATATGAAAGAGCAATCTGAGTCAACAATAAAAAGTCATGCTCTTTTATTTTGGAATTTCTAGTAAACATAAGTCGAAATACCTTACCTATTTAAAGATTTCCAGTCTAAATCGATCGATAAGTAGTAAAAAACAAAAAGACATATGTGTTTCAAATATGACTTAATTAATAGAAATGTTTAATGTTTATCTCACTGGAATGTATCCGTTCTATTAGTAGTAGTATCGTAATTATTAAAGAAGGTAGTTGGAAAAAAGCTTATAGCTTTTGAATGAAAAGTCGTAATGACTTGCAGTTTTCACCGTAGAATTCAATAAAGGACAGCATTGGCCACAAGGCTATATATTAGTAGCAGTGACGCATTCAAAAATCATCATGTAGAAAAACTATTTTTCAGTTGAAAAAATTTGATCGACTCGTACCCCTTCCAGATATTTGTATTGTTCAGGGAGGATCGGTCCCCTCTATCTCTCTTCTAGATACGCCACTGATGGCGAGTGTTTTCCTAAGGTACTTTTTAAGGCTAATTTTAGCAGGCAAAAATAGGAAAAAGTTAGCGAATTTTCTAGAACATTTGAAAATTTTCTTTTGCTAGTTTTGTGGTCAGAAACATCTACAAAATGGTATCAAAGCAACTTCGAGATTTTACTTCCTCGAGACGCAAGAGGTTTTTTAGGAAAGCGACTGCACGCAAGACACAGTTACTTAGTACTATTTTGAAGAAGATGCTTCGGACTACAAAACAAACGAAAAAAAAATTTAAATTTTCTAAAAAAACATTGCTAATTTTTCTCTAATATTGACATCTAAAATTAGCCTAGAAAATAAATTTTGGACAGTACTTTCGATAGATAGGCTTGTGTCCAACGCTGTCCTCTATTAAATTGTATGGTGGAAACGGCAGATCTCTACAATTTTTCGTTCAAACGTCATAAGCTTCTATAATTGCCTTCTTTTTAAAACTCCGATAGTAGTGTTTCAAGTAGAATTATATCGAAAATCGTTTATTTCTAACGTTACTTTCTTCAGAAAATGAACATCTTAAATGATTTCGTTGAGAAATGACAAGAGACATAACTTCTCTCATTATATATAATGTGTCCGATCACTGTATCCTATTTATGAAAAAATTGCATCGTACTCGTACCCTATTTGAGATTGTCGTATAGCCCATTGAAACTTTGCAATATAGCCACCTTGTTAGAAAAATATTACTGTCTTTTCTCTTTCTATTATTAATTCCACGAGTTATCAATTAGAAAATCATTCGTCTATCTCATTTTTTCCTTCAATATGCATGAATTAAAAGATAGATTCTAGGAAAATAATCTTTAGTTTGAAAAAAAAATCGACTAAAATAAATCTGTTTCACTGTTTGACAAATATTCTTATGGAAATAATGTATAATATAAGCAATTTTTTTTCTAGCTCGTGTCGATGAACCAATAAATCGAAATAAAATACGTGAAAAAATCCTTGCTCATCTCATTTCGATGAGTGTACAACTCAAATATCTTCTAGTTGAACAATTCGAATGGCTCTTACATGTTGTTCAATACGTAAGCTTTCTTTTATTTCTGATCTTTTTATATAATTGATTTGTATGTATTCAAGTTAAACAATTTGCTAATGAAATCTTGCATCATTTAAAGAAAATTGATATTTTTTTTCAATTATCGTTTTTTGAGAAGCTACAAGTTTTAGACTAATTACATTGTATATTGAAAAGGCATATGATCTTCTGTTTTTTTCTTTTTGTATAATTAAATTGTTCAGTTATGTTCAAGTTTAGAACTTTTTATTGAATCTTATCTAATTTTTGATCTAGAAATTCCGTTTTTACTTTCTCTTAGCAAATATTTAACATCACTTTAACTTCGACTAGTTTGAAATTACTGTGCTGAGCGTAGAGATTGACATTATCGTCGTAATTCAAAGCCATAAATCGTAGTAATGATTGAAGTTCAGTGACGACTAGCTACGTTTTTTATCAAACATAAAACAATTATGAATTGTTCTTTTCTTTTATCTTTTACAATGGCAAATACATAACTCTTGTCAATCTTTCGTGTCAAATTATTAATAAATGAATATTTAACAGAAAATATATATTAAAATTTGAACATATCTTTCAATCTTCGTCATGTGTCTACCTGTCTTCGTTTATCTTTTGAGTGTCATCGACTTTGTTTTCTTTATAGCTAATCTTATAATGTTCATGATACAGTAAAACTTCTACTAGTGAACACCCCTCTTGTGTGATCAACCTGTTATACTGAACGATTTTGGATGGTTCCGACAGTGTTCACATTAGCGAAGTTTTACTGTAGTTTTGATTTATAGAATATCATTTGCTCGTTATCAATACATACATATAAATAGTAGAGGATTGTATCAGATGTTTATTCAATCTGAATAAACGATGAATATTCATTTCCTATTGAGAAGAAATTTTTTTTGAAACATTTCTTAAGTAGAGATGTCTTTTAACTTTCAAATGACGTTGTTTGTTTGTAAAAAAAATATATTATTTGATCGATTATGTCTAAATAACATTTGAAGAAAAACACCAAGTCAATTTGAAATTCAATCCAAAATTTTTACAAATATTTATTTTTGTATTCTTCATATCTTGTTCTTAACACTTTTTAAGTTAAGTATATCATTCAAGAATTAAAAGAATTTTACAATAAAACTCACATTAGTAGAATAGTTTTATTATTGATATTAAATTATAATTATTGTTTTCTCAAATTCACCAAAATAGTTGAAATGAGAGTCGAATTCAGACTTATTTCAAGTAAAAGTCACCTTTTAACGTTGTATTATTCATATATATATATATATATATATTTATTCCTAAAGAAAACTGCTGAATCTATCATTTAAATTAATAAGCCAAAAAAGGAAGAGTTTCGAGAAGAAAAAAAATACTGATAACGTACAGTCAGAATCAAAACACTTGATCATGATACAAAAATATAATCTATTTGATTCGTATTTGAGCTGAAAATACCTGTTTTGAAACAAAAACAGACAAAACAAGAAAAAATATTTCGCGCATTTATTTTCTACACGAAATTATTTGTTAGGATTTGAAAATGAAGAACAAACAAATGGAGTGATTTTATGTTTCGAAGAAAAAAAGAATAAATAATAATAATTATCTCTAATTTAGAGATAGAAACTAAAGAAAATGCTAATATTAATTCAAAATAAATATCAATAAAGATTTTAAAACACGAGATGTAAAATGATCTTAATAGTCAATGTGACTGAAACCAATCAGTTCAGTAAGATCTTTAACGTAATTGCTTTATATTAGAATAACATTGCTATTCCAGTAGAATGCAATCACTTTAATAGTTAGAAAGCAATGTCAAAAATATAGACGAGATAAAGCAAAAAACTGCTTAACGATTATTCTATGTAGATCATTATTAAAATATGTTTTTCAATCATTTTAATATAATTAATTTAATTTAATTTAATGAATCAATTCTGATAGATTATTATGATTTATTTATTTTCTATTTAGGCATCTAACGAATTAAGAATGAATTCATTAAGTAGTGTTCGATATGCTGAATTTTGTCTTACGAGTTGTCATTATGGTTTCAACAAAGCAAATCATATTGGTAAACATCTTGTGCCTTTTCTTAACAGATACATGCCTCATTTACAAACATTACGTCTTTGGCGACCTGATGATTTTCCATGGACATCTAGTAAGTTTATTTTTTACAAACAAAACTAATCACAATTAAATATCTCATTAATCTATGATAAATATTATTCTTAGTTTTGTTTCTTTTTTTTTTAATTTCTAATTTTACTCTGCTCTTTATTAATCATACAGATATTCTTATAATAATATATCAGCTTCACCGTGTAACGCGTCACCTTTTATGACACCACCAACTTCGAAAATCACGTTTTTTGAATAATGTATTCTAGTACAAAGCGACTAAAAACGATTTGTTTCTTCTAGCAAGAAGCGATGCTGTTAAATTTAGTAACTACTTAGAAGATCTTGATACCAAATAAGGGTGTTCTGAATCTTGATTTTCGTCATCGCGTTACGTTAATTAAAACGAAATTTCATGTAAATAAATAGTATATTTGAGCAATCTTTTTCTTCCGTTGGATACTCCAAACTGTCGGCTACAAGTCTTCTTTGAATCATTTTTTCCAATGTGGCAGACATTCGTAGAAGATCAACAATAAACACGCTACCCTCAACTTTTTGTCCCTTTTTCGTCATCGCGTTTCGCTATATATTTTTGCTATAATTTTCAAATGGCTAGACCAAATGAACTCCGATTTTCGGGGATGGAAGGGGAGCATAGAGACGTACCTTTTGACGAAACAATTAGACTTTTAATTGCCCCGATTGCTGAGAAAGATTAAAAATACTGTAGCCAAAACGTCATCGCGTTACGCTCGGTGAAGCCAATGTAGTTAAAGTTGGATGAAAAAGTACTCTTGTATTAATTCTATTGACATCTTCTCTTTTTGCATTGTACAAGATTTATAATAATGTAACCTAAACTTCATATTTGAGAATTAAGATTTAATGTTTTAAAAAGTTTTATTTTACTTTCGAAATTTTTAAACTCTAAATAACAAATATAGTTTTTGATCGGATTCATTTTCTCTATTTCTAATTGAAATTGATGAAAGATATTCATATCTTATTGATCATTATTGATTATTTATGAAAATATTAATCAATAGATGATCTTTATCAAAGACAAAATAAATTCAATTATGAAATTTCTATCGAAATCTT
Organism: Rotaria sp. Silwood2; assembly: GCA_905329745.1. NCBI lineage: Eukaryota > Metazoa > Rotifera > Eurotatoria > Philodinida > Philodinidae > Rotaria > Rotaria sp. Silwood2. Next base: position 330,980 of record CAJNSZ010000053.1, on the reverse strand, counting down.
TCTCTATTTTATTCATTTAACTATCTCTAATATCAAATTTAAGTTTAGAAAAATATAATATTGACACAAATACACATAGTCTTTTAAATCATAGTTGCAATTGTTGTTTACTCATCTTTGATTAAATCTTATAAGCATATCAAATAGATCTTACTTCAATATTAAGCCGGAATCTATATAAATTTGACGTAAAGAATTATTTAATATGATTCAAAAGCTTTTTTATCATTGTGTAAGTCTACACTATTTCTCTCCTAAATAGCAGGACGTTGCTATATGCTTTTCTCTAGAAAAGATAAATAGAGAAACTAATCAAATTTTCGTATGAAAGTATCAATCAAATTCTTAATGTTTTCAAAATGCTTTGATTAAAAAGTAAAATAATTAGGAAAAAATAATAAGAACGGAAGTTTCGCCTGTGACATAGTTTTTTCACTGCTGAATTGAGCAAATAAGAAAATAAGTTGTGAAATAACAACATCTTTTCTTAAAAATGTAGTCCGAATATTCAGAGTTTTTAAACAACTATACATAAAATAGTTGACACTTGATTCGACTTTTTATTCAAAAAGTAACTAGGCAATAAAAGTTTTTTCATGAAAAAAAAAACGATTGTTTTATATAGAAACAAATGCAGGTAAAAAAACTGCATTGAAATGATCTATTTTGTTCGATAACAAAAAAACAGAAAACTATTTTCTACTGAAACTTTCATTTATTTTACGGATCAATATCATTTTGTTGTCTTTTCTTCATTTAAGTTCGACCAGATGATGAAATACGTCGCAATAATGTGTTTCCACTTCAACAATGGATCAAATCTCTAGAAACACCCGAATCGATTGGTATATACATATAAATACAATCGTTTTATACAAGAAATAAATAATATAATTCTCTTGTTTTAGCTCAACATGTAAATGTCTTTGAACAAGATCTTTGTCAGTTGATTGAAAAATTAAAAGAATTTACCTTTCTTGATATTTATGGTGAAATTCATTATGAAAAAGTTGAAGCTTATCGTTTGATGATTCAAAATTGCTTTCCTCATAGTCAAAATGATGTTGAAATATCAAGATTTCGTCTTTGGCTTTAATTTTCTGTTTGTTATCTGCAACAGATGTGTGTTTAAGACAAAGACCATAGCTAATTACTTGTTTTTTTCGATTTATCTCTCTTTAATGTTCTAAACTGTAAACTACTTACATACAATAATAAAATGTTGATATTAATTGCTGAAACAATATTTAGTTGTTTGCTGGAGAATTCTAATGACGTAGCTAGAGAGAGAGAGCGAGAGACGGTTTAGCTTTCCCTACACACGTTTGAGTCTTGTGCCGATAATGATATTACTCTCTTAATCATATCATCTTTTTCTCTTCCTTATTCTTTCTTTGTTGTTCTGTCTGGTGCTCATGTTTTTCTCGTGTTCTCTCTTCTCTATAGGCCTGTATTGTATGTGAAATATTTACCTTTTCGAAATATGGAATAGTACATAAACACCATTACCGAGGGTGGCGATAAAGCTACTCTTTCAGTTTGTTGTTATAAGTCTCATGTAGAAAATTTTGAAATCGATGTTAGTGTGGATGTGTCCCTAGAAGTAGCTTAAAAGAAATCAAGTCTCTTGAGGGTGGGGTTGGGGTTGGGTGTGGATGTGGGGTGTGGGTGTGGGTATAGGTGTGCCGGTATGGACATGAACGAAGAGAAGACTCACACCCAGACCTCACACCCACTATTCATAACATACAGTATTGTTGAAGAGAAAGCAACAACTACACCCACATCATATTTATTTCGCAGATCATTGTTAGAAATGCGATTGAATCGGCTCCTTTTTTAAATTGAAGTATCTTGTTCACTACTAATGTATTTTTCTATCAAAACGTTGCCGCGCAAATGTTTTACTCTATTAGTCTTTGAAAGATCATGAAATTTTGTTAAAAATTTCATGCTAGCAAGTGAATGTATTTCTTGCCCTGTAGCATTACAACGGATGGCTTGATCGAGAAAAAAAATGTAATTATGTGCATGCAGAACGAAATAGTAGGAAAGAACGAGAGAAGCTGTAGAATTATATGACTGGAAGAGAAAGTGGTAGTTTTTTTTTCTGTGAGCCACTTGCTCATTCAATTCAATAACGCTTCGGCGCTGGCTTCATGTTAATACATCGATAAGGGTGTGGGTGTGGATGTGGGGTGTGGGTGGGGGTGGGGGTGGGGGTGGGTGTGGGTGTGTGTGCGTGTGAAAACGATACACCCACACACACATCCCACACCCATACCCCACACCCACATGCATATCCACACCCACACCCTACTGTATGATCACCTAGGCTTAAAGCAGCGAGATGATCTTTTCTTTTTCAGAATGCATTCTGGAAAAAAATACAAGAGCAAAAATCTTTTGCATTTATTCTTTCTGCATAAAACGGTCGATAACTGAATGCTCGAGAAAACAAGAAAGTTTTACGAAACATCGGTAGTGTATCAAAATGCATTAATGTGAAATATTCGGAAAAAATTGACCATAACTTTTCATCGAAGCAGTTACGTTTGCATTTATTTAGTCTTTGAGATGATCATACTTTAATTAAAATTCGACAAACACATCTGAGAAAATTCCCCTTGTCAGATGCTTTTTCTAAAATACGAATGGAATCATATGATTTTTTTTCTACAAATTTTTAGCTAGTAAATCTTGAATGATGCGATCAATACTAATATTATCAGTAGAGGTGATACTTATATCGGAAAGGGCTTGGACATGAGCATCAATCTGCTTACTAATCGTCAAATACAAAAAGTCTGTTGAATGCTTTATTCTTTCTCACCGACGGGCAGGACAACGACAGTCATGTCTACATGGAACTAATGCAAATTTTGCTCAGTGGTGTTCAATCTCACATATTCGGTTACGAATCCGATCATACGGCCTCATTACTAGTGCGACTAGCTGAACAAGGCAATGGTGGCACATTCACTTATATTGTGAGTTGAGTTTGGCTATCCGATTTTCAAACTATCATGATTAATAATGTGTTGATGAATCTTTTTAACAGGAAGAACAACAAGCAATAGATCCTGCATTTGCGATGACTCTACGTGGTCTATTCACATGTGTTGCACAACAAGTTCATGCCAATATTAAATTTACTGGAGACTATAAGCTCACTTATGTTCATTCGAAATATAAATATGCGCCTGGCTAACTGCTCTCGACAAAACTCAATGTCAAGTTACATGATTTGAATGCTGAAGAAAAGCGAAATTTTGTTTTTCAAGTATATGTACCTAAAATGGACAGCAATGAACAAAATGTAGACATAACTAGTCAACAACTTATGTCATTGACTCAATCTTCAGAAGAAATACAACTATATGAAAATCAAATCATTGGTAAAAATGATTAGGAGCTTTTTGATTTTTTTGAATAGAACATTATTATCAGTGTTTAATTTTTTTCTTTCTGAATAAGTGATGTGACTGTTATCTACATGGATCCGAATACTGATCGCACAATATCAACAAGTCCAGTTTCCTTCAATTTATTACGAGGTTCTCATTCTTCAAATCATCTTCTTCATGTCAATCATGTGCTTATCAAGGCCAGTGTATCTACACAAGATCCATTCTGTCAAAAGCTAATTAAAGATCTTGAATATCACTATCCAACAGAACGGAGCGTGGTACATACATGCCAACATCCAATACTAGCACATTTCAGTACTATAATAGCTACCAAAGACAAATAGCTTCTGATTTCATAAAAAAAACAGTTTATAAAATTTACAACTGTAAATGTAATCTTAAAATTTTATATTCTTTTTTCATTAAACTAGATTAGATTACCTCATATACGACATTGTGAAATCTACAATTATCATATTGTCTGCCAAAATCACATAAATGATTATTTCATAATGAGTCCATACTTTTCGCTTATTTGATGCTTTATATAAATATCTTAGAACCGTCACATGCTCCTGATTCATCCTTTTTTACTTAATAATTTATGTTCCAATTCAGTGATCGTTCTTCATGAATAGATTGGACAACACCTTTTACTTCTTCTTATCGTCTAGTATTGATAAAGATCCAAAAATATTCACACACCTACACTTCAATGGCTACATGTAGAACTTGAGATAAAACACACATAGAAATAGGCTTACAATTCAAAAGAGTGAAGATTTTTTTGCATGATACTTTCGAAAAAAAGAGTCTACCGCTCTTCATAGGAGTTGTGCTGCAATAATAGCTGTTTCTCATGAAGCTCTCTTTTGATATGAATTAGTAGACGAAAGACTTTTTCTTTTCGAATAGTATAAATGAAAACAGATAAAAATGTTAAGGCTTGTTCTCGAGAATTGAATTGTGTCGTTGCAAACTCAGGTATTCTTTCAGATTATTGAAAACCGATTAAACGAACAATAAATAGCAACAGATCAAAATACAGCTTGCACTCTCAGTGACACTATATAGGAGATTGTACATGTCAGTGCGAGATGTTGTTGTAGAGAAAGAGAAATTTCTCACCCACACTTACACATCCAAATCGGCGTCATGACCGTGGGTACCGCCACGTTACTTATTCATTTCCTTCTGGAGAATCAACTTGTATCTAAGAAAACGGATTATATACGTAGCTATTTAATGTAGGTATATAGGAACGTGTTAGAAACATCACGATCACTGTTGACATAGTTGAGATTCAATTTTATATTTTTACTACAAGTAAGTGCTGGTCTAATTTTTATTTTATTTATTTTTGAAGCCATCTTATGTAGTTCAAGCTTCATTTATGTTCGAACTCGAGCTACACAAGTTATGACATCGATCGTTTCATATGTGAATTGAGAGATGATTGCTGATACAACTAGCTTGAATCTAATACAATCGAATATGAATTGGACCGAAGCTAGGTTACGCCATGGAGTTTTCCAAGATCAGCTGAGACTTGTAGATTTTCTTACCCTCCTTATTGAAATGTAATATTTTCTCGTTTACGCTAGACTAACAAACAACCGTTGGATTCGTCTCCTATTTGTTGGCATAGGTAACGCGTGCTCTTTCGCATCACATGAATCATCCTTAGAGACCAAATAAAAGTTACTTGCTCCGCACACTTTTCCTTCATTCTTTTTCGCAGAAGAAGTGCGATAAACAATCGACGACTGATGCACTTTGTTGGCTGTCATTAGTCATTTTTTTCCAACATTCAAAATAAAACAGAAAGGTTTATAATGAAGTGAGGTGAAGGTCTGTCAGCATATGTCAAAAAGATTCATATAGAATTTGTGGCGCTACCGGGAGAGTATTGTTTTTTGACATACTATCGTGTAAAATAACAAGGATATTCATGACAAAAATTTCTTAGGAGCAAGAAAACGTTGTTAACATTAATGAGCAACTGAACACATCACAAAAGTACGAAAGAGAAAAAAACAATGATCACTTGGTTTGTGCAATGAAAGTACAAATGAAAAGTTGTCGATAGTTAATTGTGTATTGGGCTTGCTTTTGCCATTCAAACTGATTTTTAATTGACAACAATGTTTCATCAGAAAGATTAGGTTTTGCGATTGGGTATGGGTCAGTGTTTAGCTTCCATATTCACATCCACACATTTTTTGTCACTCTCATTGATTCCCACGCCCACACTATAATACTCACTTAAAATATAAATCAATGGGAGCAAAGTAAAACTCACCTGTTGTAATAATGCATTTTTAGTTAAATACATGTGAGGTCTTTGATAAGTTCGCACACCTCACCAAAGAATTTCAAGAAAAAACTCTAGTGTAGCATATTTATTGTACTGATCTCTAGGACCACGCCCCTAAAAATCATGAAATGCGTGCTTATCTGCAAAAAGTGATGTTTCTCTCTGATAAGAATGTTTATGGCAGTAGTGCGTTGTTCGTTTGTCTCATCAAGAACTCGTTTGCTGATGGTAAAAAATCTTCATTGTGCGAAAGGTTGATATTCACCATTTGAAAATATTCAAGTTCATATAAAGTGATATTTACTGTGATCAAGAACTGAAGGATTTATGAGATGATGTTGAACAAGCAGACCGACTGTCGTCAGAGCAAGCTTCTCTTCGACTGCTGGCCCATGGTTTTGCCAGTATTCGCCAAACACGCCATGTGAATCAGCTGGATTGAGTTGAGAAACTCGAAAGCCCTGAAGAGCAATGGCTATCGTCAATTCATGCATATCCTGATCAGCGATAAGGACAGGTATAGGTCCACGATATTTACTCTCACGAAATTCGTTGACAAAATCGTGATAGGTATCCGGAAGTTGGTGGCCGTCAAGAGTTCTGGAGAAGATCGGTAAAGCAAACACAATAGCGCGAATATTTTTGTACACGGACCATTCATTTTGAAGTACGTATCGAACGGCATAGGCAGACAGCATTCTTACTTGACCATCGATCCCAATGTGTTTGCCAGCAAAAACACCGAGGCCAATACCCGTCTCAACTACGATTTGTACTCCTTCTATGTCGCATGCTCGTAATCGTGTTCTCACCATACAAATAAGATCATTGACCAGACGTTGTTCGTCAAGTACGACTGGTGGATGACGCTTCAGTGGACGAAAATCTCTTCCATGGAACACTGCTGGCATACCCGTGGTCCGATCGAGCTCGAAAACTTTCTCCCAATTGGTGATATAGGTTGTGATATCTTTTGCATCATGTTGTCGGCCAGCAAAGTCAATACCTGTCACCGAAACGAGTTTGATGTTATTTGGCCAGTACTCATCGAGTGAACGGGGTAATATCTTTGCATCGAATTTCATCAAAATAGGACAATCAGAAATTCGCACGACGAATTTCATGCGAAAAGCTTCGTCACCATCCTTACTCTTTCCCTGAAGAGCTTTATAAAGAAAGACTTTGTCCGTCCCCGAGATACTTTTATCAGCATAGACAGCAAAGGAATTTTGCCACCTCCTGATTTCCGATACAGTCATGGTAAATGAACCGCGATGCTCGTGGGGAAAATAAATTCTTGCATTGGACTCCATTTTCGAGAGGGGTTTGCGCAGTTCGAATGCTCGTACACCAGATACAATGTATTGACCATTATTATAGAAACCGAAATTTCGTTTAAGAAAGTCTTCCATCTGATCAGTCTCAGGAATGCATTTGCCACTCATTGGACCTTGTTTATCCATCGGTGGAAGTTGACGTCTGAGGTATTTCAATAAAGTTCTTAACTCTTCTGAAGTGGATCTATCAACACCAAATATTTCACTTGCATATGACTTGGGTGTTCTTATTTGAGCTGGTAGATTATCTGTATCAGATGAATGCAATGAAGCGTCAGGACCACTCGAACGTGCTCCTCGTAATCTTGCTGCAACGATATCATCTTTGTCTGGTACCGTGGCAGATCCAGCAACTCTGTTCATTCTTCGGGAAGTACGTTCTTGATCTCGCGATTCACAAGCTGGATTACCTATGCTTACAGAAGCCGCTAGTTTTGGTTGATGATGCATCAAGGACCGAGCTGAGGAACTCTTCTCGACAATATCTGCGCTGGTCGGTCGGTCTAAGTCTTCTTGCCGATTTTGAGATTGTTCTTTCCCTCGAATCTGGCCAGATACATTGCGATGAAGCGGTGTATGAGTCGATCGAAGTTCATCCACAGATTGGTCAATTGAACCTAGCAAAAACCATACTAATTTGTTATATTTGTCTTTGGTCAAGAAAAATGAGATGAGAAATAATTTGCTTTTGCCATGCAAAAAAATTTAATCACGAACAGTATTTTGGCCTTTAAAAGAATTGCTTGTTTTATGCAAAATAAAAGAAAAAGAAAAACTCAAATGTTCACTTTGAAATTTTGCAGAACGACAGATCAATGCTATCTTTGGAACTCAACAAAAATATCATTGTTTAAGTTAAACTTCGTTATTAAGCAATGAAGTAAACCTAACTTTGAACTAAACTGTGATCATTCTAGTTATTAAATCGTTGACTCTCGGCAATGAATAGTTGCCGCAAGGGTCGAGAAAACTTTGTTTTTTTTTCAGACTACAGGTAGAAAACGCGAATTCAGCACCAAGTTTCGATTTACTTAGAGAAGAAATAATAATGGCAAGTTCTCACCTTGATTATTAGTTGTCACCAAGAAGACTTTCCCCTGAAGACGGCTGTTGTGATACAATTGTTTCAAACCACTGGTTTGACTAGAGATGTCACGCGCTACTTTTTTCAACACATCTTCAATGTCAGCATTACGCTTTGTAATGTGTTTTAACAAATTTTCCATAAAATAACGGTTATTACTAACTCCTGTTCCACTACGTGTCATTGCGCCCGGACAGTATGAATAGGCTATCAATGATTTCGGCAAGGCTCTCATGGATAATAGACCTTGCTGAGTATTGACTCTTCCAGAACCCATGTACTTTCTGCAGCAATCAAATATGAATATTGTAACATAATCAGTTTTGGCAGCTAATGGTTTCATAATACTTTCAATTGGAATAGCGTTGTCCGTCATGTGTTCGCCTTCACTTTTACATGGATCATAATCTTGGTCCGATAATAGTAAGCAATTTTCATGCTCGTATGTTTTCGCATGACCAGCAAAATAGAATAATATCAAATCAGCAACCCCAGTTCCTTTAACAAATTCTTTAAAGTACTGGCGGAAATCATTGAGGTTAACGTTAGTTCTTAGCGTTACATCGAATTCAATACTTTCGAGAGCTTGCTTGAAAACTACGGCGTCATGGATGCAGTGTTTTAGTGGATTGGACAAGTAATCATTAATACCAATAACGAACGCTCGCTTTCGTTGATAAGTGCTTGACGAGTTCATCAAATCTGAAATTCATTAGCAAACATAGGTGAGTCATCATGAAGAGTTATGTAAGAAAAAATGAAAGATTTCTTCCCATTCTTCGTATTTTTTTCTTCCATCTTTGATATATTTTTATTTTCTTTACATTGCTATTTGATACTTCTCGACGTAAAACATTTTGAAAAACTAAAACAAGATAGGCATGTTTTGCCAAGATATAAGGAAAACAAAGAATTGTTTTTTGAAATGACCCATTATGTTGAAGATTTCATGCAGTGACTACTTCATTCAGAAAAAAACGAGACCACAATAAAATGGTGAAAGAAAAAACAGTTCTTTCATATCGAGTGATCGCTCAATGTTGCAAAGAAAAAATGAACGAGCTTAGCGAATACAATTCTCAATTCATGCTGTAGAATATATATATATATAATACTGAACACCGATAACAAAACCGCATATGTAAGCTAAAACTACTACTTGTGAACTATGCAATCAAAACTCGATTGTACACGATCGAATGCAATCGCGACAAACCTGATCAAAATCAACTGGATATTAATCACTTGTTGATATATAAAACGAGATGTGAAACTTATGGTAAATGAAAGGTATAGTACACGTTGAAATAGCATACATTGTAGACTGTCGATCAGTATACGAATAATACATAATGAAACATGTAAGGTATCTTCTGACTTTCACATATTGTCATGAGTCACTTGTGTGATTGCTGAATAATATCCAAGACCCGCAGAATGTGTAAAATGACGGTTCTTCCATTTTCATATAATAACGTCGTTTGGTAAATGACAGTCATTCGTAAAAAAAATAATGAATTCGTACTATGACTGTAGTAATTGAAATGTGCTTCTCAGTACAATGTACTCATACCAGAGGCTTGTATACAGGCACTATTCTTGTCGCTACCGATCCCACTTTGATATCATGAGTTTACAAAGAATTTGCTGACATATATTCGAATCAATGGCCATGATTTCACACTAGTAGCTATTATTTGATCGAACCCTTTTTGTTGACAAAGAATAGTCGCCATCAGACGGTTAGATGCATGTGTTCGCCGAGAATGAGTTAACGACAAAGAAAAGAATCAAACGCACGACTAATGTTTTTTTCTGTTCTTCTTCCATTGGTGCACCTTTTTCTCTTTTCTTTTTTCTTTCTCTACAACGTCGGCTTGCAAGAAAATGTTTTGATTGCAATGCAAATACTAAAAACGTCTACTGTAATACACGTTCGCATTGCACACCAAGCTGAATTTCTCATCAAACAAGATCTTACCAAGTGCTTAAACCACAATGTTTTTCATATTCAATATACACTATTTGACACTGTATCTAAGGCTTGAGTAAGCTATAAACTGGAGACTCCAATCTCGAAAAAATAGTGTGTTCATTTCATGATAGTCATTGCAGTTGATGCAGTAATAAGAACTTTCAATTTTATATGAGCTTATCAGGATCATGATTGTCTATTTTGATTCTATTCAAAAAGAAAGTTGGTTGTGTTTCTATCGGTAGGGTGTCAGCAATGATGTTGACTTCTTTCTCTGTAAGTTTGAATTTAAAGAAGAAATTTTCTTTTCGACAAAGCCAATCAGAGAAACGGGTGTGAATGTGGGTGTAGATGTGGAGAAATGCAATAACCACACCCACCCACACCCGGAGTCAGTTTTACATAAAAAAATAATTTCGCCACAATATATGTGATTCGCCGTAGTTGTTTATGCTGACTCTGAATATATTATTCATTTAGATGTCATGAAAAGGTTATGATGATAAGAAGTATTGACTCTAAGTCTAATTTTAACAGTCTTGCATGCCTTTGTCACAAATATCAACAAAAATTTGCTTTTCTCAGAAATAGAAAAAAATAAAAAACATCTAAATAGATACTTTTGATGGTAAGAGTCAAGTGATTTCAAATGAGGTAAAATATTGGTTATCTGGAAAAACGCCGAAAGTAAAAATGTCTAAACTAGAAGCGCCACAAAATATGTGGATGATGCGATAAGTAGATCCTCTAGTTCTGACATTTTTACTTTCAGCCAAATTTAGATTTACCAATAAAATATGTAGTATTCCGATTATGGCTCAGAGTGGTTACAGATAGAAATCACTTATCAACATTTGTCGTATGGACTAACTATTTTCGCTGGTGTTTTGGTCTAATGAAATAATACCTTAAATGATACAAAATTTCAAGTACTTTCTGAAAATATAAAAATATTTTAGGACGGCAAGGTTCCATATGACCAGAGTCAAAATACTAGAGAATCTTCGTTTTAACCACTCGTAATTTTGACTCGTCTATTGGTGTTACCAATAGATGAAGACTCATGGATCTCACTATTTGTTACGCTATACTGTCATGTGAACCATGCTATTTCTGTTGAGTGAATCAATTCGAAGAACACATATATTTGATGAAATCTTGCGCAAACGTTTTTTGGTGTATTTTTGTTTCACCTTTTCTATGCATTTCATCACAAGTAACTACTCAATGATTCATACAAAACTACCGTCTTCTTTCTTTTATAAATAGCTACTTGCATTTGAAACACATACGATTACATTGGATAAGAAAGGCAAACAGCACAAGAGAGAGGCAAAAAAAGCGAAGTCGTATATATTTGATGGCAAATGATGAAATAAAAAAAAGAAATTTCATCTGCAATACATTTGTTCGAATGAAGAGTTAAAGATGGAATTGGAATCGTTACCTAATGAATTATTACTTTACTCATTCGAGTTTGTTAACAGTGTTCATCTTATCCGTGCGTTTCATGGTCTTAATTCTCGTTTCAACAATCTTCTCGTCATTCATTTTCGATCGAACACTCTTGACTGTCGATCTACTTCAAAAACAGATTTCACTATAATTTGTCAACAACATCTGAGATTAATTTTTGATTGGATTTCTTCATTGCATCTGTCTGATGACGATGCAACCCCACAACAAACAACTTGCTTTCTTTCCTATAAATTAAGTCTTGATCAATTCATGAATTTACAATCACTGACATTATCACACATCTATTCTGAACAAATAATGGACGAAATGATGAATGGAATACGTTACTTGTATCATCTCCAAGATCTTCGTATGATTTCTTGTAATTTTCAATCTTCGTACTGTAATCATATTTGGCGTCTATCTAAACTGACTCATTTGAAACTGACATCTCATTTGAATGTCAAGTCAGCTATTTCACCAACACACATAATGCCATCTCTCCGTAAACTCTCCATTCAAAATGAAACAATACAAGTAGCTTCCTTGGATTTACTTCTACACTTTACACCTTGCCTTCAACGTCTTTCGATAAGTCCTGCAGATTCTTATCTTACAAAACCGCTATCATTCATTATGCCATCGATAGATAGATTACATTTGTTCTTTCAATCTAAAACAAACGGACTAAAAAACATTTTGGAGTCGATGCAGAACTTGTCTCATCTTACAATTTTGACAGCTCGTAGTTATATAAATGGATATAAATGGGAACAATGGATAACCGATTATTTGCCGAAACTCAAGATATTTCAAACGAGTATGCTGTTTGCAATTAGTGAAAATAGTAGAGCTGAAGAAAAAGTTGATGAAATTCTTGATTCATTTAGAACTCACTTTTGGATCCATAAACATCAATGGTTTGTTCGATGTCACTGGAGTCGAAAACAGGAATGCAAATCATGGTGTCTTTACACTCTACCATACGGACTTTCGTCGTTCACTCTTTACGCCAATATGGAATACAAATCGACTTACGCACAGGATGACGACTATGATTCATATGATTGTGTGAAACATCTACATTACAATTCAGATTCATCTACAGCTTTGCCTTTTCTTTATTTTCGAAACATTCGTTATCTTGAATATCTACCAATATATCAAGAGAATCTTTGCCCTAACATACGAACAGATCTATTGACTTCATTTTTTGTATATTTATACGATTTTGCTTTCAAATATCAAGTGCAAGTATTGATTGATAGATCACCACTTCTCTATAGTTTACAATTACGTACAGACCGCAATCCACTTTCGTTATTCGACGAATTCACAAGTAAATCGATTCGTCAACTTGATCTTCATTCTCCTCACGCATGTTGGAATGAACAATATTGTACTACATTCAGTCACACATCACTGGGTCTCCAATGCGAAGTTCTTACAATAGCGGTAGAAAATCGAACAGCTATACTTTGTCTTGTGAATAGCATGAAAAATCTACGTGCTTTAACAGTTTTCTCTCGAGATGATCCATGGAAGATGAAACTTGATTATGAACAGTTTCCACTAGAAGAAGACATGCACATCAAATGGTTGCAACGGCAATTACCATCTACATGTACAATATCGAGAGTTAAATCACTTCCGAATAAGATTCGATTATGGATTCAATAATGAAAACAAAAATTATACTGAAAGATTTTGGTCAGACTTGGCATAAATGCTTCTGATTCAAAATAGAACTGATTAAACTGAAATAGATCATTTGAAGAAATTTGATTAGCTTCGTCAAATGATCTATAACATAATCAGAAAGAAAACTCTTTTTTTTTTCAAAATATTAAAACTGAGCGTCCAACTAGTTGTGGATAAAGTCATTCTCATAAACCTGTCACCTAGTTTTGTTTGTATAGCAAGTTATATATCAACTTAAAAGCAGGCAAAGACTTCCTACGAGGTGAAATTCGAAATCTGATTGTGTACATGCTTTTCGATTATCGTAAAATCTTAGGTTTGTTGTGAATGGAACGTCTCTTAATAGGCAATCGGAATAGATTATCTGTCTATTTATAAAAAAAAATCATTGTATATTTTTCTTTATCGATCTGTTTCAGATGTCACTAGCAGGTAGACCAAAAAATGATTGACTTCAAATGAACTCGATGTCATTCGACAATCTACTATTTTAAAGTAGAATAGTAAAATATCATGCACAATGGCACAGACATCGACACACACAAAGCCGATACAGATTTCAAGAAAATATCATTTGAACCTTTCTGCAACAAAATGCATAAGTTTCACCCTACGATTTGCTAAAAAAATGCCAATTACACGTTTGATATAATACAGAAAGCAGAAAAATTGATAGATGAATATTAATTTTGCCATACAGCATCATTCATAGTTGCTTACAAGAGACATGTGTTCGTTTCTCATTCTTTCTCTATCGATCTATTTTATTATTTTTTGTACTTATATCACCAAAATAACGATAAATAAAGAAATTCTTGTCGATCTGGATATTATCAGTCTCTCGAATAATCATGTCACCTGTTATTCCAATCGTCTTGTTATTCACATGTATTACTTTCCGATCGGTAGTAAAACTATCAAATACAACGAAATTCGTTCGTGTGATTTATTATCAATAGAAGATCTAGGCTTTTTTGACATTAAAATGTGGGGTACGGTATTATCACCTATTTGGTGGCATGCTGATTTTCATCGTAACTCTCGTGAATACTATATTCTATTGGACGCAGGTTCTTGGTCTAAGATTGCTCTTACTATGAACGACAATGATACACAGCTAGTGTACAAATTGTTTAAGGAAAACATGAAGTCGAAGTACTGATTACATAATTTATTGTGACGTATTATTCTATACCAATCGATCATATATGCAATGGATGTGAAACACATTGAGTAGCATGTAGAGATGGAATGTATTGACTTTCTGTATATAGATTCTTTCTATTTTGCGTTACTAATAATGAAAATCTTTCAAATAAAAAAAAGCTTTCTTATGAATGAGAAGAGCTCACATTTGTTCTTGTATCTATTAGCAATCAGACTACTTCATTAATAAACATTGCCCTTTTTTAAAGACTATGTTTGTAAAATATCAATCCATTCTTCTTTCAAGAATTTTTTGAAAGGTAATATTTGAATTTATGACATCAAGTAAGATTCACTTTTAACCAACGTGAAAAAGCTTAACAACACTGCTTTTTACCTGCTATTGAAACTAACGAAAATCTATTTATGAAATTATCACGTGATACAGCTCATATTATGCGTTATGCCATAAACTTTCGATTCAATCTTTTACTTCAAAATAATAACGTAAAATAAACACTATTAGCGCTCCTATATAAACGAGACCTATTCTCAACAACGATCCACTCACTATTATGCACTATTCTCGACGATTATGACTTGTACAACTATGTATCCGAGCAGCTATCAATGACTTCATTGATTTTCACAAATATGATCACCATTAATATGTATCGAGGAAAGTCTCTGCAATAATATCAAAATAATTATTAATAAATTCAAAGCTAATCTCCAGGAAATATCCTACAGCGATTCAGCATTCCAGTGCTCAATAACGAGATTTCGACTTCTAAGATATGAATTCTGTGTCACGCTGGAAGTCATTTACTATCACCAGTAGAAAATTAATCAGTTTGTAGGTACATCAACCATTAATGATTTCGTTGATTTTTAGCGTTTGATTTTTAAGAAAGGACACCACTAGACCAGCTATGGTTGTAGGTTAAAAGCGAATGTACACTTAGAAACTCATACCCATACTCTGTATTTAATTGAATCACATGCCTTAAAAGTAAGATTTATGAAAAATTACTTAGGAATCGCACTCTTCTGTCAAATATTCAGCCAACCCCACATTGCAACTAATAGTAGTAGCGCCCATTTCTCGTTGCCAACGGCTCGTATCGGTGAATTATCGCTTTCCTAAAATCCTACTTGCAATTCGTCATATATGTTTCAGTATCTGACTAGTTCGTAAGGCTATGCCCATTCTGTCTGTTATATTTCTGCGAATCAAGTCGAAGAGTTGGTTTATTTTTCTTCGCATATAATTACTTCATCATTTATTAAATATTGACTTTTGCAAAAAAAGAATCGATAAAATGTAAAGTATAAGAAGAATGAAGCAAGTTGTTAATAGAATTAAAGCAAACATAAACCAGAAAACAACAGTGACATATATACATAAATCGATAACCAGAGCGATGAAGAACATGATCATCCATGCAGGAAATAGCAGAATTGATAAACTACTCTCTCGACGGCGATTATTTAACTGCTGGTGTCGAAAATACGACCAAACTGGAGCAGAAAGCTGTTTATGTCTTCTATTAACTTTATGAATAAGTCGATCACGAAAATTCATTATATTCAAGCAGTATGTTTTGATGTGTACTATTGACTAGCAATGTTTCTATGAAAAAAATCAAAACTAAAAGTGAGCACGGAAGGATTTTGCGTATTTTTCTGAAAAAGGAACTTGCCTTTGCTTCTTGTCTGTGCAAAATACAATCTTTAGCACGTATGTGAAGATATTACTAGATTCGTGTATTTCCACCCTAGATTAGTCTAAGAGCTTGTTTCAAATATCCTATTCTTATTGTAAGTACAACTCGACGAGCTCTATCGATTGGTATAACAAGATTTTCCATAGCTAAAACTAATCGCCATAAAAATCGATTTGTCTCCATGGGATCCAATTACCCTCAAAAGTATTTCTACCCCGGATTCACCCAGGAGTTTATTCCGTCTTTGCTATTCTCGTTGCGAATAGAAGAGGACCAGCTTCACAGATTGGTATAATCTTTTCTGGGGAAAAGTTGTTTTACGTCTATCGACTCATCGGAATGAGCTGATACTGACTATCTCAAGAAAAAGACACCCACTTCAAAACTGCATCGATAAGAAAAGCAACAACCATTCTCTAGAGTACGTCATCATAAAAAGATATACATTCGACGAAAGAAAAAACTACTAAGCGCACAATGCATTTCATCGTAAAACGAAAAAGTCATCATGTAATCAAAATCCATAAAGTTGACAAAATGTACTAATCTATTTTTGTCGGTGACGAGAGTCTGTATTGCAATAATTTTCTTTCAAAAGAAAAAAAGATATGGATGTTACTTGTGATATGGGTGTAAGGTGCGGGTGTAGTGTGGGTATTGGTGTGAGTGTCGATATGAGTGTGTGTGTGCGTGAGGCATGGGTGGGTCTTCTCTTCCAGCTTACCCACACCCTCACACTCACGTCCACCCACACCCACACCCTTAGAACCCGTTGGGTTGAGAGTTTTTGGACCCAAACTGTGCTAGTATTTCCAGATGAAATCTTTTAATCTGAATTTGATAGTCGTTCGGAAGATGCAAGATACATTTTATCCATTATTTTATATTCTGCGACTAACGCACCTTATACATTTCTTAGACAATTTTGACGAGGGCCTTGTAATAATCAAATTATAATTGGTTCTTACTTTTCGATTATAATCTGTTAGATAGGTCCTGAGACAGGACCAACCTGACAGACTCTAATATTGAGTTTAGTTAATCGAAAGAAAAATTCTACTGGGATAAAAAAAAGACTCGAAATTTTTCTCTGTAATCTGGTAAAACTGACAGAAGTTGAACTATTCATGTAATAAGAGACAATTATTGAATAAAATTTCATATAATGTAAAAGATATTTGTTAGAATTTAAAAACTTTATAAAGAAGCAAAATTTTCAAGATATTTTTGTTTTATACCAAGTACAATGCAATTGATAAAATTGTGACTATTCAACATTCTCATACGATGTTTAGGTTTCGAAGTATTTGTACTAGCCACTGAGAACAATACTATTCTAATGAGGGAGATGAAATAATGTGCCAATAAATCACGATGTTTTCTTTTTATTTTCTCTACCAAAAAAAACAACAACAACAACTGGAAAAGAAAAAACCAACAGAATTGATCTATTAGAAAAAGTGTTGTTTGTAATAAGGAGGTTTTCCACTTGGAGGTAAATCTTCTTTTCGACGTTTCATTTTTTCATTTAATGGAACATAATCAACAAGACCATATTTCCAATTTTCAGCAAGATATGTATATGGTGGCCAATTTCTAACATCACTCATTTCTTCATCACGTAATTTTTTATCAAGATGTAATGAACGACGTGGTTCCATTCTATTCCAATGATAATGTTGACGAGCTAATTCAAAATATTCATGTTCACCTTGTGTACGAATATTTTCAAAACTTTCATCAACAAATGCTTTATCTTGTGAATGCATTATAATTCTTGATTCATTTTCAAAAAAATTTAATAATTCATCACGTTCTTCTAATAAACGAAGACGTTCGATTAAATTAAGTTTTTTTTGTTCAATAACAAAACGATGAATTTGATCATCAAGTTGTTCTTGTCTTTCACGTGTCCAAATTGATATTTGTTGTTCATGTTTAGTTGTATCATATTTATCAGCATGTGCAGCTGTTTCAATAAGATTTTTTTCAACGAATTCTTTAAGATTTAATGAAACAATTTTATTTTTTTCACGAAGTTGAGGTAAAAGTTTTTCCTACAAAAAAAAAAGTAATAAAATTGTTTGATTTATTTCATTCAAATATATTTGTTGTTTCTCTATACTTTAATAATATCACGTGTAGCTTCAGGTATTAATTCTAAACGTCGATACGGACTTTGAGGTAAACGTTCTTTTGCTTCATTTGGATTATAAACATATTCATCAAGTTCTTTTTCTAAAATTTTTACCTAAATTAATGATAAAACAAAAAGTAAATAATTAAGAATAGAAAAACAAAATTTTCATTTACAATTGTTTCATCAAGTTGTAATTGATCATTATCTAATATTGTTTGAAGTGTATCACATATACGACCAAATTTTTTATAAAGAATATTTCCCAAAATCTAAAAAGAAAATCTTTGAAAATAAAATTTTGAAAAATAATTTAAAAATTTTACTTGTAATGAAATAATACTACTATTATTTGCATCTCGACTTAAATAAGCCATTGTTTTACCAAGTAATTTACGTTTATCAGTCAAATCAAAATGATCATCATTTGTATAATTACGAACAAAATGAACTTTTACTTTAACCTAAAACAAAATTAAAAAAAAAACAAAATAATAAGATATTGAGCAATTAACATACAATATCTTCATCTTCTTCTTCTGTTTCTGTAGTTTTAAAATCTTCATCAGCTGCTATTAAATAATAATTATAACATGCATTTAAACCAAGTGCACGCGTCAATTGATCATCGCCTTCATCTTGTAACATCAGATCTGTACAAACTTGTGCAGCTTCTATTTTAGAATTTTTTTAAATAATTACTTCTAAATAATAATAACAAAAAAACAAAAGTTTATCTTTACCTTTGTATTTTTTTTCAAGTAAAAATGCATTTAACAAAAGATTAGCTGAAAATCGATCAAGAAAAATTCCATATTTAACCTACAAGTAAATGTTAAACCTAATGAATAATCTTTTAAAATTTTTATTAACTTTGTCTTGTAAAATAGGTAATAAACGTTCTTTTTGACCAAGATCTAGATAATTACGAACAAATGAATAAGCTAATGATGGTTGAAATTCAAGAGCGTCCGGTGTACGACGAAATCTTAAGAATACACCAAAAACAAATTCAAACAAACATAAAACAATATATATATATTCTTACTTTTCTAAAATTGTTTCTGTCAGTTTAAGATCTTCAGTCGTTTCAACATGAGTCAGTTTTGCTGCAAGCTAAAAAAATTTTAATTAGGAAACAGATATATTCATATACAGAGCTCATTGAATTAGTTCATGGCTCGGACATAGTCGCACTCAGATCTGGAAATTTTCTATTGATTAATCTGGGACTAGTGTCTTGTACAGGTACGATTTTTTGCATCTGGATCCGAACCAAAACTAATCGACATCCAACAAATATTTTCATAGTCGTAGTACAGTTTTCAACCTTTTACTTTATATTAAAAAAAGTCTACTATTTAGCTTCTTTCATAAGCAGCTACAAAAAAAAGAGTTTAGGATTCACTTGGTATCTTTCTGTTTCTAAAATTCTATCAATTTTGCTACGTATGTGTTCCTTCTGATATATTCAATTACTTTGTCCTAAGGTTCCTCATCATCTTTAGATGAATTTTCAGCAAAAACACATTCTCTTAGTACAATAAATTGCTCGATTAAGATCAAATCGGTTTTCATTCCTATACTTTTAATATATACCTACAGCAATTTGAAAAAGTGAAAATATCCTAGTCCGAGATCAACCCATAGAGGCTCTACCCATGGATTACATTCTAAAAATAACAGCCAATAATGACTTGATTATTCTAAGATTTATGTGAGAAATATGTAGAGTATATGCATATTAGAATAAAAATAATCGATAAAATATATCACGTATGTTTGAAATTATTATCAGATCTAGACTACAAACATTTCGTTGGAATTAAAAGTACGGTCCGAATCCAAAAATCTTCGACCTGTCGTGTTCTATTCATATACATGAATACTTACAATTTCAATATCGAGTGAACTAACAAATTTCTTTCTGATTAATTTATCTTCAACATCAATCAAAAGTTCACCTTTACAAAAGAAGAAAAAAAAATCGAACTTTATTTTATTTTATCGACAATCTGCTTTATACATACTAATATTTGTTTTTTGTAGAATTTCACTTGATAATGATTCATCCCATTTATCAAATGCTTGATAAGCATCTGACAGATACATTCGAATATCTTTAGAAATATAAGGGGAAAAAAGCAACAAAATGAAACAAATAATTTTTATAGAATTTCAATCTTACTTGAATATAAAAATGGTCTTTTAATCGCATGATGCGATCCTCTAAGTGCATACTGAGCTAATCGAAACATAATTTATCTACTATGAATTATCATCTAAACAAAAACTTTTTGTTTTTATCTTAATCAACAATCATAAATTAGTCAAAAATAAACAAAATAAGAAAATTTATTTAAAAAAAAAAAAGGTACTTCTTTACTTTAATCACAGTACAGAACGAGAAAAAAAATGATAGGTCGAAATGTCACCATACAATATATTATTTTATTCATAGAGAACACGAAAAAAAGAAATGACAAATAGATGGCAGTCGAACTAGATACAATATCTATCAATTATCTTTTTTTTAATCATTCGCTACTGTCGTCTTCGACTGCCATCTATTTATCATTTCTTTTTTTCGTGTTCTATGTGAATAGAATAATATATTGTATGGTGACATTTCGGCCTATCATTTTTTTTCTCGTTCTGTACTGTGATTAAAGTAAAGAAGTACCAAAAAAAAAATTCACAATCAAATATTATTCATAAAATATAGTCTATTTTAAAAGTTGTCGACTTGATCGTGAATAAAAATGATTCAACTTTTGATTTTGTTCATATAGTTGAAAGATTTTTTCCATTAATTCAGCTGAAAGAATTTGTATTTGTGACGATCTGTTTTGATTTAGAATAACAATTTGATTTAAATCTTCTATTGAAGCCTAAACAAAAACACGAGTTAATTTTCTTATATTTATTAACAAAAATAAAAAGTTCAAATACCATCAATTCTTCATTGATAATCATCTTACAAATAATTTCATACACTTGTTTAATTGATAATTCAAATATATCAGCTAAGCTTGGTATTGAAATAGAATCGAATATCGTAGCATTAGTAAATAAATAAATACGTAATGATTCTTCTTTTATTTTATTTATAAGCATTTCGAATATTTTTATTCCTTGCGGCATTAAATTCCATATCTATATAAATTAAATTAAATTTTCACTGTAGGAAAATTACGCACTAGATAAACTCGAAAGTGTGAGTACGTCAACAGCCCAAATGACTGTGCTGTGCATTATTTTCAAGGTACGAGGAAGTTTTCTCAGACATCTATCGATATGTTTAATTTTTACTGTATTTTTTTAGGAAACCATGGCCTCCTTAGATTTATTTGCAAAATCATTTATCGAGTTCGTACTTCAAACTTTATACAGAGAACGTCTTCACTAATAGTAATTTATTCTAAAGATTTCGAAATTCTTAGTTGTTCCTGTCCTATAATAAGAATACGATATATTTTGTAATATTACTGATGTGAAAAAATAATACTTTTCTTATAATCATCTATTTGAATATATAAAGTTTCAATTAGAAATATGAAAGTCAATTTTTTCAAATAAATTTAAGGAGGATCACAGCATTCTGTTAAAAAATGTCGTAAAAATTAAATATCTTGACCGAAACGAATCACCAACACAAACTTATTTCAAAGTATTCGAACTTTATATGACACATACGGTCTCGGCTTGTTTTATAAATTGATACTTAAGAACATTTTATGAATATTCAAAAGTTGTCGTGACTATATTGTTCGACATATATCCACATGGTACTGTGTGCAAACTTGAATATCACTAGCGACTATTTCCCTCGGTTCACTAATCCAATAGCATGCTGACTACATTGTGATATATGTCTGCTCTTGTACTTAGCTACTACGTATGCATCTGACTGGTTGGTAGCCGACAGGTACAGAAATACTTTCTTCATCCGTTTCATATTTTCTTAGGTAAGCTACTCTTATGTGAACGCAAAGAATTTTAGGTAGTTATATTTCATTCACGGCAATGCAAATTTATCCAAAGTACCCGAAATCAAAGTAATTAAAATCATTCTCAGGTCATTTTTTTTAATGAATAGATGAAAATGCTTACGTTCATATTGAGATCATAGAACTATCCTAACCTTAACATCTTCAAACTATGAGAACTTTGTTTCATTTTCATCCATGACGATCTGTTGTTATTATAATTTTATTCGAAATTTTCTTTTTTGAGTAACAATCTATTTTTTATTTTCTAAATTATTATCATCTTCTACAGATTAACTTACTTGTTTATTCATTTTATCATTAATTAAATAATTGACACATGTATTCCAGTCAGCTACTTTTAATGCATGACTAGCTGCAAGAATATGTTCACGCATTGTCTCCATTGATTCAAAAGTGAGTTGTTTTTCACCTTGACACATTACAATACGATAATGTTTACTAATTGATTGTTTACGTATAGATGGAATTTCAATAAGCATAGCTGATATTAAATAAATACATTCAATTAATTGTAAATTAATATGCATATGATATGGTAATAAATGTTGTTGTTCTTTGATTTCAGAAGTATTCATTATATGAATATTTTGTCCTAATAATTCTTTCATACGATTTCCTGGTTGTAAATTCATTAATATTTGATGTGCTTCATGTACTTCACCAAAACGAAATGCACATAAACCTAATTGAACCATTGTTCGATTATATAAAATTTGTGTAGAAATATTTGAAAAATGAATTGTTTCTTGTATGTGACTCATTAACATTAAATTACGTGCTTCATTATAATGATCATGTAATGATGAATGATAAATATGATAAAGATTTGCTTGTGTATGTACATGATTTAATTTTTCATTCGTATAAATATATTTACATAAATGATTCATTAATACAATAGAAGATTGATCAAATGTTTTATCATATTTATAATAAATATGTTCAATAAAACATAAATAAATCTTACATAAATGTTCTGATTGAATAATTTTATTATTATCATGAGATTTTAATTCGAAATAAATTTTTAATCGATTAATTATTGAGCAAATACGAAATTCATCTTTCAATCGTTCGATATAGTTTTGACTATGATGATCAATATTTCGTAAAAGTTTTGTAAATTCATCATTTATTTTAAGAATAATAGTTATTACATCATCATGAAGATTATACAATATCGATTCTTCCTATATGAAAAACAAAAACCGAAGTAAATGATATATGGTTAGTTCCTTGTGAGAGATTTCTACTTCCAACAAGAAACAGCCTTCTCCGGTTAAGAAATATGATTCGCTTTTGGCAAGAAAAATGATAGAAATTTAGAAACAGAAATCCGGTAGCAGATTCTATCAGTAACTAGAAAAATTGGGCTACCGAAATCTTGCTACCAAATTTTTACCATTTTTTCGGCTGGAATTAATGACTTTAGTGTTAGACATAATCATCGTAATACAACTTCCTAACATCTTATGACCGTTAAACGATATCTTTCCTTTGAAATTATTGATCTAGAAATGTAATTTTTTTTTACCTTTAGATATTCACTGATATCTATATGATCATTGTCGGATATTAATGTTACTAATTCATCAGTATAATCAAGGATACTATAAAAGAAGTAAAATAAGATGAAGAGAAAAATATGGCTCTGTTTTATTTTCTACCGTGTCCATGTTTCAAACTTTAAATAATTGTTTTCTTTTTGATGATAATCGAAACTAATTATAATTTGTATTAATAAAATTTTAATATCAATTTCAACAGTTAAATTTCGTTTTTTAACATATTGTCGAAGATGATTCAAGTATTCTAATTGATCATGATAATTTGTAGAACGTTTACCACGTATAGAAAGAATTTCATTTAATTTTTTTAAAATATCTTCATATGAAATTTCTTCATCATTATCAAATTTTTCAAGTTTAGGAATCTAAATTTAACAAAAAATTATAAATAAATCTTTAAAGAATAAATTCATAGAACTTTACTTCTTCTGTAAACTTTGGTTCTTCTAAGCTTTCTACATTAGTACGTTGAATATGTTTACGTTCTTCTGCTCGTCGTTTAGTAGTAGTTTTATTTTGACTGTCAGTTTTTCGTCTTTGAAAATAAACATACATATCAGTTTCTTTTTTTTCAATCAATAATTCATTATCAATTGAATTATCATTGCTTTTGCTGGAAAACTCGTCACTTGAATCACCTTCATTATCCTGAAAGAAAATAATAAGTATGTATTTCTCATAATCTGTTCTTACATTATTTTGTTGATCTTCATCATTTGATGAAGTCACATTGATTTCAACTAATTGATCATCATTTGGTTTCTAGAATAATAACAACTATGAATAAATCAAATAGAAGAAAATTTAAATAACTAACCTCACGATATAGATTTATTTCATTTTGCAATGATTCTATTTGTACATATTGATGAAATTTTTGACGAAGTTTTTTCAAATTATTTGAATTCTTTTTATTGAATTGTTTACACTCATCTCTATTATTCCAACACTATCAATAACAAAAAGAAAATAAAAGAATAAAATTTATTTATATTTTAATATCAAATACTTCACTAAGAAAATCTTCAAGTTGCGCTAATATTTTTATATAAAATCGTGGTATTGCTACAAAACAATATGATGAATATCAAAATAATTAATCTACTTTTTTTAAAGTTTTACTTTGTTCTTTTTCAATTACTCGACGAGCTTTATCATATGCTTTGATTAAATTTCCAAAACCTATTGATACAGTTATCATCATACAAATAGAATATATTTAAAAAAAACATACATTCGTAAACTTGATTAAGATCACGTATGCGTATGACTTGTTTAATTTTTTTAATATATTCTTCTATTTCGTCGTATCTACAAAATGAAATAAAATTATTTATGTCATTCTTAATATTTTAAAGTATGATTACCGTTTATCTTTTTCACTTCGAACGATACGTTTAACATTTTCTTCATTACTATCATTGGTAATAAAATATGACTTTGCAAAACTGAAAATAATATCAGCATAAATAAGAAAAAGTTTTACTTTTATGAGAGAGAGAGAGAGAAAAAAACAAACATACGATTTTTTTGTTTGAACTTTTATTTGTTGTTCATTATCACTGCTTTCTTCGCTTGACGAAGAATTTCCGTCTGCAAAAAAACGATTTTTATTCATTATTTTTGAAATGAAAATAAAGTTTCGTCTTACATTAGTTCTTATATTAACAGAAAGTAATTTTGAAATAAATAAAAAAACTTTTCCATGTGCCATTGCATCATTTTGTTTCAAATACTTTCATTGATTAGAAGAGAGCAACGCAAATCCACATCCAAAGATTGTTGTTTAAATAATTTCAATAGAGAGCGCTAGATGTCGATAGCAATTATATCTCTCTATTGTGAACACTGTCGAGACCGCTTTTTTATGAAAGCATTCACTATGCAGATATGTTCAGTTTAGAGAGTTGACGCATATTTTGCTGTGAAATGAAGAAAAGATTTCAGAATATCTGCTTTTTCATTAGTCTAAGATTATTTATTTTCTTGTTCATATAAACGATTAGAATTAAAAGATTTTTCAATAATAATACAAAATTTTATTTCAAAAGCAAATCCTCTCAAATTATTTGTCTTTTAGCTTTTCAATTATTTTAAACATTAATTAAACCAGATTCTAATGCATTAATTAATCGATTTTATTTTGTTTGTTGTGTTGTTCCTAATAAATGAGCTTTTCGTATCTTTTTCATTGTTTCCGTTATTTTTTGGTGGTGATTTTGTTGACAGACGAACATGTAGGTGCATCTTTATGTAATATCAACAACTCTGATACATAAAATCTACTTATTCGTAGAGCATAAGAAGCAGATGATAGATAATAAAAAGCAGTCAAATAACCATTTCATATACGCTCACTTTAAAGAAGGTATTAATTGGTGTGGGTATGGACAAGTTAGAAGAGAAGATCTACACCCCCACACTCACCCATGCCCAAGGAGTACTCAGTTGTTTTTCTAATTTATCGAAAAAATTGGACACCAAAATTTAACAAAGAAGAATTTAAGAAATGAACTCTATTAAATCGTAGTGGCAAACGATGGCTACACTATAATTTCAACTCGAAAACTGTTTCGTTAAATTTGGGGGAGAAATCTTGAACAAATAAATATCTTGACTGAATTTTATCTGTACGCTTTCTAGGTCCTGGTGTATATTTCCTAAAATCAACACCAGTCATGATCAGTTTCCTAGAGAAAAGATGCGTTTTATTTTTGTGTCAACATTTTCATAAATACGACTTGACAATCGATCGTCTTGTGTATATTACATATCTTTGACTACTAATGTGAGTATAATGTTTTGAAATCACCTCAAAATCGATCTGAATATTTAATTCTATACTGCTATACATGTATAAAATGTCATAGAAGCTGAGAACTATTTGAATGTTAAGATTTGTTCTAACGTTCATAATCAACATATGTAACAATAGTCTCAAACAGTCAGTTTATAGTTAGATTTTTCAACAAAATTACCAATTAAAAACTTTTGTTTTGTTCTGTATTCTATTATCTTCGTTCTTTCTGCTTTTCTCATTGTCAAAAAGGTCAGAAACTATCAATAGAAAAACATTAGATTTTGTAAAGCAAGCTATACGTTCCTTCATTTTATTATTTACTCTTAACTCTTTTCATTCTTGTTCTTTTTTTTGACATTTCAGCAGACTTGGAACCGGTCGGTCCAAATTCTTGCCTGGACCGGCAAAAAACCGGCCGGTCCAAGTTTATCACTTGATCGGCGAAAAAATGGCTGGTCCAAATTCTTGATTTACCTGACGAAAAAAGCAGTGCACCCATGTATTAGCTAAACAACCGATGTTTTCGTGAAACAGTTTGTTAGTTTATCTCTACTAAGACATATAATATCAAACTCATACAATTCTTGAAGCTTCTAATGGCAGCGAGTTCTTTTTTAGTCTGTTATATTTAGTATGCTAATATTCAGAACCAATGAAGATTTCTTTCAAAAAGTTTTAACTAGGACTCACAGCAACTAGGATTGAACACCAGCTAACTATTCTTTGAGTCTTTTCAAATAATGATATGATTTCTTTACCATTGATAGTTTTAGTCTATTCTTATTTGAAATACTTAGTTTCTTAACACAGCTGAAATATATTCCACTTCACAGAAGAATGCTACTGTAGAGAGAAAGATAATGTGAGCTAATCGGTAAGATTTATACATTAGACTTCCTATTTGAGGTTTATTGATACCTAAATATTAATGCGGTAGCATGATGCTACTAGTTAGAAAGACCGTAACAATAGAAAAGATTTTATTCAAAACATTTTGCTATGAAAGCATGAATTTGAATACTGGTGGCCATTGGGCTTCTATGAAAATCAGCTAAGATTACTGAATACGAGTGATCCAAAATTTCAAGAAAAATGTTGAATTTAAATCGACAGCAGCTTGTAAAATCTAGCTAACTTGTCGTGAGTATAATATATTGATTCGCCATAATATGAGCCTCTGATGAAAGGATAAGAAAAATTGTTGGTGAATATTTAGAGCTAGTATTTCCAATACGATTGAAATTTTGCCAGTGAGAAGTTTTCCGGATTAACTCTCTTGACCATTGATCCCATGAAAATCCTTAAAAATGAGCAAAATAAGTAAGTTTTAGTTGCCAAAAATAAAAAAAAAAACCGCTCCACACCGGCCTGTCCGACACGTTCGATGGCACCGGAC
>CAJNSZ010000053.1:204118-302862 GCA_905329745.1 Rotaria sp. Silwood2 | reverse complement strand
CCTCAGGGATGATCTTCTCAATAATGACAATTTTTTCGATAACTCAGCCATTTCTTGACGGATCCTGCTCATCTTCGAACTCGACCGAGACATTGTTAAGACTGAACTGTGTAGAAAATTTCATCGCGATTGGACTCTCCTTTCAAAAGTTATCGTGTTAACGGCCGGACGGCCGGACACACTGACCGATTCTAGAGTGTACTCACTTTTTGAGTACACAAAAATATCAAATCTTGTCAATCAACCTATGTGTCTCTCCATTGTATATTTATTCTTGGCTCTTCTCGCTCTCGTTCTCGGTCTTTTTTTTCTTTGAGGTTTCAGTAAATACATATGCATTGGCTTTCGACTGACAAAACCAAATGTTGAATGAGTTTTTTTTATTCTTCGATAGTGTTGAAATACGAAGTGAAGACTAATCGTAAAAACATGAAAGAGAAAAGAATTCATTGTTGCAGAGTATTAGCATGACGAACGTCGAAGAAATTATTCCTGATTGTTTTTTGTTGTTGATTGAATAGTATGAATAAAGCTTATAGTGTAACCATGATGAGAGGCGAAACAGTTGTGGCAATTTTATTTTTTTCAGATAATTGTATGCGAATGGAATGTAACAGTGAAGCATATATGTCGCATACTGCACCATCGTTTTCGTCTACTACGTTCAATAATGTAAATCGATATGAATGATGATATGAACAATGTCTTTAGCTTGTCGTGGATTTTCCTGTAGCATGGACTGGTATTGCAATGCAGGCAAAATATTGGGATTTACAATAAAAAAGGTGAACAAGTTTTCCTTGCAATCGAAGGTAAAACTGATTATTTGGTTGATTGCATGAACACATGCTCTTATTCAAGAATCAACGTGTTGCCAACGTGTGTGGTGTACAAATGCACGTGCATTTCTTCTTCATATACTTGATAATAATAATCAAGCTGGTCAAAAAAAATATGTCATCAATTTTATTTTGATTTATTAGGAACTGATTCAAATACGTCGTGAATTTACATGTTGTTCGGGATGTTGCTGGTGTGGTAGTTGTCCGTCGTGCATGCAAGAAGTTGTTCTCGAGGCACCACCAGGCAATGCTATTGGAATAGACAAACAAGAGTAATTTGTATTATTTAGTAAATCATTGATATTAATTTATAGAATTTTTCTCATTTAGAGGCAGTAGTCGGCGAATGCACTATGTGATCAAAGATGCTCGTGAGCAACCTATATTAAACATCATCGGTCCATATTGTATTTGTGACGGACCGTACTCATGCTGCTGTGAGAATAAATTCACTGTGCGTAATATTTCATTTAACACTTTGAATAATTTCTGAGCTAAAATTTAATTCAATTGGTCATAGAAGTATACAATTGAATTTTATTCAATATTTTATTTATAGTTATTCGGTAGTGATCGAACAGCAGAAATCGGAGCTATTTATAAAAAATATTCTGGCTTCTTTAAAGAAGCTTTAACAAGTTCCGACGTTTTTACAATGCATGGTGAGTATATTGATTTATTTAGAAAAATTCAAAGACTAATCCAACGTCACAATGATAAATGTACTATTCACCAATGTCGCATATCGAGATACTGAATGGAATTCATGAGAAAAAACATCATTCAAATTGATAGAAATTTCGAATTTATATAAAGCATTTTATATGAATAAGAGACAATAATCTTTTGTTCTTGTTCCATAAACAAATTCTCTCTAATATTTGTTAAATGTCCAAAAATCCTTATTCATCATGCAAGGAAAGTTATTTAAGTAGAATAGTGTATTGAATTGATATTTACTTCTCATATTTGGACTTTGCATTTTACTTACCAAATTCTCTTTCCAATGGTTGAGAAATTCTATTTATAACTGATTAATTCTTAATTGTTGTAGTTCCAATCAATATGGATGTCAAGGCAAAAATGCTTGTACTTGGTGCCTTATTTTTGATTGCTAGAGAACTTCTAGTAATGATCTTCATATTTACATTCTGATTTTTTTCATAGAATTTCATGAATTTTGCATTGACTCCGCAACAACGCAGCTGAATGTCCTTTTATAGAACAGCTTGAATGTACAATTCATCAAACAGAATATCCTTGTATTGAAACTAATCATATTTTTGTATTTTATAACGCACCGCTGAATCTAGTATCTGCTTCTTTATATATTCATATGTATGTACTGAAATGTATAAAAAAAAGTGGAAAGAAGACTTTTGATTGAAACGTCGAATCGTCGTCATTATTATCACTTGCTCCAGTGTGGCAGAACTGTGTTTATCCTGAAAACAAATGAAAAATTAAATGATCATGCATAACTATCATAGTCCTAAGTTCGCTTATCATATCTAAGCAATCGATTTCAGCGAAAACCTTTTTCTTTAGTACAGAAGTTGTCTGCTGTGATTATTTCAGCAGCCATCGGGACTTATGAGTTTTGAACTCGAGGGTATGGGTGTGGTTGTTCGTGAAGAAAATCCTAACATAGACACCCACACCGCGCTTTTTGATAGGTTGTGAAATTTTTTGTGGGTCAAAGTCCCATCTAGTTGATGTTCAGCCGTGAAAACTAGATAACATTGGATAGAGCTCGCGATTCTACACCGCTTGATGCTATTTTTAAGGGTAGCTTAAGTTTCTGGGCGAATCCCCATAGGCATTACTTGTGAAAATCTGAGTTTCGAGGTTTTCAGGAAATTTAGTCGGCTATGACAGTCTTCTATCGCGATGAATTTTACACCATTCGATAGAGCATGAAATTCTGCATCGACTAATGCATGATTCTAGAGCGGCTTATGTACTCACGCGAATCGTCACAGTTTGACGAAAAATACTAGTTTGTCCCTATGTGCGTTACAGATTCTTTTGATTTTCTGGCGATCAAGTTGAAGTTTCATGGAATCTGATGACACCATTAGATAGAGCTGGTCGAGTTATAGGTGATTTACTAACTCTCTTTTGTGGCTTAGTCGCTCAGGCGAATCGTTGTGGAAAATACTTGAATCGGCTGCTAACTTTCCTTATACATTTGAAATTAATATGCGTCACTACTCACGGTTGTTAATATCTTGAAGATAACTGTTCATATGGGTAAAAGTTAGAAACAGCGTTACAAAAAGCATGGAAAAATGTATTCTAACCAACTATATTTCGAAAAGGTTTAGACATGTTCGAGAACTTTCTGAGTTTTGCTATTAGTATCGTTCGGTGCCTTCAGTAATGGTTGCTAACGCCTGCGATTAGGAGGGGCGACAGAAAACTCGGGAAAATTCGACTTGAAATATACTCTATTTTCTTTGTACCTATGTGTGATCTCTACATAATAATTCGCAACACTGTATAGTGTCGTTGATGATTCAATTTGTATTCGCTTATGATAACCAAAGGAAGTTTTCTAGTGACAACTGTCTTGAGAATAAAGATGCAGGTGTTCTTGTTTGTTAAAGTTCCGTTTTGTGAAACATATCAACACGCTTGATCATATATGCTTTTTCGTATTATCCAGCATATAGAATGCAGAAACATTATTTTCATTTCGTTGTATACATGTCACTATATGTATTCTCGGGTTTTGGGAAACGAGAACTTCAAATTGTTTTCTTTTCCAGAAATCCGGAATCACAAGTAAGTTTCTAAGAACCTGAACTCACATTTGAATTTCCAAGTCTCCAAATGCACTAAACAATTTTTTTAGTTCTTAGTAAATTGCTACGTGGTTTCCGATTTCCGAGAACAGAAGCATGGGATGTGATTCTTTTTTTTTAGCATAGAGAAGAGAAAGTGGCCTTCATAACGGAAAATATATCCTATGCGAGGGACGCGAGTGCTACAAAAATAAACACACACATGACTAAGCGATTAGTTAAAAACAGTTACTTTGATCTCATACAGCGAAGGAAATTGGCACCTATATCACCCCCCCCCCTCCTTGCTGGAATTTTTGTCTTTTTAATATTTTTTGTTGGGACTGATGTGAGGATATCAGATCAACCAACCAAATCTTGGACATTTCTACTTTTGTCAAAGAAAATAATATTTTAGAACAGGGACCATTTTCAGAAAATATTGACCCTTCTATTGTATTATAATTAATATTTCAGCTACAGTTCCATTAATGATTGCGAAAATGTTGCTGTACATACAATTAAAGATACTCTACAATGTAAGGTGGAAATCATCTTAGTTGGCAATTTCACTAGCGAGTATTAACTATAATGAAAGCGTCTGTAACACACTGATTTTTGAGTATATCATAAATATTGTTTTACCTATAGCTTTACAACGGCTCGGATTTGAGAAGTGAAACTTTTAGCAACAATGCATCTTGATACAGTCTATCAAATAGTTTATAAAAGTTGGAAAAAATGATACTACTTATAATTATGATTTGAGGTTTGGAACAAAGACCGTCTAAATTATTAACAATTATTCATAAAAGAATTAGAGAAAATCTTGCATTTTATCCCAATGAATTTATTTCGCTTCATTATTTTTTTTTGCATAGTAGCTGATATTCTGATATAAAAATTTCCCATTCAAGGCCTGGATATTTTGGGAGTTTGTAGAAGGATGTGGGTGAAAAGAAGCTCTGTATTCACATCCACCCACCCAACCCCACTCGCTCAACCACACCCACCCACAACCACACCCACCCAAACCCACCCACCCACACTCACACCTACACCCACACCCCACCACATCCACACTCCACACCCTTTTTGTCCTCTGTATTGCCATCTTTGGTTCTGTAAGCTCTAGTCAATCAACTTGACATTAACCTCGATCTTTCTTTCCTTAAATGCAATTAAACACGGGATCCATTGCTTGTCTTGTCGTAGAGAGAGTGAGAAACGATGGAGCAAGGATATTTTTTTTCGCTTTTTATCAGTAGGCGCCAAGAGCAAATATTTGTCTGCTAAGCATGAGGTGAAGTTGCCACGTAATCTTTTGCATATAAAAAAAGACAATCGTTTCATTTAGTAACTGTCAGTAACGACTTCACAGTTTCAAAGTAAGCATGAAAATAAAACTGAAATAAGAAAATATGGTTGACGATTAATGCCCGAGTTNTGAAAAATAGTCAGGGTTCAATGCTGATTCTCAAGGTAATAAAATTCGGTCCAAATTTTTCGAAACCCTCGGTTCGTAATTCGACGAAACTTTTGACGCATTGGAATGTGATTGAGGCGTGATAATGAACTAATTAATCAATAATCATCAACTACATACTTTACTTTATCTTATTTTACTTCATCGTACTTTTTCGGTAAAGTAAGAGAAACTTCATTTTACTTTACTTTACTTTACTTTACTTTTCGGGTAAAGTAGACCTGCTTTACTTTACTGAGTAAAGTAAAGTAACTTTACTTTACTTTACCGGTAAAGTAAAGTAATCCAACTTTACTTTACTGAGTAAAGTAAAGTAACTCTACTTTACTTTACTCGATAAAGTAAAGATAAAGTGCCACCCCTAGTTGTTCATCGAACAATATCAATACTACTTGTAGCCGCCACCATAAGAGGCAAAATGAGGCGAAGTACTTATTTATGACAATTTTATTTTTTTTCTTCAGATTATTGCATAGGAATGGAGCGCAACAGTGAAGCATACATGTCGCACAGTATTCCATTGTTGTCGTCTACTACGCTCAATAGTGCAAATATTGGAAAAGAATATTTGAAAATAGTTGATTATTTAATTGTCAAGCATATGTTTTCTTTCATTGAAGGTAAATTAATATGAATGATGATATGAACAATTTCTTTCTCTCGTCATGATTTTTTCTTGGCGTTGACTACTATTGCAATGCGGGAAAAATATTAGATTTACAGTCAAAATGGCAAAAAAGTCTTCCTTGCAATGGAAAGTAAAACTAATTATTTGGTTAATTGCATTAACATATGTTCTTATTAAAGAATCAATTTGTTGTCAATGTGTGTGGTGTACGAATACGCGTGCATTTGTTCTCCATATTCTTGACAATAACAATCAGGCTAGTCCAAAAACAAATATTCCATTGATTTTCGATTTATTAGGAATTGATTCAAATACGTCGAGATTTTACATGCTACTCGGAATGCTGATGATGTGGTAGTTGTCCATCATCGTGTATGCAAGAAGTCATTGTCGAGGCACCACCAAGCGATTTTATTTGGATAATTAAACAAGAGTAATTATCGTTCCATGTTGTATCGGTGACGGATCTTACTCATGTTGTTATGAAAATAAATTCGTTGTACGTAATACTTCATTTAAAACTTGGAATAGTTTCTTCAATAGTAAAGAATTCTATTTTCAGCTAAAATTTAAATTGAATACCATTCGATATTTTATTTAAACTCATGTCGCTAACAACAAATAAATTCTATTTTTTTTTTGAAAACTTAAATATATATTCAGGAAAAACATTTACGTACAGATTTCATAACCTTGTGGATGAACTTGCAGTATTTGTAAATTGAAACGTGCATAATGAAAACTTTTGCTGAGTTTTTCAGAGCATCTAGAATTATTTAACATATATCTCTTGCATGAAATTTAGCTAAAACAAAGTTCAGCATCCAAAGGTCTATGCAATTTTATTTTGTGAAATCAGGTCACTAATGAATAACATTATCCATATAGGTAATACCTAAAGTTTATCAAATCGTTCGTTTAGATAACTAATTTTAATGTATTCTTGCTGAAATCATATGATTATAACGTCGTTATATTGAAATAGATTGCAATTGATTTTAAATTATAACAATTTTACAATCATGAATAAATATTTGTGATTAAAAAAAACTATCTAAAAAGATTTATTTTTGTTTTTAAACATAATAAAAATATGATCACATCCAAATGAGTAATCGATTTAACACCTTATTGAAAACAGCTTCAAATTTTTGTTCACAAAGAACAGTATTATGTTGTAACCATTGTTTTGCATCTATGTTTATATTTTCAAAAAATTGTCCATTGATACATAGACCAACAAGTTTATGATCTTTGAATTCTGTCAATATGCATATTACCATTGATTCACTTGAACAAGATGATACAACTTCATGTTTCTGTTGATTTGACTGAACAGATAAGCTTTGTATTATGGATTCGTCAAGAATATTGTCGTTTGAGACTATTGTTGTGCTAGACGATAAATGTACTAAATTAACATACAAATCACACAATCGAAAGAATGTAGAAGCAATGATTGATATGTGCTCTTCATTGAGTGTTACTAATGATGGTTTTGTTACATTTTCGAGAATAGAAAGTGAAGTAATACGTTGACCAAGAAGATGACGTATTTGTTGATTTTCAATAAACTGCCATAAATAATCAAAAGGTAAATCCAAGCGAAAAATATTAGGTGCAACATTGAGAAGAAACGAAAAATGATTTAGATCAGATGATATTGATCCATGAAAAGAGATTTGAATAAGCCGAGATAATTTAGGAACATAGGATATCGGACATTGTTCTTCTGAAAGTAGTTAAAAATACATTTGGAAGAATATTATATGCATCTCAATGTGCGCAATAAAACAGGAAGAATTGAATGACATTCATTTTTTTATTCCATTGTCAATATATATCTGCATTCGATCTCAACACGCTATTACTTATCTAGATAAGCTCAGAAACATTGATATGGAATATTTCCTAAAGTTATAACTTAATCAGTTCACACTTTTTTTTTAATGTTGCTCATATAACGATTGTCGTAAATCAATACATCTCTACCCACTATCGTTGACATCTTGAATATAGATTTTATAACAGTCTAAGTCTTATAGTTAATGTGGTTCCATGTCTTTTTTCGTTACTATAGAAATATATCCAATGACACTTGACCACTCGTTGTCATGAGAGAGGAAAGGGAGCTGCAAAAAACTTCAACTTAAAACTTATACTCACATTGTGAGTTTCACAAAATTCTATTGGCTCAAATGATGATTTTTCATTCTGAAATTCTCATGTTTTCTGTGTGACTTTGACAGAATTTCATAGTCATTTGAACA
Organism: Rotaria sp. Silwood2; assembly: GCA_905329745.1. NCBI lineage: Eukaryota > Metazoa > Rotifera > Eurotatoria > Philodinida > Philodinidae > Rotaria > Rotaria sp. Silwood2. Next base: position 294,850 of record CAJNSZ010000053.1, on the reverse strand, counting down.
TCATTAATTTCTTTTTCCCATGCACGTACCTTTAACGGTATCACCAGTATCTCTCACGTAAAAAGTCATTTCTCTCACTTGATGACATTGTGATATTATTCCTAAGGACTTGAGTAAAGTAAAACTTTTGTCGATTGTGACGTTCAGCTGTTCAACACTACTATCATAACCAGTTATATTATTCATTTGGCATGACATCATTTTATTTATAAACGTCGGGAATGAAATACGAACGAAACGCCAAGGTAATGTATGCATAAACAAGAATGTATCTTTGTAGAAGCATGTAACTGGATGAGATATTGGCCAAGAGGTGATAATCTCATCAATTTCATCAAAAGGCATGTTATGATAAAAGTAAATGGCATAGTCAAATTGTTGAACAGTGGAAGGAAGTAAAGAAAGAATTGTATTGTCTTCTATAAGACGTCTATCGTGGGTGGAAAGAAAAAGTGATAAATATCGTACTATTGGTAATTGAACAAATACTAGAAATAATTCTTCAAGTATCCATGATTGTTTAGTGGATATGAGTTGACAATGAGTAAGATAAAAAAGAGGAGATAAAGTCAATTCATCCAAATAGTCCCATAAGCTATCATTTTCATCAAGTATTATGTCTAGATATTGAACATTAGGAACAGCATGAAAGAGAGATGATAAATCTACAATTGTTCTTAATTTGATACGCAATCGCAGGACATTCAAATAACAATCATCATGATGGAAATGTAAAGAACTTGATTGATTATCGATGAGTATTGTTATAATTCGATGATTATTTGCTTGAATTAATGATCGAACAACTGTTGTTTGGTTGATTTTATCAATTGGAAAGAGACTATATAAACGAATCTCAACAAGATGATTTAAATCATGTAGAGTATCAAGAAAAGCAATTAATTGATTGTATTGATAGGAGACAAGACTAATTCTTTCTAGTTTAGGAAATATTATTGACATTTTCTTATCAAAATATTTAATAAATAAATCATCTTGTAAGATAGAATAACAACAATCAATGAGTAATGATCGAATTTGAAAACCAATTTGAGGAAGAACATTTACACATAAATAATCACTTGTTAAAATAGATGTTTTATACAATGAAACATGATGACGATATTCAGTGATCATTTGTGTTATTCGATTGTTAAGTCCAGTGAAAGATAGAAGAATATCAGTACATAATAAATATTTACAAATTTCTAATAGCATCTCATCTGGAAGTGTTTCTAACGTTGATTGACTACAAGAATTTTTCATCTGAAAACAAAAATTGTTAGTATCGATTATTAATGAAGATTTGTGAAATTTTTAGGTATAAAACTTCGAAAATAGAATTCAAAATCAATCTTTGTTCATGTCTTTCGAAGTATCATCAAATAATACTACTTACTTCTATTTTGTTTGAATAAACAACTACAAAAAACATCGAAAAGAAGTCTTCATTATGCATACAAATTTACAAGATCTGCTGTTTCTCTGTTGCATTTTTATATGGAGTATCTACATGTATAAATTCTATTCTATTTCTATTTCAACAGATTAGTGTTTAGATATCGGCTAGAGGAATTTTGCGTATCGGTTTTCTTTACCTTGAAACAAATAAAAATTGATTCAAGTCATAGTGAAGAGACAAACACTCTAGAAGATTGTACCCTCTTGAGCTAACACAAGCATATTTCCTATGTAGAAAACTATCTTACATTAAAGTATCCATATTCAAGACTTGAGAATAAGCACTTGACTAATAATTACTCAAGTCGTTCATTTTAATTCATGTGAAGACTGCTGTTAGAATTTTCATATCTTATAATTGTTTCAAGAAATGTCATATCACAATATCTATTCAGTATGCAGACTCATAAATATACTCAACAGCTATAGTCAAATGTAGAAAAACGTTATACCTTTTTAAGAAGGTCGCTTCAAATGAATGTAGTGTGGTAATTTATGATAAAAATTATTTAGAGTTTCCTAATAATATATTTCTTATGATTGTTTAAGAAATAAGATTTTCAAGTGCACAAAAGATCGTGTACTTGCATTTATTGTTTCGATCAGATAGAATGAAAGAATGTATGTTATTTAGAAAGTGGAAAATCTAACATGTTACCATCATCGAAAAACAAAAAACATTAATGTATTTGTTTTTTGTATGCACGCGCACGTATGTGTTCTATGTGGTGTGAAATATTCAAGTCAAATATGGTGTGACGCATCCAATATTACTTCACGCTTCTCGTTAAACAGAAAGGAAGAAGAAAAAGAAAACATGAAAGATGTCGCAATCTGTATTCTAGTCATCATTTGATCATTTTCTTTAAATTTTCGTCATGTGAAAAAAGGTTTTTGAAATCATGTGATTGTTGTTTTTTTTTCTAAATCTTAGTTCAAATTCTCCTAAAAGTCGAAAAGTATCTCAAGAAAGGGAACAATTATTTCATGACTTTTACGCTAGGAAAAACACGATCCAAATAATTGACTTCGTTCGAAGAATCAACATCTGTCGAATCTGTTTAAAAACTCTGCATTACAGAGAGACGTGACATCATGATACTTGATGTCTATAGTAGCCATATGGTTCCATTGGTCACGTACAAAAATTGTCGAAATTTCTCATCATATCAGAAGAAATTTTATATTTTAAGATATCTCATGTGATTCGAACCGGAAAAAAAACGGCGGTATACCGCCGGTATACCGGTACGATCAGGGTACGAATCTACTGATCCAGAGTCATACGAATCTAAGAATAAATGTAAATTATCATAGGCCGCAAATTGGTTTAGTGAATCTATTTAATAAAAAATCCTCTTATTTTTATATTTAGATATCGAAAATTTTTTTTTAAAGTGAAATTTAACTGTTTCCGAGAAGAATTTAAATAACGGTTACATTTCACTCAAAAACAACTTTCGACAAATAAATAAAAAAATAAGAGGAGTTTTAATAAATAGATTCACTAAACCAACTTGCAACCTATGACAATTTACATTTATTCTTAGATTTGTAAGACTTCGAATCGTAGATATGATTAGCAATTGTTGCTTCATCTTTGTTTCGTCGTTTTGTTAAGTCGATCATTTTCGAATTGATCTAAATAAAAGAAAAAAATAATTTGCATAAAAAAAATACTTATTTTTTGTTGTTGTTAATATTACTCTAAACCAACGAAAAAAATTATTTTATAAATGAGTACTCACTTTTCATTGTGATCTTAAAATCGATCTAAATGAAAGAAACAAATGGTTTACATAAATGCTTACTTTATCACATGGAGTTGAGATTACTCTAAATAAAAGAAAAATATTATAATTTCTGTAATAAATACTTGCTCTTCATTATTATGCTGAGAATTATCTGAATTAAAGAAACAAAAATAGTCATCTATATAGATAAATATATGTGTATTTTGGCAATGTTTTGACCGCCGGTATACCGCGGTACCTAAGAAAACCACCGTTACACCGCGGTACTTAATAAAATCGCCGGTATACCGGCGGTAGTTCAAATAAATGTACGACATGGGATTCTCTTCCTATATGTAGTAGTTTATTTCATAAAAATTACATTAAATTAAATTTTAAAATATTTGTTAACATTTCGGTACAGAATTGGTCTTCGTCAGAACTTGTCGTTACGAACAATATTGATGTGAAAAATTTTATATGTATATCTTGTTTTCATTATTTCTAATGTTCTTCCTTTTGATAGTCATATACGGATACGACAAGACGATGATACTGGAAGGAGGCAATACCTATGTTTCCTTATCCGTACTGCTATCAAAAAGAAGCCCAAAACAAATAAAGAAAAGAATATATTATACAATTGTGAGCATCAATAGTGTGTGTGACAGTAAGTTTTGACGAAGAACAATTCTATATTGAAACGTCAAAAAAAGTTTTTAATTTTAATTTAGTGTAATTTTCATTCTTGTTTAATTATATAAAAATTTTTATGAAATCAAACAACTATATATAGGAAGAGAATCTCTTAAAATATAAAATGAATGCCCTTCCTTAACCGATCTCAACATAAAACAGTTTATATTATGAAAGAGAATAGTGCACATATAATAATATATCTTCATATTTGTTTATTAAATCAATGTTCTTGTGTTGCATTATTTTGTATAAAAATACAGAATCGTGTTCGAATCATTTTAAATCAATATCTTATGTAAAGTTCTCTCGTGTTTATTCTAGGCAGTTACTCGTTACTCACCCAGGCTGCTATTTGAGTTGCTCTTGAACAGCTCTTTTTCATAATTTTCCAATATGATAATCTTTTAAAACAATCTCTTTTCACTTGAGCAATAACTCTATCACACCATTTCGTATTGGTCTAACTGACTATTACAAATTGATCTTTCATGTTACTATAAAATATCCTAATGCGGGTGTCGGACTTGTTTACACCTATACCCATTCATTCAAATTCTCAAACGATAATTCAATAATCAAAAAGAGCATAACGTCACTCCTTTGATAATCATCCTTTGTAGTCTATTGCAAGTCTTACTTTTCTGTGTTGTGAACTCTCGTTACGGTAACAACGTAGATTAGTTCGTTTATTATTTGCCTGATGCACCATCATTTTCTTGGTTTTGCACTGCTTCTTCCTGTCACCAACTAGCTATTCAAAACAACTCTACAGGATACAATTCGTTAGACAACTTAACTTCAAATAAATAAAACGCAAAGAAACTAATATTTTGATATCATAATAACAGTAATTCATTGCTGTCATATGTAGAGCCCATCTGTTCCAAGAATTTTGAGACCCGAATCCAGACCCGGACCCTGAATGGTAGCTAATATTGGACCCGAACCCGGCCTGAACTCGATAGATAAAAACTTCCCTACCCGCACCAGGACCCGAACCCGATCATTAATAACCTTGAAGACTTGAATCTGAATTTCATGCGTACTTTTATAGATCCTAATGACATATTCTAACTGAATTTAGTAGCCATTCAGAAAATTTAAACATATTTCTTTGCTTGTTTTTTTCGGCGAATAGGGCACTCTATATTGTTAAACTATCAGCGCGATATATCTCCATCATCATATAATTATTATTAGCTATTGCTCTCAGCCAATTGCTTCTTGTTGATGAATCATGGTGTGAATAAAGAATTTTAGAATTTTATTGTTTTAATTTTTTTTTGTTAAAGATTATACCAGCATCAAAACGATTTCTTTTACTGTGAAGTGAATATACATCTAAAAAAATTAGAAAAAAAACATGAGCATATTTGAAAAGAAAAAAAAATTACCGACTTGATAAATAATAATGATAAATCACTTCCATTTTACAGGCCAAAAACACCTTCTAAATCATCTTTAATGTGGAATTATTTCAATATTGTTGTTGTAAATGATGTTAAACAAGATATGGTTTGTTGTCAAAAATGTAAACAATTATTTATATATAGAGCAAAAGATGGCACAGCAGCTTTAGTTAAACACAATCGTTCCTGTGAAAATGTCACTACTAATTCAAGCATGAACTTAATTAATCAAGCACAAGTTACTGAATATTATTTTTCATCTAAAGCACATGATATATCTAAAAAGCTCCGAGAGAAAGTTAAAATCTTCTGTACAGAATTTATTGCATTAGATTCACGTCCATTTGAATTAGTTTCGGGTGATGGCTTTGTTAAACTAGCTCAATCGATTTTTGATGCTGGTAAATATTTTAATGCTTCATCAAATATCGACGTCAAACAACTTATACCATCACCAGTTACGGTAAACATAATTTTTATTTACGCAAATCTGCATTATAATATGTGTATATTTTCTGTATTAGATTAGTCGTAATATTGACAATTTATACGAGATTAAAAAGAACGAATTAAAAAATATATGTATGAACTTAAAAAGCTATTGTATTATTTGCGATTTTTGGACTGAGCGGTACTCAGGTAAAGTATCACATCGAATATTCAATAAGATAAAATGAATACACGAAGTCGAATTATTTTAGTCATGCAGAAAACATAAGAGATTGAGATAACTATAAATCCTACACTGATTTCATTTAAAGACAAAAGGAGATCATTTTAAATTCTTTTTTTCTTGAATTAATAAAATTTATTAACAAAACTAATTTCTTATTATCAATCGAGTATTCTCTAATGGATTGAAACTTGTTACAGTAATGAATCTTACATATTCCATCGATACATTTTAAGCTCTAATGAAGATAATTACCCTATAGGATTAAAGGAGATATTTTACGTTTTCTTTAACTTTAGCATTTTGTTTTATTCAAAGTAATATTTTTGCTTTTTACTTTGCTCTAGGACTTTCGTACTGTGGTTTAGCATTGCGTTTTGCTACATTGGATTTTCAATTACATAATTTTATTCTTGGTTGTATATTGTATGATGCGGAATCACACTCAGCTGCTAATATACGTGTGTTTATTGATACTCAATTATTATCGTATGGTTTATCTTTAAACAGTAAAATTTTTGTTGTATCAGATAATGAAAATAAGATGCGGGCAACATTTAAGGAATAATGCATCCGAATAGGTTGTTCAATACATTATTTCAACAAACAGTTGGAACATTCGTTCACATCAAGGGAAATTGATAAAAGACCTGTCGGATGCAATAAAGTTCAAAATGTATTTCAAAATGTAAAACAAATTGTAACGCATGTTCGTCGAACACATCGACAAGTAAAACTTAAACAGAAATTGCAATTATACTCGGATACTCGTTTTAATGGTGCATTTTACATGCTAAACGTATTTCTTAATGTTTATGATGATTTAGGTGGTGTTTTGAATGGTGTTCAGATGGAATATTTAACTAATGTTGATAAAGAATTATTAGAAGAACTTTGTGATTTTTTAAAGGTATTTGATGAAAGTATTAATCAATTAAGTGAAGAAGAACGTCCTACAATTTACAAAGTTCTGCCGATTCGTCAATTATTACTTAAACATTGTGAAGATGCATGTGAAAGCAGCTCCGAAATAAAAGAATTGAAATCTTTTCTTGGTAAGTCAATATTAAAACCTCACAACTACAAAATGAATTTTCAGATGACGCATTTGTAATACAATTTTATTTAAATCAGGATACCTTATCTTTCAAAAAGCGAGCATTGTAAAAGGAATTTTTATGTAATGATTTACAAGACTAAAATCAATAGCTCAACTCTATAAGTATCTTTTCTATCTTATTTTAGTTGAACGTATTAAAATGGCTTGGGTTCTTCAAAATGAACATTAAATGAGTACATTGTTACATCCATCCTTAAAGTACTTTCATATAGCACCGGAAAAAAAGACGAAAGCATTTGATTTAGTCAAGCAAGAATTATTAGCACGTGCATTAACATCAGATTGTGTTGCTGGTACTGCTCCGAAAACAGTAACTATTGATACATCAATTAAATGTAATAAAACACCAACAGTCAATTCAAATGATTTACTAACTCGTTGTTTCGATAAACCGCAATAGAAACTTATATCAATTCCAACACCAGTAAATGAATTGGATGATTACATGGCATTAGATGAAGTAATTAATGAAACAGACGACGTTCTTTTATTTTGGAAACGTCATTCAAAATCATTTCCAATATTATCTATGATCGCACGTGATCTTTTTGCAATTCCTGCTTCAAACACCATCGTTGAAAGGTTATTTTCTGCATCGAAAAATATTGTTACTGATCGAAGAACTAGTTTAGCTGAAGCAAAACTGAACAAATTATTATTTCTTAAAAAAATCTCATCACATTAAAAGAAATAAATGAAGAAAAATTAAACAAGAATAATGCCAAGCCAAACGAAGATTATCTACAATTGATGATGAACCACTCGTGATCATCAAAGACTCAAACAACTTTATTTCATCGTCAATTACAAAAAAAATAAAAGCCAATGATGATAGTGATGATGCTGGTGACAAAGAATCTTCAAATGATATTGAAGACACGTACAATAGTATCGAACCAAATAACATTTTTTTGGATTTATAGATTGTTTTTGTAAATTAGATTTGAATATTATAGTCAAGATGACTTTTGTTATTGTTTATATTACTTTTATATATAAATTAAATGGTTTTTAATAAAAAAGAGGAAGGATTTAATGAAATTAACTTAATTGTCATATGCATGAAATTTTCTGTTGCAATCTATATTTGGATACTGAAAAATTTTCAATCCGACCCGGACCCGGACCCGAAACCGTTGAAACAAATTTCGTAGAACCGGACCCGGGCCCAGACTCTGTTGAAAGAGTTCTATCATACTCGGACCCGACCCTGACCCGTCGAGTCCAGATTCGGGTCCGGGTCCGGGTCGGACCCGATGGGTTCTAGTCATATGAGCCATTCATATGCTTCTAATATTTGGTAAATACTGCATTGAAAGTGTAAAGAATAAGTTGCGCCTGAATTTTATATCCGAACTCGTTTTTAGTGTCGAACAAAGAATACAAATAATTGACAGAAAAAAGATATGATATCATCTCTAGTATTACCAGGTTAAAGAATAAGACCGAATCGAATACTTCAATAGGTATTTTCAAACTTTGCAAGAAGATTGAATCTTATTAAAGCACCTATACAGTTGTTGACTAAGTTGAATTAGACAGCGCATGTCCAGCAACTTGATGAGATTTAACAACATCATACTTTTCTTCGTTTCCGTCTCATAGTAATTCATCATACATCAATCACAACACAAAAAGAAAAAAAAACTTAGATCTATAGTACTATTTGAAAAAGAAATAATTATCGTCAAAATTATTACGCCACATCCGGCAGTAGTGAGCATATCAATGTTTGCTATTCTTTTCTCTTTCCATGAGTACTTCATGATAATTAGCTCACAGGTTTCGACAATCTTTTGTGCATCGATACATTTAAAGCGTGTGTCTTCTGATTCTGATACTTTATTAAAATAAATAAATGAAAAAGTATTGTTAAATATTACAAAAGAAAAATGATTGAAACGAAATTCATGTTATTTTAGACGATGTCCATGTTCTTTTCATTAAGGTTTACAAAAGCAAGCCTTCCAGAAGAAGAAGAAATTTTGACAATATCCACTTGTAAAGCCACATGTTTTGCATCGATTGTTGCATGCTAAAACTCCTAACACATCGCATCGATTGGTGGACCACACGTATGAGGAAATGCATAAATGACTAGAAAAATCAAATACATAAAGATAATTCAGCAATTTCTAAATATCTTTTAATTTACTATACATACCACACATTTGTAATGTTAAAGCGAATATAAACAAAACAACAATCAGCTTAAGAGTCATGTTCAAGACTTTTTGTTTTTGATATTTGTTACTATGTTAAATATGAAACACATGCNATACATTTATGTCTAAGATCTTGTCAAGATCATGGGAAAGATATTGTTTACTACTATCTTGTCACAAGATCTTGAGTAACAGAACGATATCGTTAGTGTTTATGTGCTGACTAGTCATTCACCGTTTTTTTGTGCATGCAGAGCCGTATATAAACAACGTGATTGGACATACGAAACATACATTTTTCAAAATAATTTTTTTATAAATTCTTTCTCGACTATTAATCATTCGAGAAAATGCCGACCTCGATCGCAGATCGAGAGAGGACTACCTGAAGTCGTCTGATGGTGATCAAACCATCTCAAGAACAGGCAGGTTCCAAGATCGGGCTTCCTTCAACTGTTCGGAATAGGAATAATTAAAATAAAGATATATTGAAAAAATTTCATAACATGCTTTTACAGAAAAAAAAATGCTATATAATAGGCTTCGAACCCCGCTTCCAGATTGTATCACGGATTGTGTCGCAAATCACGAGACCTGCAACACTTTTTATCTTAGTATATACCCAAGATCTTACAGATCTATACTTAAGATCTTATAAATCTGTACCTAAGATCTTATGAATCTGTACTCAAGATCTAATTCAAGATCTTGGTACAAGATAATCGTATTATCTTGTACCTAAATTTTCAAGATCTGTTCACTTTTCTGTACCTAAGATCTTGACCAAGATCTTGCTTACAAGATGTTCGACTAGGGTATGCATTATGACAAAACTGGAATACAGCAGTATCCGCACCCACACTCACACCCTGAAAGATGGATATTACCATTGACAAGAAGAAAATGTTGGGTAATTCTTTAGTTTATCTACCTATTTTGTCAATAGATGATAACAGATAGTTATTTCGTAAGCCATATGATGGAAATGAATAACATTAAAAGTATTGTTCGAAAAGACATTAAAGATATGCGAAGTCTTTCGAGTACTTAAGCATACAAACACAATCTTTATTATATCATAGGAAAGTGTTCTGTTTTAAAATAAAACAAAGATAAGAAATAATTAGAAAAACTGGTGGAAACGTATTTGATGCTTCACTTCGTATAATAGTTATTTTCTGTTGTAATCATTTGTAAATCAGGCCACGATCCAAAACTCTTTTTTTTTCGTTAGGATTTCCTTAAAAAATCTCATAAACTAAAGTATTTTTCATATCGTTTTCGGTTTTCTGGGAATATGCCGAAGAAAGAGAGATATCCAGTAAATAATCACTATAGCACCTTTAGGTCATTCTTGTCTTTCTTATAATCATACTTGTGTAGATTTGTAACCAGTGATAATAATGATGAGTAATAATTGATATAAAGTTAATAAAAGAGTCCGACAACGAACTATTATAAAACTAAAATTCTATTGTTGTGGATCGAGCTCTGCAATCTTTACTAGAATTAATGCAACTTCAATTCACCATATGTATATTCGGTTCAATGGATATTTAGGAACAAGAGTGAAGCAAGCCAAAGCAATTGTGATTGAACGTCGTATGGATCATCTTGACTACCAATATTTTGACAGTATTATAAATGCTACGGAACACTAATATGATTTATCATCTACAGCTACAAAACGAAAAAAAATGATACTATGATTATTTTCTTTTGATTTATGTATGATCCATGTTAGGATGTAAGTATCATTCCGTACAGTAAAGAGTTCGTCTCGCAAGTGCAGAATTTTCTTAAGCATTTTTCGACCATCTTACATGTCGATATTTTTTTTCGACATTTTTCTTTCGGTCTTTATACGACTAACTTCATTTTCACCTTAGATCATAAAAAAATCACGAAGACTCTTTTTGTTTGTTTACAATTTTTGATACTTTTCGATTGTAATCAACTCTCTTAAATACATCATTTGAATACGAAGAATATAAAAAGCGGAAGCTTTGTATCAATACTCTTCATTACTAGATTTAGTGAGACTTATTTATTTAAATATCATTTTATCTAATATCAGACGAAAATACTGATTATTAGGGGGTGTTACTTTATCTTTATTGACCTTCATATTAAAGAATAAATATAAATAAAATCTTTATATTTGAAAAATAAAGATAAATAAAGTCTTTATATTTATAAAATAAAGATAAACAAATCATTGATTTGTGAAAAATAAAGAAAATATAAATATAAATGTAAGATTTTTTCTATGATTGAAAAAAAAACAAATCCGTGTTATAACAACAGGATATATCAACTAGGCGAAGTTTGTAGCAGACAGGTGTTCGGTCTCTCAAAGAAACTCTGTTATTAATTATATGACGTGCCAAGAATTAGAACTATTTTATTCATTTAACGAGCCTATAACTGACGAGTAGTGAAAGAAACTTTGATGATATCTTCCATCGACTTTTAGAGTGAATCTTCCATCTAACATCTATTTGTGATCCCATTAAAAGCTTTCAAATTTAGATTCGATGTTGCTGCTACACTTTTCTGACAATCGTTTCGTAGGAAACACTACATGACCTTTATGCTGCTCAGCTCTGAATTTTTTAAATGAGTTTGAGTGCGCATAAGAATCAGATACTTACGGACATCTACACTATTAAATATTCAATTCAATAAAACGATGAAGAAAAATGTCGAAAAACACCATCTCGTTGAACCTTTCTTTTAGTATCCGTAAAGCGCCTACAATAGTTTTTTTTTTGAATGAGACAAGCTTCATTTCTTCAAGGCGTGAAGTAAATTTTCACAAAAAGAATTTCGAGGCAAAAAGTAGTAATAGAATTTTTTTCCATATAAATATATCAAAAATTTTACTTTCTCATTTTCATCAGCTCGTGTAAAATCTTCGTTTGGTCGTATGTTTTAGTCTTTTTTCCTAGTTAAATTTTCAAGAATAATGAATTAGATCATTTGATGTATCCTATTAATCCTTTTGTTGATCTTCGTAAGGTTCAAATAAACTTATAAGCATTTTTTTGACACCACCAAATTGATTGATGTTTCTTTGTGAATATTGATTTTTTTTGTCTGGTATTTGGGATATCTTGTGATTGTATTATGGCACCATGGAAAACATCTGTCATTGACAGATCGTTCTGAACACCAGATTAGTCCTGAGTACTAGATATTCTTTTAGTGCTAAGTCTAGATAAATTTCTTCGACTTGATACTATCTGAGTTTGAAGATTTAAAATAATATGGGACAGTTGATGAAGACATTTGATGATTGATGTCATAATGAAACATGCACTGTTCAAATTGAATTAGTATAACCATTAGAGAATCCTTGAATAAGACTTCCATGTATTCATTAAAATCTATACGATATCATTTTCGAAAAGAAGTATAACTATTGTTCTATGGTTTCTCATTGACGAACGCCTGTGGACTCAAACTCCTTAATTGTTTTAATGAAGTTTTTCTTTTCATTTCTGATCCGCCTCTTCTATATTTATCACCGCTTCTCTAATACGCAGTTATACACACTCATAAATGGACTTGAATCTATTATTTATCTAGAAATTCTTATACACACGAATAAGATAGCGACTACAATAAGGTTGGATGAGTCACATTGACAGGAGATTTTGCAAGTGTGCATGAACTGTCAAAGCACTATTATTACGTAAAAAGATGGAATCATCAAAAGCATAGGCTGTTTCTCGAACATTTAAATATTGGCGTAGCCGGCAACTTTTGAGTTATCAGCGATTCACCAATTAGACTTTTTTCAGTAGAAGAAAATTATGGGGGAAGGGTCACTGTAGGTGTGGGTGTGGGTCTCCAGAAAGAAATGAAGACTGCCACGCTCCACCCACACACACACCCATACCCCATCTAAGGTGCATTCAAGAATATTGAACACTTGATTAAATGACATTAAAAACCAATGGAGCAAATTTAATGTTTCTTTATTTGAACGACTGATAGACAAAATATGAAAACGATTAAAATTAGTAATCAATCAATATGATAATCAAATTAACTACTATAAGCGAGCGTCAACTGGAATATATTCTCGTTTCGGTCAAATCTTAACTCTTATATTGTTGTGTTTCTGTGAACAAAAATCTTTATTTGTTTTCTGGCTCTACAGATAAATGATATTAGAAGGCGAAACATTCATGTTCAGTCAATGCCAAAAAACTTTTACAACTGCTGACGAATGTTCTCTAGTAACGATTCAAGTCGTTTAGCGTCTTTGCCAAGTAAATCGAGAAGACGTTTGCGAGCTTTTTGTACTACACCATGCCACATTGTCGACAGTGCGGCAAAACGAATTTCAAATGCAACAATAACAATAGCCGAAATGAGAATTTGTTTATTGTCAGATGGTGTAAACCTGGTCAATGGTTTTCCAGTCAATTGTTCTATATCTTTTGCATCCAAATCCCATAAACCATCAAATTTTTGTTTGTTGATCAAATACCGAACAATATTTTGATCGCCTGTAGGCCATGCTTCGTCTTTTCCTTTATGAAAGAAACCCTGCAGACTTGAAGTCATGCTAGAAAGAATACTACTACCAGGACTCGACAATGAATTGCTATAGTCTAGATTGAGATCAAGACTTTCACGTTTTTCATCAGCACATTCTGAAAATAAATTTACTCGAGGGATTGATGAAGAAGCGTGACACGTCGTCTCAACAATTTGACGGGAACAAGTCGCTATAGACCGCTTCCCTTTTGGCGCTGACATTGCTTGAAGCGACATCGGATGAGATGGCCTCCTGCTAGCACAGAGTCTCATGAAATGAGGTGTCTGTAAGTGTTGGTCATCGGTCGATATTTGAATCGGTACTTCACGCGAGACCATATCGGTATTGCTGCCATTCACTCTTTTTTCAACACCGATAAAAGCTGTGTATGGACTCAGAATCTGATATTTGAGTGAAAGTTCAATAATAGATTTCTTGGTCATTTCTTTCTCGTCGATTGTCACTGATGGTGTTGCCGAAGGCTTATCTTCTTGTAATCGACTTTGTAGTGAACCTGAATTGTTCTTTTTGATCGATAAAGGTAATTTCGAATGTTGCAATTCGAGAATGAGTGCTTTGGCAGCGAGTCGAGCAATGGTTCCATTCATGCTCACATTCGGTATGCAATTAATTTTCGTCTCACCCAATCGACATTTATCATTACATAATTCGACACTGGAAGTGTGACCGAAGACAAACGTTGGATCATTGGCAAGTGCATAGGAGATCAAACGATCATTAGCATAAACTGGTGGTATTTTTATTGGTGCATTCATAACAGTAGTACCGAGATTCCATTTCACTTGTATATTAGTTATAGACAATTGCAGAGCTTTTTGTAACTGTTCACCAATATGAATATCAACACTACTGTTAGGTGGAATAAAAATGAAACGTCCATTTGTTGCTCGAGCAAGACCTTTGACAAGTGAACGACTTGGCGAATGACCCAAACCGAATGAAAAGATACGTGTGGAAGTAGCCATTGAACGACATAGATCGAGTACTTCGTTTACGTTTGAAATTTCTCCATCGGTCAATAGGAATATTTGTCGCGCACGACTTTCTCCCGGAGAATGCTGTTCCACCCATTGAAGCGGTTTTAACTAGAATAGAGACAAATTAGCAATAGTTTAAGATACAATCGTTGAAACTTACCAATTCAGTGCCACCCAAATCCGCCTGCAACTGATTAGTGAGCTGTTCAGCTTGTTGAGCATTTTTTTCATTGCAAATAGCAGTTATCTCATGAAATAATGCCTGATGAGTTGATCCAAATCGGATGATATTGAAATGGCAATTCATCGGAAGACTTTTGAGAAAGAGTAACATAGCTTCACGTGCCAATCCAATCTCGTTTTTATCTCTCATCGATCCACTGCAGTCGATAATAAAAATAAATTCATTTGTCGTCTCTACATTGTTCATTTCAAGTTTACAATCTTCTTCAGTTGGTGTAAATGAAGCCATACAGCACCTGGCTCCACCGCAACAATGGTATTTGAATGATTTCTGGCTAATTCAATATCTAACAAGATATCTCGATCTAGATGTGTGTTTTGTTGAACAAACTCGATGACAAAGACATGCTCTTGGTCGACTTCAACTTGAATAGGATGGGATGTCGAATTAACGTGAGAGACGTTGACTTTATCGACCCGACAATGAAATTCAATTGTATATGGTGCTGTTTGAACGTATTTGGATGTGGTACCAGCTGGTAAACTAATACTACCTTTGGTTGGATTGTATCGAGGTGCGATAGTTGTTGGAACAACAAATCGAATTCGACTTCCATCTTGAATAAGATCTAGTTCGGAGACATACGATATAGAGATGTGACATTCTTTACCGGGTGGTAGTGCACCGGCATTGATAATGAAATTATCTTGAGATTTTTCATCTTGTTCAAGTAAATATGCACCATGTTCTTGTTGAAGTGCATCACTATATTCTTTTTGTGCTTCCTTTTTTTCTTTCAATTGTGCAACAATTTCTCGATCATCAATCCGAGCAATAAATGAATAGATTGCTGCTTGTTCTTCTATCGGAAAACAGTACGCTGCTTCAATTGGTATCGTGTCATCATTGCAAAAAATTTGTTTGATAGTCACATCGGCAGCAAAAGATTTAATGCATGCTTCGATGCTCACTTGTTTCAACGGCACATATTGTTGTTCTGGCTGTTGTGTAGAAAATGAAGAATCTTGCTTGGTTCGAAGCATTGTGTAGAATGATATTGCTATTGAAATTACTCGCTTAAATACTCACAACTTGCTTACTGAAGGTTATAAGTCAATATGGGAAAAACTACCAATAATGCGATTGTATGATTTATAGAGGAAAAAACACAGTTGACGAAATGCTGCAAAGTACAACGAGCGTCAATAAAGCGAATAGTGAGACGATGAGTCAGTTCTATGAATAAGAGATGCGATGTGCCTTGTTTACGCACATGACCAATCGTGATTGATACTATTTCATAATGTTGTGAAAGTATTTAAGCATTCGAATAAGATTGAAAGTTAGGTGCAAGCATTCTAAATTCAAGTAGAACTTTTTTGCGATGATTTATATGTCGTTAGATAGAGATAAAAGAACTGTATAAGCAAATGTACTTTCTAAATTTGTATTCTTGCTTTTATTCACAAAAAAAGTGGAAAAGCACTCAGGAGACAGCGTACGTAAGGGAGACCTA
The DNA here is from genome assembly GCA_905329745.1 of Rotaria sp. Silwood2. Taxonomy (NCBI): domain Eukaryota; kingdom Metazoa; phylum Rotifera; class Eurotatoria; order Philodinida; family Philodinidae; genus Rotaria; species Rotaria sp. Silwood2. Next base: position 278,340 of record CAJNSZ010000053.1, on the reverse strand, counting down.
GCTGTAATGGAACGTTGCTGTACTGATCTCACAGGTTTGGTCAATATTTTTCTAGTACGTGTGGATGTGAGGATGCTAGTTTACATCGTCGACTAAGCCTCCACCCACACTCTGCAAAAAAAACTAATCAAAGCTAAGTTTTTCTTGAAAAAAGATTCGATTATATCGTGGATGCAAAAAGCCATGAGCACAAACGCTTTTAAAGTTTTTTAATCTCACTAGAATCTACTAATGTTCATAATATAGCGTCGAAACCTTCGATATCTTTCTCGTCAATATCTTTAATCAACCTCATTCTCAGTCTCGTCAATACGTTGGATCATGTGATCTACATGATCACGGTTTTTGTTCATTGTTACAAATATTTTTGGATTTCGTTACAATCACTACTGACTAGAGACATGCGGAATTAAGTTTGCTTAGGCTCGATCTCGATTCGATCGTAATATCTTCTTTTTCTGTGATCACGATTCTGGCTTATGGAAAAGTATTTCAGGATTAATTCGTATTAAATCTAAAAATAGTTTTACATACTCGTTTTTTTTCACTGATTCTGCCGGCCGATGTCTCATTTATTTATCGTCTCTCCTGAGTTTCATTTCGCTTGATATGATTTATACCATAATTCCGTAAAATTCATAGAAAACTTAACGATTTTTNAAAGTGTGTCATAATTCATGACCAGAAAAAGGTAGTACACGATCAATTTTACGTCGTTTTTTAACTGTTGCTTTTACAAGCCATTCAAAGTGTCGATTGGAATTTTTTCTCTGAGTACTAAAAATAGTCTCTAATAGCTGATTGATGGAGAAGAAAGACGAAGAGAAAATGAGTCATCTATATGTTTCATATTTATATATGACATCGCTAACAGAATAATTTCAACCATATTAATGCATCGATATATTGTAAAATATAGAATATAAAATTAGGAAGAAGAACTGTATGATATTAAAATAAATAAGTCGTCTCGAGTCATCAGCAACCATGTTGCTTGTTTGAAGTAATCAATCGGGCAGATTTAATCGATCTTTAGCATGACAGAACAGGTAGAAAGTGTGCCAGAAATAGATGCATGACGACAACTATTCGGCTACTCAGAGGAAAGGTAAATATAACGTTGATGCGTAATTGGTTTTTTTCCTCTTTCTCTTCTATTGAGGTGAATCATGGGATATTTTTTACTCATCAGAGGAAGTAGAAGACGATATTTAACACTGTACGTGAAATGCAGTGTTGCCAGATCTTCCAAAATTTTCGGAAAAATTCCGGATTTCAGATAATTTCTATTTCACTCATATCTGGTTATCCAAAAAGTCCGCAAAATACATATACTACGAAGCCACAAGATAACAACTACTGTATTTATTTAATGTACTGACCTTCACTAGCAGCCACACGCTGTCAAGGATTCTACAGACTCTGTATACTCATAGAAAAGAAAATCCGAATAAAAAACACTCAAGTATCAAAAGTACAGCAGTTGTTATCCTGTCGTGCCGTAATACATTTCATCACTAGTTTTAGTTAGAGAGCTGAAACTTTCAGGAATAAAAGATCTGGATTAGATATGTATGTAATGAAAATTTCAGCTATCTACATCAAGAAACAGGGTGAAAAATATCATTAACAATTTATCGTCAGTTATTATGAAACATCCTTTATTCTGCATAGTAATACAATAATATATTTACACACATATACATATACATGGGAATAATCTACTCTATGTGTTGTGGCCGATATAGGCAGGAGTTAATGGTATCTGAACAGTTTTATCGTCTTGATTCGAAATGAAGAATAACATTGGTATTGTTTTCTTCTCAGGTTGAAAAAAGATCCTTTTTTTCGTTCATAATGGCAATCAATCGAGTTTAAATATTTTTCTTCTGATAATCTCGAACGCAAAACCAATAAATGATGATGTGAACAATGGTCAGTTGAAATAAATAATAAATTGTAGCTAATTGAAAATAAAGATACAAGTTTGACAACTGATATGATGGATATGCATTCTATAGATATTTTATCGAAATAGGAAGAAAAGCAATTATTAATTTTTCCTTGACTTTCAGATATTGTTCTTTTGATATTGATGAAGAAAGTAATGGAATGACATGAATACAGACTGGAATGATCAGATAAACAAGGACAAATAAAACAAATCTATGTCCCCCATAATTGAATGAAATAACAAGATCTTCGAATACTTACTTTCACGAAACAAATATTGATAATAATAATGAGAAAACAAGCAATCATAAATATATGCATTCGAAAATGTTCCGTTTTAGTTTTTTCAAAATTTGTATAATTCATATTTTGTTTTTTCTACTTCTTTAATTCCATTGATGTGTACATAAACAAAAACAATACAAGAACTTAACTGACATAGGTTATTATTGAGAAATAGAGACTTCAGTAAAGCAACGACAACAAAGAGAAAACTTTTCTATCATTTCTTTTAGGGTGTGAGTATGGCTTAAAATAAGATGAATCCATACCCACATTCACACTCTTTTTCAGCTAATATTTTAAGCCTTCTGTTGTTGTTTGGTCATGCAGAACATTGAACAAATCATATCATCAGTGAGAGATGATATATAAAGAATAGAAGATCAAACCGTCGACAATCAGCATCTCAACGAAGATTATATTATGACGATGCCGAAATTATCAAACTTCAAAATGAATTTGTATAAAATATCGAAAACTTCAGACATACATAGAGTCAAAAAAAACTTAAATAAAATCGAAGAGAATATTTTCAAGCGACCAAAACAAGCGAATTCTGCTGAATTTTTGAGAAATATATTGAAAACTCTCCCTTGACTTCACAATTTGATTATATATATATATCACTAGGCGATAAACTCTTAAATATTGTCATGAACACTGGTCACTGGATAAAATGAAAAGTTGAGAAACTTGTCGAACGCATTTCAGAAGCTAATAACGAACTACGTAAATATTTTTTTGAAATAAAAGAATGTTGCATTTAATGTACAGTGACTCAGTAATGCTACCAATAATGTGCTCTGCTTTTTTTTTCAGTTTTGATTGTATACCTCACGAAAAAATTTATGCAAGTTGCACAACTAAATGTTATGAACTTGACATTTTTGAACGAGAAGATGCTTTTGAAAAATAGTTTCACTAAAAACTAAGTGAAATTTTGTTACAACGTCAAAACTGATCTTCAATTGATTTAAAGTATTCCACCAATCCAACGACTGAGAACCATCGATCGCGAGAATTTCATTTGAACATCTACAACAATTGTCACTATCTAATTGTTTCAGCGCACAATTGCAACAAAACTAAGATCAAGCATTCATTTTCCGTTTTTCAGCTCTAACAATAACATGTATTCATCTTGAACGATATCTTGCTTCACTCGAGCGTCTACGATGACTGAGGGCGAGTATGGGTATGGATACTGGTGCTTGTCTTCTAATAATTCTGATCCACAATCACAACTAAATCTTTCCACGCCAATACCCCACCCTTCAATTAAGGAAAAATATTCTCAATCAAGAAGACACGAATATTTGACTGAAAATAGGCAATTGCCAACTATTTAATTAGGCATGCAATCAATCATAGAAAAACAATTTTCTATGTTACCACAATCAATTGACGGTTAGAAGAATAAGTGAAATATCTTTACTGTCTTGAACATAAATGTTTATATTGTTATAAGACTTTTGCATCTACTAACAAAAAGTATTTGAATGATTTATTTCAATAATAAAATTACTCTATCATGATATTATGACTTACCAAAATAGTATTCAAGTCTATTATATGTTATTTCAGTGAATAACTGAATAGCTCGTTACAATAGTTATCATAGAGAATGATTTTTTTTCAATTGCAAAAGATAGTATGTTTAAATGTGTTTAAGAAAGCAAAGAGCTGAAAACGTGTTAAATCTCGTTGACAAGTACAAATTAGCAAGGCAAAGCAAGCTCAAGAAAAAAGAACAAAAACTCATATTTTAACTTGAGTTTTGCGTTTTAACACAATTATTAAAATAATTTTAGCAGACGTATTTTATATAGTCGAATGTTAAACTAGGTTTAGACGTCGTTTTTTACAAACTTCAGATAAAATATACAATATAAAAGAATTAAAAAACCTTCTTATAAAAATATATATTCAATTGATTTTCAATAAAGCAATTTCTTATTAATGATGACAATTGAATTCAATAGATTTTGAATAATAATATAGATGTTACTTTTTAACTATATATCCTCAATCTTTATCCAACTTTAGCTACTGAACAAATATAAAAATTGAAATGGTTAGAAATTAATAAAACACCGTATATAAAATCAAACTTACTGATAATATCTAACGAATGCTATTTGCTTCTCTCTTATCTCTGTAAGCTATGAAGAAAAAAAAATCGATAATTGATATGAAGGAAAAATATAAGTGACATTATCATCTACCGAATATATGACTGATTGGATGAATCATGAAAATGAACGAGATAGTTGAATGAAATAGTACAAAGATAAAGAGATTAAGTTAATAAGAAAATCGAAAAGTACATTTTAACGTATTTGTGAACGAGTATATATATCATTTGAATCATTTTTTTCGGACTAGTTATATTTTCTCAGCATAAAGATGTGATAGTAATCAAAATAAATTAGAACCAAGATATTTTATGCACCATATGACTTTCACGAGACCATGACTCATGAAAACTCAAAAAATGTATTGCCAAAAGATGTCAGACAATAGAAAATCACAGAAGCATGATTTTTGTATTTCAATTTTTCTATAATGAATTGATACTTTTCTTCGCTTACCTATATGAAAGTTTTTTTTTTTTATCGAATATATTGTAGAACTCGCCTGTGATTCATCGAAAAAAATTACTATATATGTAATTAGGCGAAAACTTCATTTTGTACGAAGTATGCGCATTCATTTTGTTGAGGTAGTTACACTTCAGTCGTTTCTATTCAGTCAAAACAAGCTTTTTTTGTTTACGAAGTGCTTCATATGTGTAATTACCTATTTGTTTAAGTTTCATCGGTTGTTTATAAATATTAGCAACATAATCTTCATTTAAACTGAAATGGTGGAAAATCAGTTAAATGGCAGAATAATTCATCTTATAAGAACAAAGTAACTATATGACTCATAAATAACTAATATTCATAATAGAGTTCACAAAGTTGAAATTTTTCTCACGAATTACAACGGAAATATCATATATGTATGCCGCTCGTACAAGGTGGGAATTTCCAACCATATAATTGTGTCTATCAATGATGCTCATTAGGATGGAGTGCAGCGACATTATAAGATACAATCAATATATCAAAATTAATATTTCTATCGAATCGTGTCGTGAATAAGAAAGGTTTATCTTTCGTATAAGTTACAAATTTATAATCACATAATAGCTAGTAGAATAAGGAGCGGTACTTTACATTTACTTTACTAGAAACTTGTTCACTTCCATTTATCTGTTTACTAGTAAATAGACAAATAGCAGTTTGGAAGTTCGTACTAGTGAGTAACTTTGGAGATACTTGATTACAACTAATTTAAAAGTACAGTAAATCTGTCACTCCTAATTAGAATTTTAAGCGATGTAGATATTATAACTTTTGTCTCAAGCCTCGACGATTTAGTTTGATTTATTACTCCATCGGAAACGACATTGTGTACAGAATCTTATTTGTTAGTGTACACGATTTTTTTTATTAGTGCTGATTAATAAGAATGTAAGTATGACTGACGACTATACGTAAGATTGCTGTTCGTTGTAAAATAATAAGCACACAAGTTTTGTCGATAAATATATTGTTCAAACAAAATAGATCGAACAATTTCATAAATGAGCGTAATAATAATTCAAAAAAAAATTTCTAAAACGACCATCCGAACATACTAATAAGTGCTTCTCATAGAGAAAAGAGTTTTTTTTCTGTATAATGACAAAGCTATTTTTAGCTTGACTTTCAAAAAATTCAATCATCACTTTCCTTTAGGAAAACCTTTCATTTAGTGAGATTGTGGATGAGTACTCACACCGAAGACACCTTGCGAACAGCAACCATGAAATTTAGTCAACCTGAAACTTTCTTACTATTGTCAGTCTTCGCAAAATTTTGAAATTCCTTTCAGAACTATAGAGAATAACGGAAGTGAATTCACTACTATCTCTAGCTCTGTATTATACAAGCTGTCTATGAGCCTACAGCTTCCTGAATTAAAGAGTATCTCTCCCTTTTCCAGACTCGAGATTTTAGTTTTTTGCCGCCATAGTATAGTCTCAATCAGCATCTATCTACTGACTACATTTTGAGACCCGAATATTGTCTTTAAACTTTAAAAAATTAGAGAAGAGATCATATTTATGAAACGAAAATAGAGACAACCGTATATTTTGTCGTGTTTTTCTCAAAACAAGTCTTCTATGAAAAAAAAAGTGCAAAGTCGTCCCCATTTCTCTAGTGTGATAAGTTCGATTGAGCTGAATTTTTTCACATATACAAGCTATTGACGAATATTTCTGTTAAATTTCACGAATATAAACTATCTCCAAGTTATCCATTGGAAAAATGTTTTGAAGAGAAAACATCTACGTTTTAGTTTTATGCTCTGGATTAGTCGAATCGAAATCAGTTACGAACCATGAATTCTCAAGTCGTTTTGGACTCTCAATAATATAATGATAAATATTGATACCTGTCCCAGAAAAGTGCATGTTATCTTTCTGATATGAAATCTATCTTTTAATCTACTTTCATCAATAACGATAAGCTAATTATTCATGAAATACTTACTCTGACAATTCCTATTATGTTTAAATTGTAGTATAATTTGTTTTCTCGTACATTCAATTCACCTACTCTATCGGCAATAAAATAAAATGACGATGATGTTGTTATTGTGGAATCTTCGATGGTTGATTTTACTTTTTATATTAGAACAACTTAATGGAGAATATGTAAGGGGAACTTGGCCTTCATTAAACTCTTCCACCGTACAACTATTAGGCCTTTTTCAAGATGAAATGAACGGATCTAAATCTCTCGCATTCTCGATTCATTCTCGCGCTATGTTCAAAGCAGCAATCTTACTTTCTCAACAATATGATATAACAATTGAAGGACAATTCATAGAATGGCAAATTGCACAAACTAGTGGCAAAGCAATAAATACTATAAGTAGTACATGTCAAGCAATGTCTGCTTCTAACATTGTTGGTATTGTGGGTCCAGTATTTTCAAGAGAAACTCCTATTGTTGCTGATTTGGGTGACAGAGTTGGTATACCTATTATATCATATGCTGCAACAGATCCTGATTTATCTGATCGAAATGTTTATCCTGCTTTTTATCGTACAGTTCCTTCAGACAGTATGGCTGCATCAGCAATTGTAAAACTATTTATTCGATTTAATTGGACTTCATGTATAATTATTTATCAAAATGATGCATATGGATTTGGTGGTGCAAAAGTAATGACTGAAGCATTTATTAACAATAATTTGATAGTTGAACATGCATTAGTATTTGATATAGCAACACTTCGTATGCGAGATAATTTGAAAAATGTTTTAATTAGTAGCTCAACACGAATTATTGTATTATGGGCTGTATCAACTTATACATCTTTAATTTTACAAAATGCACTTGATTCCGATGTACTTGGTCCACATTTCATATGGATACTAAGTTCAAGTGTTTCATTAAATTCTTTTAATGAAACGTTTAATCAAAAATTAGTTGGAATGCTTACTGTTGAACCTACAGTAGCAAATGTTCTTCATGCATCAATTAATACAACATTATTAAATGCAGCATATAATATTTGGAAACAATATGAACCTGAAACATTTCCTAACTCAACAAAAGTAAATTATTACGCATTATTTGCATTTGATGCAACATGGCTATTGATTCAATCATTAAAAGAATTATGTTCAAAAACTGCTTATAGTTCTTCTCCGTGTATATCATTTATTAATTCTTCATTCTGCTTTGATCGTCATTTTCTCAATACTAATTCATTTTTTAACATAATTAATAATATGACATTTCTTGGTGTCTCTGGTCCTATACAATTTAATACTAATGTAACAGATCGAATAGATGGCAGTTATTATCTTGCACGAAACAGTCAATTTTCTTCAAATAGACTAAATTTTGTACCAATATTGAAATATTCTAGTCATGATGGTTGGCAAGAATATTCAAAAGAACATGTAATTATCTGGCCAAAAAATTCATTAATACCCCCTACTAGTAGTGCAAAACTTGCTGGTGTTAACTTAAGAATTGGTGTGATTCAATCAGTTCCATTCACAATGGTTACCACTGTAGCAAATGAATTTGAACAGAATCCAACAAATTTCATTGGTTATGTACCTGATCTTATTGATCTTCTACAGAATAAGATGGGATTTATTCCGCATGTTGAATTACTACCATTAAATCGAACGTATGCTTCATTAGGGCAACTAGTAGAAGATCGTGTTTATGATATAATAATAGGTGATGTAACAGTGACTGCTACAAGAAGAGGAAAGGTTGAGTTCTCAAATTCAATATTTGATAATTCTTTACGCATTATTATGCGAAAAACTCCTGATGTTGATATAGATCTCTTTGCATTCTTGAAACCATTCTCATGTAACCTCTGGTTATTGATCTTCGCTACTACTATTTTTGCCAGTATTTTAATTTGTCTAATAGAGAGAGAAGAAAATCCAACACTACAAAATAGATCAATAATTAATTTATGTGCAACAAGTGTGTGGTATACTTTTGGTAATCTTGTAGGATATGGTGCAGATTTTCATGTTAGAACAGCTGCTGGACGTTTATTAACTGCTGGTTTATATATATTATGTTTAGTATTAGTTGCATCATATACTGCAAATTTAGCATCTAATCTAACAATATCAAAATCGAAGGATATTATTTCTGGAATTGATGATATTAAAAGTGGAAAGATACCATTCAATCGTATTGGTATTCGCGTAGGTACAGCTAGTGAAGAATATTATTTAAGAGAAATCTCTGGAGGTAGACAAAATTATTATCCATTGAAATCTCGACAAGAAATATATGATAGTTTATTAAACAATGTAATTGATGTATCTTTCCATGATACGGGTGTTGCAGAATATGTAACTAATAATATATATTGTAATTTAACATTGGTCGGTGAAGGTTTTGATAAAAGTGTATTTGGTATTATTACACCTAAACAATGGTTATATGAACAAGAGTTAGATGTTAATATATTATCCTTAAGAGAGTCAGGTAATCTTGATACTTTGCGAAGAAAATGGTTTCAAGTACAGAAATGTTTTGATTCACCGGCAACATCTATTGGAATTGGAATTGAATCATTGAGTGGATTGTTTATAATGTTTGGAGGGATGTGTGTTCTATCATTATTATTATTTGTATGGAAGAAACGAAAAATCTCATGGACAACAACATGTGAACAATTGAAAGATAATACTGTACTGTTATCCAATATCTCGCATTATTAGCTGGAAACTATCTGTATATTTAGAATAAACTTTTGCTACAAAATCAATCAATATAAATTTGAAATAATAATATGTATAAACTCTGAAGATCAGCACTTCATTATCTGATCTTATTTTCTGTCCAGCTAATAAAATTTGTGTTAATAGTTTAATTTTTCTAACGTTCTTTTATTTTTTATGATGAATCGACATAAGAAGCATTAGTCAAATGAAATTGATTTATGTGGCGCAAAACGTAATATGGTCGAAATCTCCAGACGTATGTCTCAGCGTATTTTTTTTACAAGGAATCTGAGAAGAAAGAAAAGTCAAAAACCAAGCAGATCCAAAAAAGCATTTGCAACTTGAAACATTTTTGTTTCTCGATTATCTCAGGCTACATGGACTAAACTTTCACATAAAGATACACCGAAATATAGCGTATCAAAAACTCTATCAATATCAACATTTTTAACAATTTTTTGATCTATTTTTGACTCTTGAATCGAAAAGAGTTGAAAGCTAAAATTTTGTGAAAAATACACTTTTTATGAAAACTACTAGCTTAAAAGAATATCAGCTGTCATCTTCAAAAAAATATATATGAAGTTGATTTATTTCGCATTATTTGTTCGAAATGTTAGATCATAGAAATTCTACAGAAGAAAAAGTTCAATGAATATTTTTTCACTGCAACAATATGGCCAAGTAATGAGAACATATCCATATTATGTAATCTCTTCCAGAAAAAGCAATGTGTTCATATTGAAAATATATGCAACTTTTAGCTTCCAAAACACAATTAGAAAGAGCGTTTTTTAGCCTACAAATAATCATCATTGAAAGTGTTTTTCATTTTCTTTCACCATTAGAAAAGTTAATAGGCATTAACAAAAACTGATAATGCTCGCTGGCTAAGTTGAAGTAATGTTTTAAAAGGTGTTTGGTTCTTGACTTTTCCCTCTTCTCAGATTTGTCCTGGGAAAATATAGCTGATACAAAATATGTAGTTCAGACATGACTCTTTTTAACAAAAAAAAACAAGTTTTATTCCCAAGATGGTCTTAAGGGAAGAATTATGACTGGAAATTTCGGCAATTATTTTTTTTTTTTTTTTATTAGCAAACAACACTCCCTACAACCATTGCGGTCCTAAAGGGACAATGTATCTTTGAGATTGCGTATATCCCAATGAGAAGCAAAAAACTTACTAAAAATGAGGTAATAAAGAGACATAAAAAGCAACCAATGTTGCGAACGGTATCGAGAGATACTTGAGCACATGACAAGAGCAAAACATAAAAGCGAAAAGAAGAAAAGCAGCGTGCGCGCTTTGGTAAGAGCAAAATGTGCATTTTCTTTTGTTTTTGTTGCCAACACTAACATATCAATCACGGGTAGGCTGTGTTGTAACCAGTTCGTTCCCGTTAAGCTTGCGTAATATGTTATTCAGCTGTGTATTTTGTTCATTCAAGTGATGATCAACGAGATTTTTTAGTTCTAAAACTGTTTTTTTGGCTTTGTCTTTATCACTACGACTATCCACCTGCTCACTGATGGTAGATATCCATGGCGAGTTTTCAAGTACTTTCTTGTACAACCAAGGCCCAACACACTTTTTTCCGATTTTGATCAGGACAACGAGTACCGCCCCTATACCCAACGAGAGTAATATAAATTCACGCCACGATCGATGTGGTCGAGGTGCTCCAACAAGATGGTTTTCTAGTTCTTTAGTTTTTTCAATCACTTCTTTTACATGTGATGAATTAGCGTAGTTATTGACAATAAAATTGAATTTGTTTTCGAACTTCTTCAATTTATTATTATGATTTACGATTGTGTTGATTAATCCTTGATTTTTATTCTCATTTTGGAGATGATCNGAAAAACGAAAATTGTTACTCATGGTATTACAACTGAGAAAGGAGGTACTTGCAGCGACGGGATGTGGGTGTAGTTGAGTGTGGTTGCTTGCTGCCTCTTCGCCCACACCCTTAAAAATGCTAAGAAAATATTGTAGAAAAAAAACTGACCACAGAAAACGTTCGAGGAATACTGTTTCACAGACATGACTTTGAAGATTCTTGACTGATATTTCATAGATTTCGATCAGAAGAAGTATGGTTTGGATAAGAGCTAAAACCATCTAACGAACCAGTATTCAAGACTGAGTAGACGCTATTGAATATTAATTCTTTTTTTTTTTACTTTTTTTCGTCGAAAAAATATTCCCCGATCAGCCTCCGAACTAAGCCAAAAAATGTATCTGATCGAAAAGTATTTTCACTAGTGGAAAAAAGTTCTAAAGCTGCACAACGATACTAGAACACGAAATAGCGTATATCTAAACCATCAAAAGATCGTTTTGACGAGGTTAATTTTTTTCGCCTAATCTTGTGACGAACTATGGTGAGTTTTTCGACGTAAAGTCAATGAAAACATTTAAAATTCACATAAGTTTACTCAGTATTAGGCACTGATTCATCAGATCATTTTAGCACTTATCTAAACTATACTTCTTTTGATTGATATCTACGAAATATCAGCCAAGGACCCTCAAAATCATGTCTGCAGAGCTGTATCCCTCAGACATTTTTCAGTGGTCAGTGTTTTTTCTATCATATTTTCTTAGCATCTTTGACCGCAAAAAATCTTTATCAAACTGTGTGAAAATCAGCGTAATCGATTACCACACTGGTGGCTAAATACATCTGGTTATCAACAGCAGTCAGATATAAAATACTTATTGACTATTTCAAATTATCTACGTTCAGCATAAACAGACAGAGCAGAGTCCATTTCAACAGTGACCAGTTTCGAAACTCTTGTGTAATAGTTTTGTGTAGAAAAACCAAATCTATCGAGAGGATCAATTCTATAATGTATCGAGCCTTTTCTTTGTGTTGATAACCTCTCCATGTTGGTAGTAGATTTGATTGTTTACATATATCCTGAATATTTATTCTGAACTCTTTATCTAATTAATCATAATTAAATGACATCCTGCAAAACTAACTCAGATGAGTCAGTTTTCTAGAAATAAATTCAACTGATGCGATAAAATTTACAAATCAAAAAAACAAAATTACGCAGACCTGGCAGACCTAATGGCCTGGTTGAGGCTCTGTTATAGTATAAGAAAAGTGAACAATGATTACTGGGCACTCTATCGTCTGGTTCGATCCCGCATGACCAATTTCGACTAGTATCACTTAAGATACAAAACCTATCGATTGCAATTGCAACAAAGATTCATCTTCTTCTAACAATGATAATAACCTTTGGAGACCTTTGTTTTTAAATATAAAACATTCGCTTGATATTGAGTTCTATATTATTCAATATAAATCTATTGATAATAAATCAAATATGAAATCTAATATAGTTTTCTCAAAATTTTTTAGTTCAAAACTAAAACTTCTTCAATTTCGATGATGGTTTTTGTTGATGAAGACAAGTTAACCAGCAATGGAATTTTTTTGTTTTGTTTTATTATTGTATATAAAAGAGATGATAATTTCTTATTTAACCATAGGAAAAAAAATATTTTAACAAGAATAATATATTTAGTTAGTCGACAATTAGTTTAATTACCATTTTCGAAATTCTCTTTTTCTTTTTTTGTTACATGAAAGATTCTTGGATATTTTCATTTAAAAAAAAATAAATTAAATGATTAATAATAATTTTAAAAAAAAAGAGGTTTTTGATTGAAATTCTCAAGATAATTAAATAAATAAAACTGTTTAAATTGAGTATAAATATAGATATATAAAACTGTCTAAGTTAAATCAATAAGAAAAAATAGATTAATTACCTATAGGTTGATCGATTTTATACATATGAATTGTTTGATCAATTGGTAAAAGATAATTGACAGAACATTGAGAAGTTTCATTTTTAAATAAAGATATATTTTGATAATCATTATTAATATATGTTGAGTCAATTGTAAAATTAAAACGAAATGTTTTTATTGGTTTATTATTATTTAAATCATTTTTAATTTGTATTAAAGATCTACAAAAAGCTTGATAAGTACATCCACATTCAGATCTTAATGCACATTTTATAGCAAATTGTTTATTTGAACAAAAAGCTAAAGAATATTCCATTGAATCACTTTTATATATATGACCATAGATTGAATAAGATTTTAATGATGGTAGATAAAACATTATACTAAGAAATATTGTTGCTAACATTAATATTATATTAAATATAAGACGAAAACGACGAAGACGATCGACGAATAATCCTAATAATGGATTTGTTAGAAATACAATAAATGGTATTATTATATTTATATATAAGATTTCAATATCACTGAGACCACGATTTCTTAATGTTATATTTAATACAGGAAGAAGTGAACCAAATGTTGAATATAAGAAAAAATAATGACTTTTAAGATATATATAATAACGATTTAGACATGATAACGAGTTATTTTCATCGACTCTATTATTATTATCATTATCTTCATTTCGTTTTAATATTTTTTTAAACATTTTCGATTATTTTATATTAAATTTCGTGTTTATTTAATAATATTATCTAAATATTAACATAGATTTAACATTTCAAAACTATTTATTACTATTAAGAATTTTAAATAAAAAATAAAAGAATTTCAATAAATAAATTCGAATAAAGACCTATAATAGAATTATATAAGTATGTCAAATATTTACTTTAATTCTTTGACAATTCTATGAAATGAAACGAATCAAGTGACAAATACTGATAAAGAGAGCTTCTCTTCAAACATTTAATCAATTGATCACTTTTGTTTTACAGTTTGAGATATGAAATTCTGTAATATTTATGCCATTGAACTACATCATTTGAAAAGGTTACACGAACTTCTGCCCGAGCAATCGGGTCGCCCTTAAATTGATCTCATTTAATCTCGTTCTCTCTTACAAAAAAAAACTAGTCTTTTTACACTTGAAATTGTCAGATATCATAATGCTGTGCAAAGGATGATAATGTTCAGCAAGGTGGGTGTCAGTATTGATGTGCATTTTTTCTTTAGTAATACCTACATCCCACGCCCTTACGAGGTCAATTTAAGGACGCATCGAAATTTCCGTGGGATGAAGTGCTGGTCTTCCATTTGAAAGACATTAAATGAGATGTTCATTGAGACAAACTCATATTATAATAGTTGATAATTACATTTCAGTTGTTTTTATTAAATAAATGTCTAATCAATATGAGTTCAATTAGACGCTAAGTTAAAACAATGATATCTAAATGATTGAACGAATATAAATTAGAGATCAACAAAATCACTGTTTTTCTGATTCCGACCAAATTTTTTATTAGTCTCGACTCAGGTTACAATTAAAACTTTGTATAGCTTCTGGTCCTGATTTCGTTTTTTAAAAACAAATCAGTTTTTGGAGGATAAAGTCTGACTTTTTAGATTTAGACTCCTATCCGCAAATAGTAACGACGTTACTTTTTTGAAATATAGATAAGTTCAATAACAATATTAAATACCTCATACTTGAAATGAAAAAACAA
The DNA here is from genome assembly GCA_905329745.1 of Rotaria sp. Silwood2. Classification (NCBI taxonomy): domain Eukaryota; kingdom Metazoa; phylum Rotifera; class Eurotatoria; order Philodinida; family Philodinidae; genus Rotaria; species Rotaria sp. Silwood2. Next base: position 263,285 of record CAJNSZ010000053.1, on the reverse strand, counting down.
CAAAAATAAATACATTATCAAAAGAATGATTAAATTAATATTGAACAAAATTTTTGTAGATTGTACAGATTCGTCTATTTAAAAACTTATAGAAATCAGAATCGGGATCAATGAAAGAGTTTTATCGAATTCGTGAATTAAAATGGACGATTTGCATATTCTTAGTCACAACAAAATAATAGACATGAAAATGTATAGTCTAGTTCGAGATAAAAAAAATCCCCCGAGATCAATTTGAATAGCTAGAAGTTCCGCAACCAGGAACACTTTGCAGATGTCTAATTTAAATATCTATTATAAATAATAAGAAGTTAAAAAAATACTTAGGAATAATCTCAAAAACAAACGTTGTCCGATGTTTGAAGGTTGAGTTTGATTGTTAAGTTAAATATTCGTTTTTTCGTTGATATTAAATCTGATGAAACTCGTTCGGATTGATCTAATTTTCTAATAGATTCCATCGAGATCTATCTTTTAAATAATTTTATTCAATTATATCATTTCAATAAAGACAAAATTCGAATATGTCTAAAATATTAACTTGCATGAACTATTTATCTTTGAATAAAATTTTCGTTAGATTGAATTTAACCCATTGAGAACGGAAGACGTATATCTACATGCATACGGTTTAGAACCAACTTCTTATTCATCTACGTGTACATTTTACGATCTGCATTAGTACATAGACTGTTCATCTTTTACATTATCATCTATATATTAAGAGTTTGTCTAAGGGATTATCGAGTCCAGAACTAGATCCGATGGACTCTAGTTGTCGATTGTCTTCGAAAATTTGAACTCGATGGTCTCTGGTGTTTGCACCAATAATGAAAAGATCTACATTATTTGATATCAATATGAACAAATATATTTCATCAAGATTTCTAAAATCGGATTTGTTTTATTAAAAGGCAACAATTTCTTTGCTAAGTAAAATTTGCATTTGCTCAGTAAACAATTTGAATACTAAGTGAAATTATTGAACGTCCAGTCAGTTTAATTTTTCTCTGTAATAAAAATAACTTCTAAGTTTAATAATTAATATACAAGTAAAATATTTTTTCGTTAAGTTAATAAATTGAAATCATAGTTATAAAACAAATTCAATAAGTAAAAATTATTACTACTAAGTACTTTATGATTAAGACAAAGTAAGATTATCAGAGATAAAATGGATATTTTTTTTTCTGGTGGTATGGAGTATACGTTTTCTCTCTCTTGCTTTTCTTCTGTCAGTGTTGACGTGGTACTACTACATTTGTATATTCCACCCATTTTTTCTTTCATTCTCTCAGGTATTTTTCCCTATTGTTTTCTCTTGGTTTTTTCCTGCTTGAATTTCTTATGTTAAATCTAGCACTTTAGGTATTTTCTTAGATATCCTATATTATATCTTGGAATATTCCATTTATCCCAACCTATAAATATCTACTAATAATATATATGCCATTAAAAATTTATTTCGATTTTAAAAACAATGGCAAATATTTGTCGCAACACAACAATATGAAAGTTCATTAGAATCGGACAACGAAATGGAAATCGACCAAAACGATATTCAAGAAAAGAAAAGAACTCGACGTAAATTTCAATAGATAAAAAACCCAAGCTTTATTAATACAATATCTGTATAATTAAATTTTTTACTTATATATTTATGCTTCGTTGCTTAGCAAAATTTGTATACTTACCTAGAGATTTACAATATTTTGCCTAGAAAATCAAATTTTTTCCCTTAGAATTTAAATAAAATACTTAGAAATATTTTCAATAAATTGCTTAGCAAAAATTGAATTTTCTAGTTAATTTTTATTAAAAGTTACTTAGCATTTAAATGCGAGCCTTATTAACATGAATTTGGTTCTCGACCAAGTTCATATTCTTTCAATCTCATAATACAAACAATAAATCTATTTGATGTTCTCATGAAAATTGAAGAATCTGATATAAAAATGAAATATTTTATTAACTAATTCAGTTACCTCTTTGTAGAATTATGATCGAATGCCAACGTAAAAACAAAATAAGACTTCTAAGAAAATACTTTCAAATAATGATAATACGAATCGAATTTGATTCCAAGTTAATCTAATACAGGAATCTGAGAGTGTCGAAAAAAAAATCGTTAAGAGCTAATTCTTTGATTCTATGTAGATATAAATGGATGTTATTTTCTGGTGTGTTATTATCTCTACTCAATATAAGTATCTTATCTTTTACTCAATAGTATAATATGTCATTGATAGGGCACTCGGTTTTTTTTCGTTTATTTGTACTTAACGTATAAAAAATCAATTTTGTCACGTGTGTGCAAACATGTCTATTATTTAACAAATCTAGAAGTTAATTATTATCAACATGATGTGTAAAAACTTGACAAGTTGAGAAAATCTTTTAAGAGTTTTTGTCGATAAAAAAAAATATAGAAGTTGAACGATGTCACTACAATACAACTGAACATAATTTATTCAACAATTCATACATTCATAAAAAACGGTCTCTTTTAAAACAAAAACGAATATTTATAACTATTTTTTCAACAATCTGATAACAAAACACAAAAACAAGAGAAGCAATTTAATCATTGATTGTTCTGTTCACAATCGATTTCTAGTTTATTTATATAATCAATAGTAAAAGGCTAAAACAACATTGACATTTTCAAGATAATGTTCCTTATTAATCTTTGAGAAATATATTTTCATAGTTATTTTAATCTTATAGTTCTATTGGACCTTCATGCCCTACACACCCTTTTTGTTTTCAATCGGTTTTATCGCGAAACTCTAGTCAAATATTTGATTTTTTTCTCATTTTATTTATCGATTTCTGTTATCATAATTATAATCTGAACTGATGGCTTCCTTAACTTTTTATTTTGTTTAATATTCTTCTGAGAACATACTTTTCTTCTATTCAACATTCGTTGCTTTAATTTAATCGTTTCTTTTTTATTAATAAATGAAATATTTTGTCTTTTCTGTGGTTATGGAAACATGTTTCCTCGTTTATACAAAATTTATAGTAGTTTTTCATAAAATCAGACAAAAATGAGATGCAGATCTAATAATAATTTCAGTGGAAATAAATTATAAAATAGCAAAAAGATATATGGTTTAGTCACGAGAAAAAAAAACTCTATCTTTGGTTTTATTTGTCATGTTCACCTCGTTCTGTAAAAGCTGTCAAGTTTGTATCTAATAAATGAAAATGGTTGACTAAATAAATATTTATTTCGATTTTAATTCTTAAAGGATGATAATCAATTATGAGAGATTATTCTTGCAAGAGTTTATCTACACAGAATAAATATAAAGAATTCATCGTTTATTAACTAAATTTGTGAACAAAACTTGCTGATAAAAGAATCAAATTCATTCTATAAAATTCAGTTGAAACTGTTTGACATTTTCTATAGCTATCAAAAGAATGTTTCGTTGCATACGACTAAGTTTATAGTTGATAATATTCCGATCTGCTATCGTTAACGCACAATCACATAATCAGACAATTGTGTCTTTATCATGTTAATTGACACGAAAAACTAGTAAAACTAAATATTATAGTCAAATTATCAAACAATCAATAAATTCTTATTCTATAATGATTTTTCTAAAAATTTTATCTCGTTACCGAAAATAATATTAAATAAATTATTTTAATTTAATTGAATATTGATTTTCTCTTCATTAGAAAATCGTTAATAATATTTATCAATATGAAGCTTTCAATGGAACATACTTCTTCTCGCGTTTATTTTATTTTTCTCTATTTATTTCTTCGTATTATAAATAGTTAGTTTTGATTCATATGAGACCTGTATTAATGCAGAAAATAAATAATTAATATTAAATATTGAAATAAATGTGTTTATGTTAAATTTGGAATAAAACTTAATTTATTTTTTTATTTATATAAAATAATAATTAATTCATCATGATATAGATGGAAACAAGAAAACGTATTTTGACTTTTAAATCTTAACGAGAATGCTATTAACATGAAAATAAATTATATTATTTTAATTATTATCCAGATTAATAAATGCAATACTCGATCGAAAGCAAACTTGAAGCAACGAAACTAAATATGAATTTGTTTCTTCTTGTTTAGAATATATCGCTGTCGACAGTTTTCTCAATGAAATAAAGAAATAAGTCGATGATCACTAGTCTTATCTTAGAACTTCTATATTCAAATAAATATTTTTTTTTTTCACATAACTATGTCTTCAATTAATAAATAAGATTTACTCTCTATTATATGGTAGTGAAACAATACTTTTGTTTTTTAATGAAATTTTTCTTATTTTTCTTGTTAAATAGTTCAAATAATAATTGTTTAAAAATCGAACTTGAATAAGGTAAAATTTTCAGATGAAAAAAAAAGAATTGAAAAACCTATTTATAAAACAAAAACAACATTTTATTTGTAACAATATTTCAGAGATTTTTTGTCTATATATGTACATATGAATATGCGCCATCTTCAGATAACGACATAGGAAGAATAATAAGATATTTATACGTAGTAACCTTTCATCAAGGAGAGGCTCAAATCGAATGTAGAAAATTTGATAGCTACTATTTTTGTTTCGTACTTTTTGACCTCGTTACTCGTTTTACATTGTCTTGGTCATGTGTTCGAATACATTTCGACAAATATATAGAAGAATAACAAATGATTGACAAAAGAAAACATAATATTGAATAAGATTAAAGTTAAATATATTGTTGTCTAATATAAAAACTTTTCCATGTGGTCAGCATCAGGTACTTCAGCTAAGTCAAAGGATTTATCAATTTTGGGAGGAATTAGTGGAACTGGTATAACTGGTCGCTCACGTGATCAAGGATCGACACAAGCTGGTATCGCTGGTGGCAGCAGCAGACAACACAGTAATACAGGAGATGGTCCAAGTATGTGTCGCATTTAAATTATTCAATAATCAAGAACAAATGATTTTACTATTCTGTTAAGTAAAAAGAAACGATGATTCTATTTCACAGATATATACGAGAAAATATTTGTTTTTTCATATAATATGTAAGGTGCAAGCAATTGAAACGTCAAGTGAATTTTTTTCGACTCATTTTTTACATCACTTGATCGAGCTTGAGCTGCTAATCACGAAAAACTACTTTTTAGCCTAAGGGAATGTTTCTTTCTGGTCGAAAAATACGAAATACTCGAAGGGTGTCGTTTTCTTCCAAAAACACATCTTTTCCAAAATATGCGAAATTTTCCACTTCGTTCTTTTTTCCAGCTTCTGAAAATAATTTTTTCAGATTCAACATCAAAAGCTGAGTACAGACAAGTGGTTAAATCGCCTCTAGACCGTTGGTGGTGGCGCTTCGAATCGCGTCAACCATAATGCGTATAGGTGGATTTTGTAAACCTATCTAGTTTTTCTATGTAAACGATGGAGTCAATTATTTTATCTCATTCCATTCATCATACCATCTGTCATCAAGCTCCGTCTCCTTTTCTTTCCTGTGTTGAGAAAAATCGTTTTTACTGTATGGTACGAAAAAGGAGAAGGTCTTTCTTGCATAAAATATTTGTTTTTTACTTAAATCAAGTGAAAATTTGTTCACATAGGTAAAAACTGATGAAGAATCCAATGAAACTAGTTTCAAGATCTGCATGAAGTCTTCAGAGGGTCTCTGGAAACCTTCTCTTGAAAAAACATAGTTTTCTGGTATTAATTGATATTTCATGATCTTTAATGGGCAGATTGGTCAGTCTTCATGCTTGACTATATAGTACGAAAGGCAACATGCAGAATAAAAGTATCGAAAGAGAAAAAAATAAGTTCGTTAATGTTCGTTTATGTTTTTATTTGATATTCTACGATGTGATTGAACTGATTGTTTGATGCAGAGTTGGCTGAAAAACAGTTTTAATACGTCAGCATATGTCTGACATTGAGAATATGTTTGGATTAAACGCCAAAAATGACGGAATAACTTTAATGCAATCTTTCGTTCGACAAAATGTATGCGCGAATCCGATATCAGCCTTACCATTTTTTCAAAGCTTTTATTTGTACGTGTACTAACAAATACCTTTTGGTTGCACTAAAGACCTTCAATTGTGTTTAGTTCACAATGATATTTAGGACATATATAATCTTAATTTTATATTTAATTTCTAACATTTCAAGTTTTGTAGCCTAAATAACAAAATAAATGACACAGAATCGAATATGTCTTGAAAAAACTGGAATGATATTCACGTACATTTTGGAAAGCTCGATGTGTTGAAAGTATTTTAATAATTTCATCTAATTCAATTTTAACTGGTAATTGTACGCCTAAGTCTTTACGTAGTTTAACTAGGTGCGGGATGTCGGCGCCGATCTCTTTATGGACACCCACACGCACCCGCACTCTACACTCTAAATAAAAATCTTTTTCTCTGGAACCCCGAAAAATAGGTTTTCGAGCGTTCGTAAACCCAAATAGGTTTCCAGGCTGATTCTGAAAACCTGAATACGTTTCCGGACTAATCTCGGATACCTTTAAAAGGTTCGTCGAAGGAAAAAATGGGTTTCCGAGCTTCGGAAACCTTAAAAGCGTTTAATATAGTGACAAACCCGGAAACGCTGAAGGGTTTTTGAAAAAGTGACAGTGTTTCTGGATTTTTGAAAACGGATCACTTTTTTCGGAAACCGTGTAGCGTTTCCGGGTTTGTCACTATATGAAACGCTTTAAAGGTTTCCGAAGGCCGTAAACCCTTTATTTGCTCTCAAAAATCTTTTAAAGGTTTCCAAGATGAGCCCGAAAACCCTTTCGGGTATAAAAAATCCGGAAACCTATTTTCCTGGATTCCCGGAAAAACGATTTTTATTTAGGGTGTACACCCACACGCACCCACACTCCACCCTACCCACACCCATCCACAGTATTAGTGATGTTTGATGATGATATCGAATTGCTACTTTGAAGCAGGTCAAAAAAAGTGAGCTCCAAATTGCGTAAACTCCAAATTTGGAGCTCACTTACGCATCCCTCTTTTACTAATTGACCTCACTTAAGGTCATAGTGTTCATAGCAAATAGCAGCGTTCCATCAATCCAAACTCATTCACTATGAACCTTATGTAAATCTAAATTACTTAATTAATTAGTGCTCACCTTAATTAGTACTCACCATAGTAAGTACTCACCATAATTACTACTCACCCTAAATAGTACTCATCTCAATAGGGCTAATTAAAGCAGATACTCATCTAATTAGCACTAATCAAGATGAGTAATCATAAATTCTCAAAGCCTCTCCTATGGAGATACTCACGGGTACTCAAGGCCTATAATATGGAAGTATCCAAATTAGCTCAGAGACTATAATATGGGAATTCCCATAGGTCGTAAAAGGCTGCGCCATAGGGATACCCATAAGTTCTCAAACCCTATCATCTAGAGGTACCCATAAGCCTTCAGTGATTATTTTATAGGAGTACCCGCCCATAGTAGGGCTTTACGGTTCACGCTCACGACAGTTCATAAGCACGTGTTTCTTCACTGGTTGACACCCGTTAGCTATCGACTAATCAGGTCCGAAAAAGCCGTTTTCTTCTCTATTTTAAGGACAGAATACACTATTGTTCGGGTCATATGAAAGAGAAACCTCGATAACCCATCGATCGGCCCGGACAACCCCATGTTTGTCGTTAGAACAAGCGAAAAAATAGCCCTGAAATCTGATTGGTCGAGCTATCAGCCAATCAGATTTTAGTGCCGTTTTCTTCGCTTATTCTAAGGACAAAACATGGGGTTGTTCGGGCCGATGCATAGGTTATCAAGGATCGTCTTTCATATGACCCGAACAATAGTATGTTTTGTCCTTAAAATAGAGAAGAAAAAGGCTTTCTCGGACCTGATCGGTCGAACCGATAGCCAACCAGTGGCAAAATGCTCATGCTAATATGAGCGGTTCATAAACCTGAGCGTGAACTGTACAGCCCTTATAGGTACCCCCATAGCATTCACCTTGTGGACCTATGGGTATTTCCATTGGATAGGCGTTCATAATGAATTTGGGTACTACCTAGCTTTGAGCTTGAGAAGTTTTCAATACTGAGATTAATTAATCCTGAGTAGATGAGTACTTTCTTTAATTAGTCTTAATTATATGAGCACTAATTAAGGTGAGTATTAATTAATTTACAGTTACATTATGCTGATAGTCTGTGACTGGAGTTGATGATAGTGCTATATTCGCTATCAACTATAAAGCATGAACTGATGTCAATGGGTAAAATATGGATGCGTAAGTGAGCTCCAAATTTGGAGTTTACGTGTAGAGCTCACTTTTTTTTACCTTTGAAGCATTACTTTATCCCCGCATTGTAAGAGCTCGGAGTCTGAAAATAACCTTGACGCTTATTTCTTATCTATATCAAACACCTATATTCACCACTTATCTTTAGTATTTTGGCAATTCATATATTTTGGATTTTTTTTGCCTTTATCACCATGATATAGGTCATTTAAAACTATGAAGTTTTTTCTTATTTCCATCAATAAGCTCTATATTTTTAATAACGAAGAAATGATGATGGCGACTCTTTAAATTTAAGAATGACGTCGTGAATGAGAACAATAACGTATTTTTCTATAATAGATATAAAAATGAAAATTATTAATATTATTCGATTGTTTTTCTTGAAGCTAATTTTTATCATCATCTGTTAATTATACAGACATATTACTCGACATTGATAGTGCTTTCAGGTCTTATCAATTCATTACGCTGAGTGTGGGTATTCTTTTCTCTGACATTGACACCCAAACTTTTGTTATAACTCTGTGGGGTGTTGTGGGTATGCATGAAGAGAAGAATTGCACCCACACCCACCGACACCCAAATCCACACCCACACCCTCGTGTAAATCATTATTAGTCTTCTTTCTGTACCACCAGGAGTTTTATCACCTTGATTCAATATAATCAAGTGACTGTTTTCGTCATGTATTATCGAAGAATGTAGGTCATTATCATCTTCACTGTTTGAAACTTGCCTCTTCATTACTGTTGAACTTTGTTTAATGGTTTCAATTGTTTATTTTTTTCAATGTTTGCATCGTGACTACATAATTTGTCACGCTCAGACGAAATTAAGTTTCGATACATTCGCCCATCAATAATTGGAGTTGTTAGTTATGAAACCAATATACGTACAGTAACAATAAGACAATAAATGTAACTTTTATAACGTGAAAGATGAAAGAAAATAAATTGGTACGTGTACAGAAGACGTAATAACTGTTTGCACAAAAAAGAAAGAAAGAAAAAAGAAAAGAGAAGAAATGTTACCCTTACATGCAAAGGAAGAAGAATGATACATGATCATGTGCTATTTTGCGTATATGGATGAATGCACACAGGCGGAACTTATTTTTTTTTAATATCTATATAAACAACATCATAGCTTCATTTTTTTGCATAGATAAATTTGATTCATTACATCGCTATTCTGTTTATCAGTACAGAATATTTCGCAAGAATACACTAAGCAAATGTAAGTTTTTTTCAAATTAAATCCTCTTCAGAAGACATTTTTCATTATCAGTATCCAGCGGATTTTTGTTACAGCTTCTATCGACTTTTAGTCAAATAGATATTATTTTCTGTCTTGCAAAAGTTTTCTTTATTTCAAGTAAGCGCATGTACATATATATAGTAGAGAAGAAAAGGTGATGATTCTTAGGTTTAATCCTACCTAAGATATACTTGGAAAAAAAAGATGTTATAAACTTTTTGAAGTTGAAAAAAAAACATAGTTTGAATCACATAGATCAAAGAAGAGGAAAGGACAAGAGAGAGAAGAAAAAATACCATCAACGAAAGAAACGAACGAAATGACAGAAAGAAAGAATATTATATATCACACATGTATAGTGAATATCTTTTTTGTTCGCTTACACCTCACCGTCCCAACCAGATGTGGCGTAATCACATCGATGAAAACAACAGATGAAAAAAAAACGAAGAAGCATAGAAAATATTCGAAACATCGTCAGAATACAAAAGGATAATAAAAAGCGAACAAATTCAACTAGTCAAAATGAGTTATATGTAGGATAGTTAAAAGATTTATGAAAGAAAGAAGAAAAGAAAACAAAATATGTGTAAGGTTTTTCTTTTACTTGGTTAATAATGTTGTCATTGATATATTTTTTATTGAATATTAGTGTATATTCTTAGAGAGTTGCTACGCTCTCAATACACTACATAACAAATTGTCTTTGCGGTCCAAAATATTATTATGTAAAATGTCCACAAGAAATCTATCTTCTTATAAATGTTGTGTAATGCAGCATATTGGATTATTTTCGTCCGAGAAACGGTTTCATTTGTGATGAATGAATTCGTTTTGTTTTATCATGAATATCACTAACATCAAATGTTTGTGGTCCCAGTTGTTTGATTGTCGTAAATGATCCTTCATATAGTTCTCGAAATGTCGGGTGCATACCTGGTTTAATAATAAAGATTTATTGCCCAATCATGAATTGTATATTTGGTCTATTTCGATCATAGCGACGTTTTGCATATCGTTGGTGTTGTCGAATTTTCTTTCGTACTTGATCTCTATAAACTTTTTTGAGCTGAAGAAAATTATTCCAATAATCATTAACTCTTGGAATAGTAACTTGTGATTTTATAGGATCAAATATAAAGAAGGGTTTCCTTTTATGAAATATTTGAATGGTGTAAATTGTGTTACTTAATGAACAGCACTATTGTAAGAGGAAACAATAGTTTTAAGATAAATGTCCTAATCATCATAATGTTCATTTGTATATTTAGCCAATTGTTGTTTAAACGTTGCATTGAATCTTTCAATGATTCCCTGTGATTGAGGATGGTAATGTGTCGATATTGTATGTACACATCCAAGTCGTTTGGTAATTTCTTCGAATATTGCGGATGTGAAATGTGAACCGCGATAAGTCTGTAGCTGATGAGGAATATCAAACTCTAGTGGAATATTGATAAGAAATTCAGCTGCTGTTTGTGTTGAATCATCAGAAACGGCCTTACTGATTCATATTTTGAGAGATAATCAGTTAAAGAGATGACATACCGATTGCCGTTCGTTGATCTTGGGAGTGGACGTGTAAAATTCATTTGTACCAGATTTAATGCTTCACCTGGAGGTTTATGTCGTCGAATATGGTGATGTGCACAAGCTGAATATGATTGGATATAACAAATCACATCTTGACGAATGATCCGCCAGGAGCAGCGATACTTAAGCCGGAGCCAAGTCTTGTCCCTTCCAAAATGACCAGCTGTTGGATGGTCATGAAATGAATGAAGAATTTCATTTCGTAATGCTATAGGAATAATTGGTACATATTTTCCATTGCTTAATCGCATGCTAAGAATTCCATTTATTATTGAATGACGATTCTTAGGTTTGTCATCAAGTTCATAAATTATTTGTTGAATTTCTTGATCGTTATTTTGTTCATGTTTTCATCGATGAGGATAAAGAGGTGATAGCATTTTTAAACGAAAAGGTGTTGATGATGTGCTAAATGATGGTGTAGTTGATGAAAAATCTTGGGCTGCCATATTTTGTTCTTTTGTTTTTTGATCTTGTCATCGCAATATATATACCATCGAATTCATCATTAACTTCTTCACTGATTAATGGATGACGTGACATGTAATCAGCATCGCAATTTCTTGTTTCAGGTTCATGTTTAATTGCAATAATATCATAATCTTGTAATTGTAATTTCCAGTTGTTGACTTTTCTGTTTGTGGATGAGCGATTTAAATGGATCTTTCGAGCTGATTGTTGATCAGTTTCGAAAGTAAAAGATTCATCAGCAAGATAATCTCTCAATTTTGTTACTGACCAAACAATTCCAAGACATTCTCGTTCAAATGTTGAATAATTTCGTTCTGATAAATTTAATGTTCGAGATATATAAACAATTGGCTTGAGTCAATCAGGTGTTTGTTGTTTTAAAGCACCAGCAATGTTAAATTGTGATGCATCTGTTGAAAGAACATACGGATAATTTTTGTTTGTTTTAGCATCACGCATGGGAAAATTTAAACAAACTGGTGGTATAGTCAATGCTGTATTCAGACCATCCCATGCCATTTGCTCTCGTTCGCCCCAATAGAACTTCACGTTTTTCTTTTGAGATGGTCGTAAAGGACGAGTTAAGTCAGTAAAATTATGTATAAACTTACGATAAAAATTTGCCGTTTGAAGAAATGAATGAACCTGTTTTGTTGTTCTTGGATTAGGCACTTTGACAACGGCATCGATGTTGGTGTTGAGTGGTTGAAATCCATTAGCATTAATTGTATGTCCGAGATAATCAAATTCAGGTCTTACAAATGAACACTTAGGTTAGTTCAGTTGAAAATTTGCTTTGAGTAATACTGATAAAACATTATTTAAATGATAACAATGTTCATGATTCGATTTCGAGAAAACGATTATGTCATCTAAGTAAATCAAACAGAACTGCCATTACTCATTTACGAGAAGATTGTTGAGCACTCTTTGAAAAGACGGCGAAACATTTTTAAGACCTTGAGAGAGGACGTTAAACTTCCAAAGTCTCCTGCTGGTAATAAAAGCCGTTTTTGGTTTATCTTTTTCGTCAATAGGAAGTCGAAAATAATCACTTTTGAGGTCCATTTTTGAAAAATATGATGATCCACCCAGTTGTTGGATTGTATCTTCCATATCAGGTAAAGGATACGAGTCTTTCATGATTAGTTGATTTAGACGTCGGTAATCGACACAAAATCTATATTTACCGTCTTTTTTCTTTACCAACATTACTGGAGAAGACCATGTAGATTGTGATGGTCGAATTAAGCCAGATCTGTACATGGAGTTTATGTCATTATCAATAATCTGTTGTTTTTCTGGGTTTACTCGATATGCTCTAGAGTTAACTGAACCGTGATTTCCTGTAGGTATTATATGATGTATATGCGTATTTACAATTTTTGGTGACGAAGTATCAAATAATAAATAGTATTTGTAAAGAATGGGTAATAGTGATTGTTGTTGTTCCTGATTAAGATGAGAAATCATTTCATCAATAGTATCTTGTATCTGGATGGGTATTTGTATATCTTCATGGTCATTTGCCTGTTGTTGTGATGATGGAAATGAAATTGAAAAACAACTTGAATTTGGTAATTCGATTTTAATAATTCCAATGGAAGTATTTTTGTTAATAATTCTAGAACGATTTAAAATATTTGTAATTGTCATTATTGCTTTATAGTTTTTCATATTAATCAGTGCATGTAGTATCAGTATTGAATCTTCATATAAAAAACGAGGTTTTGGAATAAATTGTACTGTATCACAATTAGTTAAATCAATAATTTTAACTTCAATAATTCGTTCTTCCATTGGATTCAATTTGAGGTTATCACATATACGAACACGATGATGTTGATTCATATTAATTTCTAAAAGAAGTACAGATGATTTTTTTCCATTGAAAAAAATAAAAAGAGAATTTGTGTCAAAGTCGACGGTAGCTTAGTGAACATCAGATGTAAGCCAATCAAGACCTAAAATAATACCAGTATAGAGATTTTCCAAAACTCAAAGCTTGGCTATTGTACCAACAGAACCAATATCAATTCGCAATTCAACATAGCCCTCTGAGTACATTGAAGCGTTGTTGGCTACTAAAATCGACTTTTTTTCGAATGTAAATAGGTGAAAACAATCTTGAAACTCGTTGTCGAATACATGTTTACTAATAAATAAATGCGAAGCATCAGTATTGAGTAAGACTGTAAATAATCGACCACCAACTGGTACTTTTATGTATGATGATTGTGATGTATGTGTCATGGCAGCACAACCATCATCTTGCATCCCCGCTAATTTTTTTTATAATTGTTAGGTGCTGTTGTTACATATGACCTGGTGGTTGATCTGTGACTTGGTTTATGTTGATTCCAATATTGGTCATTATCGGTTCTCGTATTACAATTTTGATTCAGTCGGTAAACTTGTCGATTCCTGGATCGTTAATGTTGCGATTGATTATGTTGATTATTTTGACGACGATAATAATGATAATTATAATAATTTGATGGCAATGCATAAAAATTACTATCATATTCAGACGGTTTATCGAAAGTAGACGAGACTAATGAAGATTCAATTATATGTTCATTGATATTTTCAATGTTGAGCATGTTTTCAATGTCTTCGGTTCTTTTCATCGTGGTTCTTAGCTCATGTATAGATTGCGGTTGTTTATCGAATACCTTTTGTTGCAATGACGGTTTTAGATCAGCTTTGATGTGTAACATTTTCTCGTATTCCATCATTGAGAGATTTACTGGAAAACAAAGTTTTTCCATAGCATCAATAAATTATTTTAATGGTTTCTCTTGATTACTGTTTACGTTCTGGAAGACGAATAACTTTTTGATTCTTATGTAATGATGATTGGAATCGATGTTGAACTTCCGTTTTGAAGATTGGCTACGATAAATGTTCATAATTTTTTCTTTCAGTAATTGTTGTTCAATGAAGTTGTCATGTTTAAATGAATTATTTTCCAGTGATTTGTGAATAGGTAGTGGTTCTGTTGACGACAAAGTAGATGAAGATAGACCAACGTAAGGATTTTTATCAGCAACCATTGTCAATAAAATTCTATCATGTTGTTGTTTCAACTTTTCACTCACTAATTCTTGAATATTCAACCGTTCTTGGAGTAAAAGTTGCCGTTGTTCTTCAATAATTCTTTATTTTCCATCTGATTCTGCAGCAAACATTTCTTGTAGATGTTGATGTTCTTTGTCAATAGTGAGCATAAATGATAATGTATTTATATTTGTAGTTAGTTGTTCCATATTATTGTCTTGTTCTGAATGGACTTCCTCAGAATCAATATTTGTTGTACGCACTTGTGATCGAGTACGAACTGAAACAGAAGCGTCTATTTATGGTTCCATAAGACCAAGTATATTGACTAATGATTAGACTATTGCCGAGTTCGTTCGTTTTATCGATCATTGTAATTTGATAAACGCGACTAGCGCACCAAATTGTTACAGCTTCTATTGATTTTTAGTCAAATAGATATTATTTTCTGTCTTGCAAAAGTCTTCTTTACTTCAAGTAAGCGCAAGTATATATATAATAGAGAAGAAAAAGGTGATGATTCTTAGGTTTAATGCCGCCTAAGATATACGTGAGAAAAAAGATGTTATAAACTTTTTCAAGTTGAAAAAATAGCATAGTTCGAATCACATAGATCAAAGAAAAGGAAAGGACAAGAGAGAGAAGAGAAAATACCATCAACGAAAGAAACGAACGAAATGACAGAAGGAAAGACAGGATATCATATATCACACATGTTTGGTGAATATCTTGTTTTGTTCGCTTACAATTTTTCTATCCTTAAGTAATACCACTAACGGGGGAACACTCCCAGGTGATCCACTCCGTTTACATTCATAGTATACCCATATGTAGGGACTATTAGATTAGAATAATCTCCAACGGATTGGTGCTCTTGTTAAGACTTGGTTGAAATATGTAATTTTTAGTGGATTCTTGCTATAGGACGTTATTTTTCTAGTAAAATCATATCTTCGAATTTTGATCTAAAACTTTATCAACATGAAGGTCTTGCTATGACTAGCTCATGTATAAAGTTTCATTATTCTTGAACATTACATCACTGACATATGAATCTTCCAAAATATCCATGTTTTACATCTATATATATATACTTTAAAAAATAGGTTTATTACGGAACCTGTATCCAGGGGAAGAACCTATGAGGTTTATTATGAATCTACCGAACTTTAAAAAGTTTTTGCAAAAATATTCGAATCTTCTTTAGATTCAGTAGATTCATACGAAACCTCAAAGGTTCTTTCCCTGAGAACAGGTTCCGTAATAAACCTATTTTTTTTAGGGTGTAGAACAGGACCTTGTTCGAAAAATTTATATTTCAAAGATGCAATGTCTGAAAATGCTTTTGATCAAAATTTGAAGATATGATTTCACTTGAAAACTAGCGTTCTTTAGGAAAAATCCACTAAATATTAGAAATTTTGGCTGAATCTCAACAAGAGCACGAACTGATTAGGTATTGTTCTAATCTAATCGTCTCGTACATATGGACATAATATAAATGTAAACGGAGCGGATTACTCTGGAATGTTTCCTTCTAAGCTTGTGTAGTATTGTTTTCTTATCATAGTAATTATTTTCCTGTAGACAAAAATCTTGGTGAGTTCTGTATGCAATGAGTGACTGACATTAATTATTGTAAGATCATTCTTCTCACCAAGCGTTCGTAGCAAGAATTTTCAATACGTTTTGTGAGTTATAACGCATGAAAAAGTCGTTGAGAATTCTATCCTTTCAGTGTTCGAAGAGGTTTAATTTCGCTAAAAATGATATATGATGCTGTTCAGAAAACAAGTGTTTCAGGAAATCTTCGTGAAAGAGGTTCTCTTCAACTGGGTTTTGTGGAAGAATATGCTTAGGGTATTGTTTTCCGAGCGAAAAGCTTTAATTACATAATAGTTTTTTTTTTATATGAACAATATTCGAGTCAGTAGGTCTTGGAAAAAACCGTATTTTCCATAAAATGCCTCTGTGGTTAGGATTATCCAGAAAAGGGTGTGAGTGTGAGCGCGATGGAAAGTAGACCCACACCGGTACCCAAATTGAAACCAACACTGAAACCCGTATCCATACAAACACTCACACACCCTGGAGCAAGGATCAACTCTGACTTGGGATATGCGACAATAATGTAAACTTATTGACACCTATCAGAAAACCCTACTCACACTCACGTATAATGTTGCGTCAAAATTCAATTGACGCCATTAGCAAGTTGTCCTGTTCTTGCCTTTTCAAAAATGAAAACCATTATCTTTACTAATCGATTCACATCTATTAGGAAATAAATGTTAGCATGCTAGTATCTTTTGTTTCTACACTTTCACCATCATCCAAAGACATCTATTCTCACACCCTATTTCAATTATCAATTAGAGTCATTTCTGTTGCTTCGTAGGATTTCAAAACATTAGATGAAATTGAACATAGAAAATGTTGTTTTTCGAACTATTTTTATAACGTGTTTTAAATATCTAATCCCATCATGACCTTATTAGAGGAGTGTTCCGATTAATACCTTGCACCGAATTTTTGCATAAACGAAGTTTCTCTTAATGAACTGCTTTAAGCTATGAATATTTATTATTTTGTTGTTAGCAGATGATAAGAGAATGAAGTACTGAAAACACGTTTATGAAAATGTTCACCAAAATAGAATATTTTACATTATGCAGTAGATTTCATCAAATTTTTGATGTGCACTGAAGTTTACAAATTATTCTAATTGATGAATCAACTGCTTTGTTCTAGAATTTAGAGGAAGAGTATGGATGTCCTTTGTTTTGGGCAACACTCACATCCACACCCACACCCCTACGCGCTATTTTTTTTAGGCAAGCTTATAAAAGTCTAATATTGTGTGTGTGTACCTAACTCATTTAGCTGTATTAACCGGCAAAATATATGGGTGTTCGTGAGTGTTCGTATGTTTTACAAATACTTCATCCACACCCACACCCTATTTTATGTTAGACAGAAATTAAAGCAGATTGAATTTCAATTTTTTGTCTCGCTGAAATATATTTGTAATCAGTACTAAACTCTTGCCACGAGAAGAAAATCAAAATTTAATAAAAAGAGAAGAACACTCTACTGATTTACTATGTAAAAGAAAATCTAAAACACAAGTGAACTTTGGGATAATTCATCAAGTTTTTATGAAAAGCGGCTACTTAAGAAAAACTTTGCTTTATTGAAAGTCTGGTCAGATCAAAGAGGCATCGACAAAAAGGTCAAGTTTTGATTTAGTTTCAATAATCCCAGAACGTTGAGGTAAGTATGTGATTTAAAAAGTCCATGGCAATGATGAAAGTACATATGATGTGATCAGTGAAGATATTCAGTGGTGATGGATGCTATTTTCCAATTGAATTGACAATTTTCGTTAACTAGAATTTACTATTGTCAAAAATAAATTCTGCATGAGAAAACAATGAAATAGGTTTTTTAGAGTTCAATGCAGGTCTACACATGCCTTATCCCATAATCACTTCTCTTTTTTTTTGAGCCATTCAATAATCACTGAAAAATTTTAATTTATCATAAGAATGATTTCAATTGATTCTTCTGATAGGTTTTACAAAACATACATGTGCATCCTCTGACCTATTATCGGTAATAGGTCAAGCTGTCGTAGAACATTTGAAATTCGTATAAATTACCAGTAGGCTTCAGCATTGAAATATATCATACAATAAACCTCGAATATCTTCACTGTCTTCTGCTAGAAAATATTTAATTTAAGAAAGTCATGTCTTTTGGATGTAGTGAAGATGAGGGTGTGCGTGTGAGCTAGTCCATTGATGAAAACAGTCACCCAAACTCATACCCAGCTATTATTTTCAGGTCGATACCATGAAATTTTCGGCAGACGTGCATGAAATAAGGCTAAACAAATGTCTTGTATGGTCTCCATTTAATATGGATTTTTTTTGAAAACGCATATCCAAATGTAGCACCATCTGTCGATGCTCTCTTTTTTAAATTCTTTGTTTTTCTGAAAAAGATAAAAATCAATAATTCAAAATCTCTTCAAAATGGGAAAGGAATCCTGAATTTTGAGAGTTCTTGAATAATGGAACTACGATCTTTTCTCTTCTCAGAAAAAAAAATTAAGAATTTAAAAGAAGGGGCTTTGACAGGCGCTGTATTCTGTTATATACTCTCTCAAAAATATTGTATAAATGGTGTCCCATAATAACTGGGGGATACATTGCTAATGATATTTTTCATACTTTTTGTCGACATAGAGAGCTGAAATTTGTATCACATATACGTATAATCAAGATATTTATTGTTTTTGAAAGTTACACTTGTCTAGCTATAACCAATGATGAAATATACTGAGAAGATTGAAAAACATTAATTTTTCTACTCGACTTTTACATTATTTTCACTGTCAAAATAAAATACAAAGAAAACGAGTATGAAAATGTATCTATTTCAATCTTGCGAAAGTATTTCACCATTAGTTATGCCTAAAAATCTGAAACTTTTAGAAATAAAAGATCTTAATTAGATATATATATATATATATGGTAAAAATTTCAGTTCTCTACGTCAATAAAAAGTATGAATAATATCCTTAACGAATTTATCCTCAATTATTAAGAGACATTTTTTATGTACTTCAATCTTGTCTATGTATTTAACCACTGGTTAAAGCTAGATGGCTGAAACTTCCAAAAATGAAAGATCTTCATTAGATGTACAAGTGATAAAAATGTCGGCTCTGTGTCTCAAGAAAAAATATACAACATATCATTAACAATTTATTCTCAGTTATTATGGGACACCCTATATAGAACGAAGGCTCATGAAGAATTTAATGAGGTTAAATGAGATATATTTCATCGTTATTCAATGCATATCTCACAAGAATTGCATGCAATTCGAATGTATTTTATTCGAAAATATGAGGAGAGGGTAGCGCATTAACAGTTAAGTAGTTTGTAAACAGTTAGCATTAACGAATCAGATGATACATGCCACTCGTTGGTTTTACTAACATTAATGAGTAGATAAAACTATTTCAAGTTTACGATAAGTGGTGGCAGAAAAATTCTTCATCTGAATCGATACGTTTCTTTCTGAAACATGTTAAAACGCTCAAGGATTCAGCAAAGGATGTTGATATGATTATTACCTATGTCAAGTGTTTTCTATTGGCTCAACAATAAACATCGTACAGTAAAACATGACATAAAAACGCATTTATATGATTTCCAAAATCAAGTGTAAATTAAATGCAAATAAGAAAAGAAGAACTAATTAGGTTCGATCAATCGAGTTGCTAATGGGTGAAAACATGCTAATATTATGCATAAGAGAAGAAATAAAACTAATCAAAATTTCGAAACATGCCAGATTCCGAAATTCTTTTCGCATTTCGTCCATGTGTACGATGCTTTGTAAAGTATAATAAACATTCGCGAAATCTTCTAAGCTTTGTAATGTAACTCTTTTTTTTTAAGTAATGAGAAAAAAGTATTCATGTCTCACCCAAGCATACAAAACAAAGTTATAAGAACGCTAAAATGCGTTTGTTGGTTTTAGCAACGTTTGAAACGCATTTTTCATTTTTTAAAGTACATTTCGATTATAAATCGTTAAAAACAGTTCTATTTTGTTACAACACAATGAGTCAAGTTTAAAGAAGAAACTTTTATTTTTGTTCAGATCATTTAAAATTCATCAAACACCACGTGTTACCGTCTTTCACATATTAAGTAAATATTTTCTTCGACTATACTTGCAAAAACATACTTGTGTAAATAAAACTGGAGCAAATGTTTCATATCTATGTTCAGAAGGTATTGTAAAGATGAATATTAAAGTTGATCTTGTCAACTTTGTAAAAAATTTAGAACTTTATAAACATCCAAATTATGCTGATTCATTGAATATAGAATTCAAACTTCTTCGTAATTTACTGAAGTAAACAATGATAAAATGATGAGACGTGCTCAAATTGCCGTGCAGTACATTGTTATACTCGTATTGCAGATCATGGAAGATTCGTGTGTCAGCAATTGATGCTACATTCTGTTGTTGTTCTATTTTAGTATAACATGCATTACTAAATGCTGATAGTGTTCTGGTCTCTTTTGACTTGTCTGATGTTCACTCGTTTTTTTCTTACTTAGTAATGAGCTCGACTCATTTCAATAATAAATTATTGATGGTAAAGTAATTATAATTTTGCATGACAAAAGCTGGTTTAAAGAAGCAATGAAAAGTTATAATATTTCGTTTGTATATTGATATATTTTTCTCTTTTTTTCATTTTTTTTTACATTTTCTTCAACATTTATGTACACACATTTCGTCGCAATACGATGCCCTGAATCCTCTTATTTGTTCTCCTTCTCGCATCTGAAGTTATTGAATAGAACGAAAAAGAAAATAATGGCCGACTTTATTCTTTATGTACTTGTTGATGTTTCTTTTATACATTTTTATTTGTAATTTTTCTCGCTTGTTGAGAAGTTGAGAATATTAAGTTAAAAAAATACTTTTCATCACTGACTATTTTTGTGTTTTGATTTTTCATGGATAAGTTGTCGTTCTTGTTCACCGATAGCTCCGTATATGACATTTCTGCGACGATATTTTCGTGCTCGACACAACTGCGTGCGACACTTCTGTACAAGGCGTGGACGAATGTGAGTGACTCTGAATGTGAGTATTCGTTTAGCTCTCTCTTCTCTTTCAACTGCAGCCGTACACATCCTGTAACATTGCAGGAGATGTCAGTACCATCTAAGCGGTGTCTGTAGCACCCAAGTTGATATCTACGTATACCATCTCAGATAATGTCTGTATGACACAGTGGGAGCTTTCGCATAAGCAGTTGGACAGACTGTTCTTTTTGCTCAGAAATGGCTTCCTGCTGCTTAGAAATAATCGTATACCACTCAGGGAGCCGTCTTTAAGAAAATAGAAGATTTTTTTGGAAAACAAATTTTCGAAAAAATGTGGCTCGGGGATACATCAACCAGATTTATTCCATTTTCGCCGAAAAAATTTTTCGCCGAAGACGAATTTAGCCGAAAAGAAAATTTCACCGAAGGAAATTCGCCGAAAAAAAAGTTCACCGATTCTATTTTCGCCGAAAGAATTCGGTCACCGAAAACAAATATAAGTTGAGCTTGATCATGTAAATAACAATTCTATTGAGACAATTAATCGATTCTATCAAGTCAGTTAAATCCTACTTGAGATGGCTTCCATGTCGGTTAAATTGACTACCAAGTCAGATGGTAGCCAACTGAGTTGGTAGCCATCTGACTTGGCAGCCATCTGACTTGGTAGCCATCTGACTTGGTAGGATGGGTGTGGCTTGAGGATGTGGATCTTTAATTCGCATCGACAACCATAACCACACCTACATCCCACACCTACCCTACCAAGTCAGATGGCTACCAAGCCAGTTGGTTACCAAGTCAGTTGGCTACCAAGTCAGTTGGCTACCAACTCAAATGGTTACCATCTGACTTGATAGCCAACTGAGTTGGTAGCCATCTGACTTGCTAGGATGGGCGTGGCTTGAAGATGTGGATCTTTAATTTGCATCGGCAACGATAACCGCACCCACACTCACACTCCACACTCACAGTCACGCCCTCACATCCACTCCCTCACACCCACACCTACATCCCACACCCACTCGACCAAGTCAGATGGCTGCCAAGTCAGATGGCTACCAACTCAGATGGCTACCAACTCAGTTGGCTACCATCTGACTTGGTAGTCAATTTAACCGACATGGAAGCCATCTCAAGTAGGATTTGACTGACTTGATAGGATCGATTTATTGTCTCAATAGAATTGTTATATGCATGATCAAGCTCAACTTATATTTTTTCGGTGACCAAGTTCTTTCGGCGAAAATAGAATCGGTGACCTTTTTTTTCGGCGAACTTCTTTTCGGCGAATTTCTTTTCGGCGAAATTCGTCTTCGGCGAAAAATTTTTTCGGCGAAAATGGAATTTACCCATCAACCATACTTTTTTCGAAAAATGTTTTTTTCAAAAATATGTTGAGCTATGTATCATTCGACGTAGTTTAATGCGCTGATTCCGAATATCACCTTAGGTTGTCTTCAAAGTGTAATATGAATGTTAAAAACCGGATTTCCGGTGAAACCAGTAGCTTTCGGCCAAATTTCGCAAAATTGACTTTCACGAAAATGACTCTTTTTATGTATGGTCTGATGCAGCTCGACGAGCTGATTCTGAATATCACCTTAGTTCCTCATCAAAGTCTATCAGAGACGTCTAAAACCGAATTTTCGCCTGTAGACCTCGGATTTTTTTTGGGCACCCTCTAAAATAGCCTAGAAAAGGTTTTATGAGTTGGCGCTACTATAGTAATTAGGATACATGTGTGTGTATATGTGGTAAAAGTGCACGCTTGATCAGACGTGATCCCTTTGTAGGCTTTTTAATATACAGAACGGTAGGTTTTCGGCATAGAGACTCTTTGTTTTCTACTCTATATTAAATTGGATTATGATAATTTTCTTTTGCCATAAATTTTATAGGTGAGCAAGTTTTTTGCGATATTGTTTGCTGATAGAATATTGTGTTATATTGCCGAGCGGCTTGACTTTCTTTATTTATGCTGATTTCTGGACCCAAGCCTTAGCAGGCTCTTTTCTTGAGCTCTATAATACTTTGAGAACTGATATTTTAGGAAATGATAGATCACATATGTATGTTAGGGGTGTGAATTTATTGTTATTGTTATTAATAACAATAACAAAAAAGTTATTGTTGTCAATAACAAATAACAAAAAAGTTATTGTTATTAATAACAATAACAAAAAAAGTTATTTGTTATTAATAACAAAAAATAACAAATAACTTTTTTTTTCCGAAAAATCTTAGTTATGCTTTGNTGCCTCATCCTTTGTGATCTAGTACTATGAGCACAAATGATAACAAAAAAAAAAGTGTTATCAAAAATTTATTATCATATTATTATTTGAAGTATGATCAAATAGCATAGCAAAATAGAGCACTCTTTTCTCTATTAGACTATATAGAAAGAAAGTTTTTTTTAAGCTTACTATATGGCTATGTAACGTCGTGATCAGAACTTTTGGTACACCCTAAGTATGGCAGTGTAGGATAAACTTTTGACATTCACAACTCGTAGTTTCAACGAAAGACGTATATGCATTTTTTCCATCTTTATTCCCCAACACTGAACCTTCATCAATATAGTATCTTAAGATTTTCATTTTTGAATATAGGCCTGTAACTGTTTAGTTAAATTATTTAATAAAATAACTGAAGAACATTTTTAAGACAACGCTTGAGTAAACGTCTTTCAAAAATTTGAATCTTAATGCTTCAGAAATTTGTCAAAGCGGCTGTTATGACATGCGTCTACTGTACTGTCTGATTTTTAGTAGAGTCTATTTAACGAAATGAAGTTTCTAATATGATGTTGCCCATACTATGAATATGTCTGATTATCCATTGTTTATTGTCATAAAACGATTTGGTGAAATTTTTTCTAAGTTTTATATTCTTTTTCTTTCCATTATTAGGTGGTCTACACTAATGAATGAGACAATTTAGTTTAAGAAATATGACTTCCTAAGAAATTTCATTGTGCTCTAAATATATGATGAGGATAGATTTTGAAAATTGAATTAATTACCGTGGTTTCAGAATATCTTTCAGATTTGTCAAGTTACTGGTTTCTTATCAGCTTTTATTTTTTGAACCAAATGGACTAGCAGTTTTTTCTTATTTAGACTGTTTTAATAATATCAGTTCATTGTGAAGGCATGATCTAGCGTCCGAAGATACATCAGCTATTGACTACTGTCGGGTCGGATGTTCCAATCCACATTCTGTCTACTATTTTTATTCTTCTCCTGTTTTACAGACTAGTCTGAACGGACTAGATGAGCAAATGGACTAAACATGACGATGCTCAAGGACGCTTTGGACTAGTCAGGACGTGATCGAAGGACATTTCTTATCACCATAACTAGTCATGACGCACAGAGAAGACGTTTCAGATTAGACCTCGCGGGTGTTCCAGACTTTTCGGATTAGTCATGTCGCCTGACATCATTCATTTTTTTTGCTTACTTGGGAATGGTTTAATCAATAAATCGAGTCTTTCAACTTTGATCGAAAGAAAAAATGTCGAAAACTGAGTTGGAAACTTCTAAGTATTTTCTTGTTGTGAAAATTGAAAAACCAAGTAGCTTAATTCGAATAAAATATTTATTATATTAAACAAAAACACAATTAAAAACAAGCCAAACATATACTTTGAAACACCAGTTCATCGATCATCAACAATGTTCTCATTGTATAGTTAAACTTCTTTTTCTGCGAGTTAAAGCAAACTGTTTAGGAGATTAAATGGTATTTTTCGTGTGTTTTTCTACTTCGATGCTGGCGCCAGTGTTGATTAAAATAAAGAGTACAGTTGCATCCACAATTCTTATTCACGCCATCACTTACTTTCAGCTGCCCATATTCACTTTCACCCACACTCATCTACATCCATATTTAATCCTTTCGATGGTTTTTTTACTTTCGACATTTTAGTTTCGACACTTTTACGTTCGATCAAAGTTGAGTTTGCCAAGAAATCTTCAAGAATAGCAAACTCATCAATTAAAAGTACTTCAAGAGTTTTGTCAAAAGACAAGCAAACTGCTTTTGTTTTTGGTTGTAACCGAATAATTTATTGTATCGTTATCAATAATTGTTGATGTCTTGATATCTCAAAGAGTGTTTTCACCAATCTGACTATAAATACTCTTCAATGCAAGCTGATCAAATAATAAACACCACATAAAAATTCAAAGGTGATGCAGTCATCTATTGTTGTCGCTTTCTGGCTCATCGTCGGCTTAATCAGCTTCAGCATCAGTGCTACAATTCATGCTGATCCAACAAATGTCGGCATCGATATAGCTATTCCTCGCGATTACACACGACAACAATATATGAAATCGATCATTGACTTTTGGACTCCAGAACGCACGGCTTCAGTAATATCGGCTGAGCCAATTATTACTAAAATGCAGCGTGTGCCTTTCTCCGGTAACGATAAATACAGTGGAGTCGAACGAATTTTGACGCCGAGTACCTTTGCAGAAGGCATTCGCAATGCAAAGCCTACAGCAGCTGGCAGAGCTTTCTTTGTGATGAATGACAAAACCTACGTGTGCTCTGGTTCAGTAGTCAACGCTGCAAATCGCGACACAGTCGTTACAGCCGGTCATTGTGTCGTCAATACTACCAATAAAGAATGAGCATCCAAATAAGTTTTCATTCCTCAATATCATTCCGGTGAACGTCCTGTAGGCACTTTTGCTGGAAGTTATTTGGCAACGAAAAAGCAATATATCGACAAAGCCGATTATAATTTTGATGTTGCAATTGTTACAATGGATGTGAACGAAGAGGGTGACCATATTCAAGACGTAGTAGTTGCCTTCGGTATTTCTCTCAATGCATCGACAAAATCAGAAGTAAATGCATTCGGTTTCCCGATGAATATAAACAATGGTGAAACGATGAGCACTTGTGCCGGTACGTCAGCAAAACCATCACTTTTTCTGATGCCTTCCTTCAGTGGTATGCAGATTAAATGTGGCATGGGTGGAGGTTCATCTGGTGGTCCATGGCTTCAAAAATTCAACTCTAATACTCTATCAGGCGAGAAAGTCTCAGTGACCAGCTTCTCGTATGCATTGGCACCTGTTAAAATGCATGGCCCACATTTTAATGAGGGCAATATTGGCTCACTTTTTCTTGAAAATCAACATAACTAATTCTTTCCTCTCCACTATGCATGCTATTTTATTCTTAACTCTTAAATTGTAGTTTTCCTATCAATTACCACTATCAAGACACTTTCAAATCGAAAATAAAGCTTTAAAAATCACGATAAGATGCTTTTCCTTAACAGTACACTTCACAAATAAAAGTAGAGTTAAGCATACATGTATAGTAGTCCAATTACTTAGCACTCGATTTCTTTCAATCTATGCTATAGGTTTCCATGAGATGTTATCGATGCACCGAGACAGCAATATTCTTATTACAAAAATGACGGAATGATGAAGAATATTAGTCTTTGCGTCAAATATCCAACGATCAAACGAGATTATGTCAACTGATCATCGATATTTTTCAAGATTAAATTGTGTTTTTATCTGATTTATTGATTGTCTTATCGTCAAAATCTCTTTTTTTTTCTTTGTGGTATAGATTCGATGGTCTTTTCTGTCGCCAGTGTTCTTTTTTGGTCAACTTAGAATACGTGTCTTCCAGGGATTACGCATAGTTTTGTTCGGGTCACATTTATGTCGAGATATGTCAATTCATAGATTAATTTCTACCAAGTTTCAAGTTTCAACCCACGCCATAGATTATAGGTTCACAAAGCCATTTCTGAGTGTGAGTCGAGAACTTATAGCTTGCTCAATTGTTGGCAGCGTAATGGATGAACAACACTCTTGGTTTAAATGAATGAACTAAGAATAGTTTTCTTTGTCGGGTAAAGTACTTGCGTGGTGAAGTTTTTCAGTGTGACTCTGATTGACCATTCATAACAGCGTATGAAGTATAATTGTACATATTCTTTTCTATACTGAGTTGTGACTAGCAATCTGAGTTTCAGATTGTCTATTGCATTTTTAACGCACCAATAGATGTTTTATAGACTTATTTTATCAAGAAAATAAAAACGAGAGGTTTTGATTAAATAGGACAAAAAGTAGAACCCATAGAGTACATTAAATTAATATATGTGATGGACTGAAAGAGACACGGCTCAACCGAGAAACTCATCAAATAAGAATAAAAATGATGCTTCATCCATACCCATGTACTGACTGATGATTCAGAGTGAGAGTCATCGGTGAGTGAAAACGCTCCAATCAGGAACATATCTCGACTCTGTGTAATGCCTATTTCACTTCTTCCCCATTATTATACTGGAGTTCTTTCGCATAAGAATCTGTTGTAGGAGAGTGTTTTTGTGCAAAGCGTGGGGACTCAACATGATAACACATTCGAAGATAAGGTCAAGTTGTGATTCTGAGTCGATCGACGTCGTTTTTCACAATGCGTTTGGAGCATGAAAAATGTCTGAAGATTTCTTTGTCCATGCAACAAAAGGTACACTATTTCTGGATCCATATTCGAAAAGTATACACTTTTGCTTCTAACTCATCGTTTTTACTCTTTTGAAATACATTCATATGAGCGAAAAACAAGTAAATATTTTGGCTCAAAACTTTTGAACCAGCCGTTAGACGTTCTAGAGAAACTGTGAGAATAAGTTCACATTGATATATCTCATGATCGAATGTTAATTCATTGAATGCCGCATAAAACCAACGTGCAATGAGTGCTCAGGTCTTCAAAACTTGTCTGAAACATTTTCGATGCTGTATTACAGTGAAATTCATTGCTCAAATGCAAAACTATCATTTTGAACATCTGACGGATGCATCTGTAGCAGGCTCATATATGTCTTTCATTGAGAGTAATTTCAGGATGATTAATTCAAGTTGAGCAAGAACATACCTACCTGTCAGTCCTGCTTTTCTTTTCTTGCGATAGAAAGGAGGAACACTTTTTGTCAATATTTCGCAACGACAATTAGTCGTAGAAATAATTATGACAGATTGAGAACAATCCATCATATCCTTTATATCGACTACAATACCTTAGATGCTTTTCTTGTTTTTTGATTGAAATATGTTCTGCTTCTCATTGCATTAATCTAGATCATCTATAGAGAAATCCATGAAGTGCATCAATACATTATCTTGTCTGTTGATCAAGAAAACATTTTTAAAGAAAGCCAATAGATCTCTTGTCATATTTGGTCCGTTGACAGAAAAAGCAATCAGTCAAGCATAGCTTCTCATCGACTCATTTTAATTAAGAGCAGCTCAATGAGAAACATGGCACGACATTCTTTTAAAACTATCGAACATTTTCATAGATTCGCCCATAAATAAATAATATTAGTTGAAATGAAGCTTAGAAAAATTCTTTCGATAAACTTTAATGTTCGTGAACATTTTCATAGTGACAAGAGAGAAAGAATAGATGATGAAATCCATCCACACAACTACATAGCAATAACCTGATAAGACTATAAAATTGACCATGCACAATTCTGATATCACTCAAGAGGTGCAAAAACATTATCGTAAAGATGTCATTGATACAACTGGCGCGTTTAATGGCGTTCGATGATGAATGATCTGTCAAAAGAATTTGAAAAAACCTTGCAGTAAAAGAGCGAGCATTGACATAGTGTTGGCAAGAAAGTTTGTGCAAGGTCATGATGATAAATGGCAATAGAAAGTTGAAAAATCCACAACGAATCGTCGTTGTTCGGTTCAATTATTGAAGACACATTAAATTCAGTAAATACTATACAGGTTGTAACAAATATTGAATTTTCATCGGCTTATAATATATAGTTCAATACTTTCTTGAATCCGAAGATGCTCATGAATGTCTTTCAGTTAAGTGAGTTAATTAATGCGACGTCAATCATTGATATCAAAATCACGTCTTTGAATGACTGTTTTTTTAATCATTTGTTTCGAAAAACAAAAATGCTTGACTTACATGTAGCTCAAAATATTTTCTGTTGAATAACCTAGAAATATCAGAAATATTGCTTAGTTTCGTTAAGTTATTGAAGAAATTCCTAAAACATAATCGAAATGATCTGAATTATGTCCCAACGAGAGAACCAGTTCAAGAAGCTTGTTACATATGGCATAACTCTGACTATTCCAGCAGAAATTGCTTTCGTCGAATTTTCTAATATCAATTGAAAATTCAAAATGTCTTTCATGGGTTCTGAAAGCAGGGCTGCCATATATATCTCATTTTGAGTTTTAAACTTTTTCTGGCATAAACTTGTCTATAATTAAAATAAGATGCGATTTTCAATAGCATTATTGACCTCACTATAGAGATATTCATAGTGACCAATATTGGTGAAAATTTGACCAACGATTATTGGCATCTATTTTGATTCCATGCTCACTTACTTCAGATGCCAGTTTCATACTCGATCGAGTTTCAACTTTTTTAGTGGCAAAAACCAAAAGAAATTGTGATAAAATACCAAAACTTATTTCTTATGTGTAGTCAATTCTTTGTTTTAATGCAATTACAGAAGGTAGTTTTTGTCTTATAAAGCATTTATAGACAACTAGTTGAGATTCAATGCTAAATGATACTTTACGTGCTGAGTAAAAAATAAGATTAAATCGTTAGTTGAAATGTAGTGAGTTTTTGCATTAATACAACATGAACCGGAATTGATGAAACATTTTGGAATAAAAAAAAAAGTATAACGATGTACAACGAACTTGTTCTGAATGATTTCAGTATTTAGCACGTTTTAATAAATAACTTTGTATTGTTTTCTAGGATGAAATTATTACGAACGAAACAGGAGCAGAGCCTTTTGTATATCCACGATTGACTATTTCAGACATTGTTGTTTTATTATTCAGTTGTGTTTTTTTTATGGCTATTCCTGATAAGTCAATCAAGACAACCCTTTGTAACTCTTCTCCACTATGAACAAGTAGCGTCTGCATTTGATCAATTAAATAAACTTTTGAAATATCATGTTGTTTGGGATAACACGAGGACCATGTCAATCTTTTAGAGAGTTATAACATAGAAGCGGAACTACGGTGTGGTGTTGTCGATTGTTTAGAACGCTCTTTCAGTATGCAAAAATACAAGGAATATATTCAATCATTAGCATATGATTGTTCATGTGTTATTATTCTACGAAAGTGAGTTATGTTCAACTTATTCATTCATGATAGAGCTAAAATTTCATGTGAATCGAGTTCTTATATCTCAGCAGAATGAGTTTCTAAAGGAAGTATACCCATAATGGAAATAAATGATGAAATACGATCTAACTGTTATGGGTTGATATTAATCACGACAAAAGAAATTGGTTTATTGTACATTAGACAATTTAATTTCTGAATTATTTTCAACCATTTCGAACATACCAAAGCTGGATGCTTTAGAAATATAACCATTTTGACATGAATGGATTAAATAAGTGGCTAAGCAAACATTCCTGATCATTACAAGCAATATATGTAGAGATGGATTGGCTTAGCTAAAAGTGCATTGAGCTGGTCCTTAAAATGAACTAGATATCCAAATTTAAAGCCATAAAAATGATTTTTCATTGTTATCTCTGACCATTTTTGACTACCATACGTCTAATTGAAATATGAAAATTAGAAAAAAAAACATTTTTATTAAATTGTAATAGAAAGCTGGTGGATTTACTGAGTATTATTCCATCAAGAGACATACCAATCAATATTATTTGATATTAATGACAACACTAATCTTAATCGATTAAGATACAATAAAAAAAACCATTGGCAGCGTTATACCAAAATTTCTTAGTAAAATTTGAAAGACGTTTTTCAATAGCTGAACTCATTGTATAACAAAAAAAAACATCTAGGCCTTGAAGATAAAATTCATTTGGTGTTATATAAAAAATAAAATATTTAATTTAAGCAAATTATAGCTGAAAGCTAGACAATAGTCATTTTTTGTAAACGACTTTAAACTTCTTTTACTTGTAGTAATGCGATATTTCTACAAAATATAATCGATGAAAATGATTAAATAATCATATTGATGCGTTGTTTGAGTAAATTTTCCTCAGTGAACATAGAAAGATGTATACAAAGGAAGCTATAGCCATAAAACACAAATAATTATATATGATATATTGATGTTGATTAGTCAATCAAGGTGACAGATAGAACAACAAGTATTACTTTTGTTTTTGTTCTCACAGTAAGTCTCAAAATCTGGATGGATACACATTTCATACTTACGGAGAAAATGAGCAAGACATAACTTCTTTCTAGGTTACTTGTTATATTTCTAAAGACGATAACAATCTATTTTGAAGAAAATATCATCTACGTTTTATTTGATTAATCATACGCCATCGGATTGTTTCTATTGTTATTTTTTTTCTTATTATCCATATTGATGATGTTAATAAATTATGTTGTAAGGAATGACTTATAATAAAAATTTAAAAAAAAGGAAAATATATGCTTCAGTATAAATCTAAAAAGATATCAAGTGATCCTTACTTAATTAATGAATGTTGTGATTATTCAAGATGGCATGTTATGGATATGGTAGGATACGTCGTGGAGATTTGTGAAACAACTCAAAAGTGTTTCGACTTTGGTTTTTTCATTTAAAGAATTTTTTTGTCAAAACTTGAAAAGATATAAAAAAATGTATTCGCATAAGAAACGTCATTATCACATGAAGCGTTTAAAAAAAATGGCAATTAGAGAATTACAATAAGCACCAGAATCCGTAGGTCAATGGCGATAATTTTATCATAATACTTCTTGTGTGCTACTTTTTGATTATGTAAGCAATTTTATCTTCGAAAACCTTCTAATCAATATTGAAAATATGTAGTTTATGAAAACGAATAAAATATTCTCGTTCTATTATCAATAAAAATATTTTTAATTAATCATCGATTTATTGTAAAGACTCAAACGGAATGTTTTACTGTTTCAGACAGTCATTTTCTAGCAGATATAATATTCGCATGTTTTTACTATCAAAATAAATATGAATACAATCTTTATTCATCATATTATGACATCTAATTTATGTTGAAAGACAAAATTAGGTTAATTTGATTAATATTTCAAAAAATAGTGGAACTATATGAATAATAGCTGAGAAAAAGATCATTTTGGATTTATCAATTCTATTAGTCTTGTCATAATTCAAATAATTTTCTCAGTGACGAAAACTTAATATGAGCAATATAGGATAGAATACCTTTGTGTTATTTAACATTCTATCGAATGTATAAAAATAAGTTCAAAAGATATTTCTCTAATTTCTTTTAAATAATTAATTTGCCTATCATTTTGTTCTTTTTTTTTTCGATCTGATTTTACAGCCTTCTAATTTTTAAGCATGAAAGAAAACAATTAACAATGATTAATGAAGTTTTTCAGCCTACGAAGAAGATTTTTCTACTGATGTAATTAACGTTACATTAGCCAGTGAGATAAATCAACATTTGTTTTGAATGACTTGTTTTAGTGTATCGCTCTATATCACAGCAATTTTATATTCACAGTTTTCAATAGAAAATCATTGACTGATGTGTGACCAGGACAACTGTCAGATGAAAATTGAGAATAATGTTAAATGAACGAAGAACATTGGATGAAGAAGTAAGTGAATAAGAACATCTGACCGTGGCAAATGAAAAATAAATCACATAATGAATCAATATACGCGTATAACAATAGTAGAGAGATTTTTGCTGATGTCTAGTACTATCGCAACGGCTTATAGGTCGTCTTTATTAGTAAAAAGCAATTTCTATTTATCCAAGATTTGCAAATATATTAGACAAATCGATAAACATGATTGTTCATATGATACCAAGTTATCTATAATGCATTAATAAAAGCTGGATTTTCGAATATTTATTGAAAATTAGCAATTTGAAAAGACAAGCATTCTTCTACAATAATTAAAGTCAATACATCCTTAATAACTTTTCTTTGAGAACAAAGAACAAACACAAATAGCTCTTAATGCTTTTTTTTCTGCATTGTTTTTCATTCATAATGTCCAATTACCATGAATAGGGCTCGGGTAGGGGTATGGTTGTGAGTAGAATAACAGCCTCACCGTCGCCCCACAAACTCAATATGACAGTGAGAATCTTTCTGACTAAATGCTATTAAAATGACTTGATCGTTGATGTACATACGTAATCAATATATATGAACAGAGATAGTAGATCACGAAAGAAAGCGATCAAAACTTGTGAATTTCTTGAAAAAATTTCTGAAATCTATTTTATTTAACTCTATTGTGGAACAGCATATGCATGGAATGAAAACTTCGATGTAAGAGACAAATAATAAAAGAAAAGTTTTTGAGTATTTTGATTCAGCATGTGATGAAATTGTACGTTTCCATGAACACATTTCGTTTCACTTAGATCGAGGTTAAATCTATTTGTTTGCCAATAAATGGTGTTCGACCAACATAACCTTGATGAGCATGAGCTTGCTTGCTTTCATCTGTTGCTATGGCTTGTTTCCAAGAATCAAGACTTGACCATACCGCTATGTTAAAAAATGGAAATATCGCATTTTCGTCTAAGACTTTATAAACCGTCGCACGTTTATAGCCCATACCTTAAATAAATAAAATACTTACTAAACGGTCCTCTCTCCCTCTCTCCAGCGCTTGAAACTACTTACATGAAGACATGTACGGCGTTGCTTTAAACCAATCCTCCGGAAATTCATCTATCTTATGTTTCGGTAAACTAAATGCAATTATGAACACGGTATCATTGTTCACATCACTGGACGTATCTTTGACGCATTCAATTGAAAACAAAAGAGGTGCAAAAATAATATTTTCCACATGACTACCTTTCTTAATGCTCTCGACGATGGTAGTAGAATCGATCTTTCTCAATGTTTCTTCATTATCAACCAAACAAATGCATGCATGTGTCCAACCTTGATCGTTACTTGTGGTTATAGACTCGTAAATAGTGGTACTGCCCCAGGATGATAAAACGGATAGTACTGTTGCATTGCTATGAGTATCCATGGATTTGAATAATACAAGAAGTAATGCTTGAGGTGTAGAAACGGGCATCACTCGGAAAAAAATAATTAAGAATCAAGATTAGTTACAGTAGAGAATATATTGAGGTCTTAGATCGACTTTTTTCTGCCTTTATATTCAACTTCAATAAAACTCAATTTCTTTTATTTTACCAAAATGATTCGACAAAACAATGCAATCGCATTTTGTTTTTCTGCATTTCGATTGGTGCAAAATATTTCGCCAATCGTAAAGAAGCTCTTATGTTGTCACTGCTGTATAATAGTAACTAAATAGTGTTAGTTTCTTTGAAAAAATAGAAAGATGCGCCAATATGTCTTATGCATAGTTGTGTCAGAACTAAGAGTCGTCAAAGAAGGTTGCATTATCTTGACTAATTTTTCTTTATTAATTAGTATTACCATGCTTTCTCTCTCTCACATTTTAAATGTACATTGTCATTTTTACTTTGGTGTCTTTTTAAATACTCAGCGAGATAATATTTTGGGATGATTCGTCTGTACATTGATTATTGTGACAATGCGATGAGTAATAACGTAAAGATTAATTGTTCAAAAAATGTTGCTACCACGTATGCTTATTATTTCAGTGTTGAAAATTCATGCGAAGAGAACATGATATCGATAGAACGACTACACAGTTATCTAATACAAATATTCAGCTTGAACCTATCCATGTTAATTACAAAGAACTTTCAATCCAATAGAGTATATATCAATGTATAAGAACGTTGGAAAAACTGACTGCGCCATGTAGCACCTATGGAACAGCAAGTTACTATGCTGTTGATGTCGAACTGATAAATTCAGTTTTAAACATGATCAGCAAAGGCAGACAATCTTATAATATAACAACAAATCGGCTGCGCGTTAGGTATTGATCAAGTCTGGGCACTCCTGTGATCTCTGTGTGATGAATATCCATTTTCAAGTTACGTTTTTTTGTCTTTTGACAATTATATGTCGAAATGTATATTAATGCAGTATTGATGCCTTAGGTTATAAAACATGACAACGAAACGTTTTGTTTTGACAACAAATTCTTATTTAATATTGGCTTTCACCTATAGAAAATAAAATAGCCCAGTCAAAAGAAAAAAATCTTAACGAGTTTATTGAAACAATGATCTGCAGTGTCACTAGACATTTACCAAATTCAAACTATTTGGATTTTATTAGTTCAGATCGTTCTCTATTCCTATATAAAATTGTAGCCGACACAACTGAGGATGTGGGAGTACGTGAGGCTGATGCTGGTTATCGGTAATCTCTTCAGTCGCATCCAACAGCGATACTCAAACTTACGCCCATACCATTATTATCAGAAAGCCTCGTAAACAAAACCCCAGATATTCGTACGGATAAGACTTCAACGCATCTTTCTATGAGAAAAAACGCGCTTTTTTCTCTATTTAAAAGCCAAGTTTTCTAAAAGAAAGTAGGGACGTAGTTGTGAATGTAAGTATGAGAGGCGAGAATATCAACATCTACACCTACATTCACCTTATCAGTTGTTTTACATAAAAGAAACAGTAATGGATCTTTACACTTCAGCAAAATGATCTTGGAGAAATGTACTAAGAGCAGGAAAGTGTTCGATTTTCCTTCAAGTAGTCTTCTAATCGATAGTCGAATAGCTTAAAATCATGGTGATAGATTTTTTTCAAACGACAGATAAGTTGATCTGGCAAGTTGCTGTACATTAATTGGTATTGATTTGTAGTTCGGCCGGTCGAAAAACGACGATCGAACTGCCAATCAGTCGGTGCCAGATTTATACGTGACATAAGAATATCGAGATCAGCTTGTATTGTTTCGTACTTGCCAATAAAATTATATTTGAGTGCACATGGCTGACATAAGGACGAATAGGGTTGCCAATGAACATCCATCAAGTTTAAATTGGAGGTGATGTGTTCGAGAAAATGTTGAAAGGAGGGCACGACTTTTGCACATGGTTCATCAGACATCTGTGGAATTATTCTCCTCCGATGATAAAAAGTGGTTTCATTGGGTTTCAAATAGAATGAAGCAAATTTTCGACAAATTATCCGACGAATATCGTCATAGAGTGAGAAAGCGGGAGCTTGAAGAGACATAATTTTGTCAGTGTAAGCCGATGCCAGACGTTCTAATGGATGGCGAACAAAGATGACACGAGTAAAATTAGCTGACATAAAAAGAGACCTATCAGGAAGAGAGCGGAGGCGAATTAAAGGAAAGACTTTGTTTTGGTACATTTTCCATAGGTCCAATGGAGAGGTATGGGATGTATTGCGTAAACGTGATTGAAACGATGAGAGAATCGAAAGACGATCACTGATAGGTAATTGAGAATTATTCTAAAAAGTACAACATTCAAGGTTGAACCAGAATAAACAGTTAAAAAAATGGTCTGTTGAACAAAGTTTATGTACAGAGACAGTTCTCATGTGAAACGAAAAAATATTTCAGATACGGGTAGGACTCATGAAAATACGTTCTTCCCCTTAATTTTTAGAATCTACTTTCACGTCTCATTGTTAGCGAGCGGGGAACACTAGAAATTCGACAGACTTTTATAGAAAACCAATCAAATCAAAGAGAACGAATAAAAAACTGTTTGATTCTCTTAAGTTTGATCGACTTGTCACGAGAATCTAGCGAGTGACTAGGTTTCCTAGCTTTCTGATGTTTCTCACTACCAGAACATATTTTCAAGCAATCTCTCGCTGAAAAACTCCATCAATTGACCCGATCCGATTGTTGAGATGAAGTTTTAGTTTATACTTTCCCTTCTCTTTGGCTCCTATACGAAGAAGTGATGTTTGAAACTAACTTACTTCACTTATAACAAAATAATCACAACGCAATGTTTTCTATTTAAATATCAAATATGGCAAGAGCGTATCATATCAATCTCTATTAACTAATACAAGAATAATAGAAACTAGGCTGAGAAAAATGAGTTGATTAATTGGTACTGGACATCGAAAAACGAAATAAAGTACTAAAGAAGAGATTCGTTGTATACATAATAGAATTTCACAATATCATTGGAATCATCATGCGTCACAAGTCTATATGACAGCAATGAAAAATTTTCGATAGCATATTTTTTCACTTCAATATGAGTGTAATTGGAGTGTTGTCAAGAGGGATTTTGCAGAATGAATTTCAAGTGTCTCAAAATCGTTCTTTTTGATTGACTAGAAAGTCAGACAAAATTGTTTGCTTGCTATAAAAAAAATATGGCTTCCCCTTTCACATCAAGATCCTAAATTTGACTTTTTGATTATTATGCTAGAGAATATGGTGACTTCTACGTAACCATGCTTTTCTTGAGACAACACACAGATATTACGAGTTTCTATGCTAATTAACTTTTACTATTGCAGAATGATTTGCCACAAGAGATTACAATACCTACACAATCTAAATTTACGAGAAAAATTGGTTAGCAATGATAATCAGTTTTTCAAAATATTTCTGAAGACAGTCTTCTCTCGATGTGGAGTATACGGACGATAGACTTCATGCTCGCATCAACCGTGTTAATTTTTTTTATTCCTCTTGCTCATCGTATTTTGTTTTTTGCTTTTTTTATGCTTATGCAATTTTGATTCCCACTCAAAAACAAAACTGAACAGAGGAGACGACAAATATACACTACTTTCATCTGGGAAAAATAACAGCGAGAAGAAACGAGAGAGAGCAATCGATTTTGTCTTACCACAGTTGAAGATGACAACATTTGATTTAAATAGTCAGCATTGAATAGACGTAAATTGTTCGTTTTTAGTCTATGTTTTTGCTTATCAGTAACATTAGACATGAGCACAGCAGTAAGATCATTGCGCACATGAAGATAGGTGATAAAAGTCAGAAAAGTTCGCGTTGCTACTTTGGGGACAGAGCAATAGAAGAGAGAATGGGAGCGAAGAACAAAGCCCAAATAATCGAGCATAGCATTGCGACGAATAAGGTACTGAAGATTTGAACGATGGAAGCCTTCATCATTGCATTTGTCCGCAAGTAATTTAACACGTTGTTGATAGAGAAGCGGGTGAGAGAACGCACATGAATTCAAAACTTGAGTGGTGACAGGAGCTATCAAAACTTTTCGAGGCGCAGTTGAAACTTCACTCAGTAGGTTGCCTATTCAATCGCAGAAAATGAGAGAAGAGAATTGTCATCAAAATAGCCCAAATAGATTCAATGAAAATTACCTGTTCTTAAACTGAGCATGACGAAGGCGAGAGTACCAACCAAATAGGTGAAGGCAATGAATATTTTCTTATGAGCAAACACCCACAAAGTGAAATAATCCAATATACTCATGTTGATATCTTCTTTTTTTCAAAGTTCCGTTAAAATACTACAGAATATAATTACATGCTGTGCTGTATATTTATTTTTTTTTTCTTCCCTTCTCGTTCCGCAAACAAGACTTCGACGGAAAGACGCGAAATATGAAGGTAACGAAAAAACGCTTTTTACCCTACTTGAATGAACAGGACAGAAAAAGAATTCATTGTCAGTGTTGACTATAAAAAAAAGCGCGAAAAAGATTGTCCTTTGCAACCTGTAAACATAAAGAAAATAAGAAAGAAAAAGATCGTACTCTTTCACTACGCGTCATGTACAGTTAAAAAAACACAAAAGTTGCTAGCTCATCACCATACATAAAACCTATTCAAACAAAACTATATTTGATGTCGCTCAAATAGCTTGTTCACACAGTGAATTAATAAGGCATGTATTTGTCTTATTCGAAACATAGTGACAAACTATTAATGACGGAGCAAGAA
Source organism: Rotaria sp. Silwood2 (assembly GCA_905329745.1). Taxonomy (NCBI): domain Eukaryota; kingdom Metazoa; phylum Rotifera; class Eurotatoria; order Philodinida; family Philodinidae; genus Rotaria; species Rotaria sp. Silwood2. The sequence continues at coordinate 224,094 of CAJNSZ010000053.1, read as the reverse complement.
GAAGAATGCCATAATCACAATACGATTGATATTTTCTTCGACTACAGTCATTATAAGATTGGTTTCGTCTCAAATTTCATACTCTCAAGTTGCTACACGCCTGTAACTGTATTTGTTTCTGAAAGTTTGAACTAATGAAAAAAAAAGTTGTAGACATGTCGATTTTTTCCCAGTTTTATCAGACTAAAATCGAGAATATTGAGCTGAAAGCATTCTAATTCATAAACTTCTTTTATAATGATAGAACTTGAAATGATACAAGACTATTCATGATGGAGGAAAAACTAACCATTTATGCACTACAACTCACTCTTCCATCGCTCGGATGCAAAAACTACACCTGAAACTCGTGCAATTCTCTTATCGGGATGTAAATGTGGATGTGAATGAATGATCTGTTCACCCATACATGTTATCCATACCTATATTGTACTTTAGAAATGTATCATGAATCTTAAATTGATTCTTTTCGAAGATCTTGAATCGTTTTAAAGATTTGAGCTACCTGATGATATCTATAGTTAGTTCGAGACGTGTTGTGATAGCTTCGACACACTCACAATTCTATCCAAATGAATGTGACCATTGGAGTGTGATACCAGTTAGATTTAAGAATTAATACACAGATAGATAACAGGATTATTGTACAGTTATGCAGATCTGCAACTATGAAAAAAGTCGCAAATTATCTATGTCTTTTTAATTTTAGGAATTCGATAAACTGTAAAAAAAAGTCTAAAAGAACGTTCTACTATTTAGTTTTAGAGCAATCATTTGAATATCACATGATTATTAGAAAAGAACTTGTTAATAATGTAAGACATTGTAAAAGAAAGTAACAGAAAATTAGATTACAAATCTCACAGCAATATTCATATTAGCATATTTTTGGTAGAATTTCTACATCATCTGTACCATAACACGCTGTAATAGTGTCCATAAAACCATCTTGATTTAAGTGTGTAACAACAGTTGATTAAGGACGACGGTCATATCTCAATGAATACAATTCTTCGTTTTCAAATGTTCCATTCCGATTTTCATATAATAAAGGTATAGTGTGTGCGTGTCAGAATTTGCAACGGTAATATCTAATATGGCATCATTAGCAAAATTCACTATGATGACTGCGTATGGACGAGAATGATGCCATGTTGACTGCGTCGCTGTAGTAATGAATGTACCATTGGCATAACCAAAAAGAATAGCGATATTGTCAGCTTTCAAATTAGCTACGACAATATCCGAGTGATTGTCATTATTTAAGCCCCCCCCCCCCCCCCCTCAAAGATCTATTTCAGCCCAGGAACGTCCGAATTAGATGAAACTTTCAGAATATGTTGGGGTTGGAAACAGAAGACTACCATAAAATGTTCAGCCCAAAATCTTCAAGTTTCAGGGAGATATGAACCAAAAAAGGGTCAAAAATGACTCATTTGGCATCCCAAATTTTTCGGTCCTGAGTCGGTCAACATATTAATATTTTTTTGTTGTTGAGAAGAGCATCTCAAGGCGCAGGGCATGACGAGGCCGCTTTTTTTAAACAGTTCTTTTTTAAGCGCAAAAAATGGATCACAAGTTCAATGACTCAAAAAAGTATCAAAAAATGGTAGCAAAATCATATAAATGGCTGTATATTAACCAAACAAAGGCTTAATTCAAAAACAGGGCACGGTCATGCCCTGCACCTTGAGATGCTCTTTCAAACAAAAGAAAAAATTTAATACATTGAATGAACCAGGAAGGAGAAATTTGGGATGCGCTTTTGAGAAAGTGGAAACTGAGAAAAAACGGAAAACATTTTTTGATTTTTCAAAAAACAGCTGGTTTTTCGAATACGGGGTGACGAAAATCTTCGAAAATTTTGGACAAAAAGGAGGTATCGAGAAAAACATTTTATCAGTTATGAAAGAGCAGATCACGGGCTATCTTCCCATGTATTTATTTCAATTTCGATGATTCTGACGAAAAGTAACTTTTTTTGAGGGGGGGGGGCTTAAGTCCTCTACCGCAACAAAGTATAGAGCAAAATCAACTCCAGTAGAATACGTGAACATGTTACCAAAAATTGTATTAACAAATCCAAGAAAAATAATTACATTGTTTTTGTCATAATAACCTACAGCAATATCTAATTAACCATCTTTGTTGAACTCGCCAATTACTAATGTATTCGCTTGAGATTCAATACCCATTGAATATGAATATTTTCATAAGAAGGTTCCATTTCCTAATGCAAAGGGTGTGATGTGGATGAATCTTCGCTGTCGTGACATGCCCATCCACAATGGATCATCGCACAGCTATTTCAAGGGTATCGTTCATATTGCTTTAACTCTTTCATTACTCTGCTACTTCGTTACTCCGTTGGTTGTGCGTGTGATGCCGTAACGGAGTGACGAAGAGACGCAGGGAAAAGAAATGAACATGGCTATTGACTTGCGTTTGTCATGAATTGTAGCGTTTTTCACTGTTTTTATTCATAAATATGCATATATTTTAATAGATTTGAAATCACTATCGAACTCTGAACAAAATGAAGTGTTTTGTTAGTCAAAACTTTCATTTGATGCAGAACCCGATGTTGGTGATGAACATCTGGTGGTTTTCAACCTTTTTACTTTCATCCTGGTTTAAACTATGACTTTCGGGAAAAGGATGAAATTAAATAACGAATACTATTTTAAGTTGGTTATTCAATTCAGTTATGCTTGTTAAAACCTGAACAACTTTTATAAAGAAAGTTTGTTCTGTATATTGCTTCGTTTCTTAGTAACATGTTAAAATCTCAACTCTCCTAAAGAAATTCCTTATTTTGAAATTTTGTAATGACCTGTATTTCTTAACTAGCTCAGCTTCAGCTAAAGAAAAACCAATAAAATTTTTACTAATAGTAGATCTAAATAGTCTCTGTCTATAATAAAAGTCGTAAAGCATGCCCTTTCTCCTTTAACGAGGCATATATGTTACAATGTAAAAACAAAAAAAGAACTTCTATAATGCTTGTTCATAGTGTAATGCATTGAATATTTTGGTTGGTGCGCTAAGCTATCCATGCCGTTAGTGGTTGAAATGCTTTTTTGCTCTTCACAACTGCTTACTTCTAACCGTTTGAGGTTCTTCATTATTTCTCTTTTTCTTTCTACCTCGTGCATCGTTTGTTTCGCACACCACTCTTCATAGAAAAAAATGTGTGCACTCTTCTGCAGTTTTTTTCTGACATCTGCTTATTGTCAACACTACGAATAAAGAAAAAAAGATTTTTTTCTTTCTTTATTACACCAACATTTGCTTATGCGCAGCTATTAAAATTTGTGCGTGACACTATTCACTTATCGAAAAACAAGTTAAGCGGCTTCACATTTACAAATTTTGACTACTTGAAATGGGCGATGAGAGAAGCAACAGTTTTATTGCATCAGATACCGACGAACAAAATGAGCAGAATGTGGAGAATGCTCAGCAAATGCTGGAAGAAGTCGGAGATCTATTGGACCAAATGATCAGCAAAGAGATCAAGTCCACCAAAGTATCTAGTGGAACATTCAAGCAGCTTCTCAATCAATTCGAACTAGTACGCGACAGTATTAGTAGCTATCGAGAACGCATCGAACAGTTCTTACTATTATCCAAACAATTGATGGATATACTTGAGAAGGAAAGCAGTATCGATGCAGATAGTGTAGTGGAATGTTTGAAGATTGTGAGTGGCATGTTTATTACTGATGACTTTTCTTCATTGCAACAAGGTGATGATAAGATAGTCAAAGAAACGCTTTTCTCTGTCCTCGACGTTCTCAATCATCCGCAAATTCTTCTTTACCTCAATGATGATCAATCAATTGAAGTATCCAAAAAATACGTGTATGGAATAATGATTCTTTTATTGGTGACAGCGGCCAGTTTATCGATTCCGCTCACTTCGTTCGTAAATGATGATCTTACTGCTCACCATTACAATGGTCTGTTCACTGGCCTTTTGGCTATTGTAGAAAAAGAACTACAATCTCTTTCAACTATATCGTCTTCAAATGACTCTCTAATCAAACATTCCGATTGTATTCTGGTTTTCTTTTGGAATTTCTCTGATCGTACAGTTATGGTACCGTGGCTAATCGAAATCGATTTGATTAAGAAAAGCCTCAAGTGGTTAATGATCTCTGAACTATGTCGAGACACTTTGCACCAGATTATCAGTATTATTCATAATCTCTGCCGGCATGATGATAGTGTCGAAAAATTCAGATTGATGAACGGTCTGCAAATTATTAAAGAATTTCAAAATAACGAAAACATCAAGACAGATGATGAAATAACTCTTTTGGTATCGATGGCCGTGGCACTTCTCTCCACACCAGATCAGATTCGATTGGACAAGAAGCGCATGAATAAGATACTCAACCAACTTTTACAATTAACTATTGAAGCTGCCAAAGTAAGATGTTTTTATCTTCTTTATAGTATGAAAAATTGTTTCAGAATGAGTGATAGACAACGTTTCATCTACTACAGGCACTCTTATTTCTAGGCCGATCAAAATCGTTATGATGGTTTTCATGTCTCAGAACCGTTGGCAGTATTGGCCAAACTGTTTGTGGATGATCATACTCTCGAATATGTTCTCAGTCATGCAGAAACCGATCCAGCATTGACCGTATCATCGACAGTGGCCTTATTTGCTGATCTACTCGTTGAGTTTCGAGATGCGCTGAGAGGTGGCGATCGATTGAAACAATTTACTTGTACAGCACTCTTGAACATCCTCTGGAGTATTTCATTTCACGATCGTTACAAAGGAAAACTGAAAGAAAACAATACTTTATTACAGACAGTTCATAGTCTAGCCAAAAATGACGGAGAAAATATTGTTGATCAGTACGTTCCACGCTCGATGGAGAGTATCAAAAAGGCTGCTGAAGGTATTCTACACAATCTTGCCGAGATACCAGTCACTAATGAGCTCGTGACGAATAACCCATTGGTAATTCCAAGTGAACGGAGGAGCAAACCGATGATTATGATCAGCTATGCTCATGAAAACAATGCATTTTGTGATAAAATTCTCGCCGAACTCGAGAAAAAACGTGATGCATTTGACATTTGGATCGATCGTAATCATTGTTCCACTAATGAAGATTTGTGGGAGAAAATCGCTCAAGGTATTAAACTATCCAATCTGGTTCTTTGTCTTGTCTCCAATGCTTATCATAGCAGTAAATCATGCCGAAAAGAATTCAGTTTCTCAATCAGGCGCGACAAACGTATCGTTCTGGTGTATATCGAAGAACCTGGCGAATGTGATTGGCTCGGTAGGTTTTTTCATGATTACTTGTCGCTTTTGTAGTCTTGAAATCGATGTTCTAGACATTCACACTGCCGATCTAAAATATGTTCGTTTCAAAAACGTCTCTAATCAGCTAGACAGCAGTAAATCAAGGGAATTGCTAACAATGGTCAGCAACACGATTCAATTGACACAATCACAGCCAATAGCACAACATTCAGAGAAACAGATCACCGAGCATGGACACCATTCACAAGTGATCACGAATCAATTGCCGGTGTCTGATATGAACAAGCCATTCGATCAGTGGAATGCTGCAGACATTTGCCAATGGCTGAAAGATCACAAAGTACCTGAAGAGCTGATAACTTTGTACGACTTTCAGTCATTTACTGAAATGCAAAACTATGCCGTCAACCTACGCATTGATTCCAAGAATGAATTCACCAAACATGCTCAACGCTATACCAGAAAGTATCCAGGTGATACACTCGAAAATTATGTATTTCAACGATTGGTTATCGCTCTTCTTAGTCTTCCTGAAGACAAATCTGAATTGTCAAAAGTGGAATCCTTACCAACAATTAAATCAAGTACTTGTATTCTTCTATGATTTATACTGTACATTTCAAATGGGATAGCGATCGATGACAGACTTTTCCTGGTATATCTACTCTTAAGACGTGTGGAGTAGACGGAGCAAACTTCTATGAATTCGTATTCTGTATCTCAAATCTGTTTGAGGAAGAGAGAAACTCATAAGATCAGGATTTTTACTCTTTTTTCTTTCTTTCGTTGGCAGGAATCATAGGTGATACTCTCTGAAAGCGTTTTATTGATTCCACAGGACTGCATTTATCATGTATAAGTAGATAATCGACGTCCAACCAAGATAATTCATGCTTTATGACGTGGCGCGATCAATTTGGATTTAGATATATACTTAATCGATGAAGAAACACGAAGCCGAGTATAAATCAAGTTTCAAGTGATTTTTTCTTCTTGTTGATTAAGAGCATAACTGATAAAAAATGTTGATGAGAAATATGCGTCAATGAAGGTCATACCGACACGATATGAGAGTAAGTGTTGCTCTGCTCTTCTCGCACATGCGCATATCCTTCGATTACTATTTCATTCGATTGGATATTTTTTGCTGATGAAGTGACAGCTTTTCATAATAGTTCGATCTATCCATTGATTATAATAGCAGTCGTGCAAGAAAAATATAACATTTATGATATCATCAGTTCATTTACCTTCAAGATTAACTACACATTATTTAATGGATAAAAAAGAAACACAGCAACATGAATAAAAATATAACATGTTTTAATAAAATATTAACGCTGTCTAGCAGTAGAATTAAAAATAGAAAATAGATTCCGTCTCCTATCATCGATGATACGATTTTTAATAATAATATAAGTACGCTTCACAAATATCGATTGAATCGGAGTAATGACGGTCATAGACAGAAAATCTATGATCAATGAAAATACAATATTTTAGTTGCTTATCAAGAATTTCATCTTCCGTTGATAATATATAATAATTTCTCGAGTAGAATATGATCTTAACTTTTTTGTTCGCATTGTAATGATTTTCCTTCTGTACCTTTGTGAATTCATATCTAAGTGATCATACACATGTTGAGTCATGGTCAACAAATAGGACTATTTATTTACAAACTTTTATCTACAACAAAAATCAAACCTTTTTTTTATTTTTTTAATAAAATCTGTTCTTTTTCGAGAAACACAAAACCATGAGTTGTTCGACGATGGGTATGCAAGCTGAGCTTTTCTTGACATGCACTATATGTGTCCTCCTATTCCTCTTGCCATTCTTTGAATGTATCCAACTTTGAAAAAAATTGCAATTCTGGTTAAATATTCTATTGGCTTTCAGAGGACAGATAAGATTTTGCATCTGATTTTTATGGCATCTTTATTAATTATTTAGGTTCCCGATGTTCTAAATGCATTGATTATCTATGTTCATCAAAGAAAAACACACAAATTAAAATATATGAATCTGTTTAAATAGTAAATTATTCCATATTACATCTAATATTTATTGTTTTTCTTAACTACTAATGTGAATAAAATTCTAATTTGGACATGCGTCGATATCTGCGAAAAAATATCTTTTTTTTTAAAGAAATATGATGCTTCACCGTTTTCATTTGCATATCTTCTATATTTATTCATAACTGATGCAAATCTGATTCTAGAATCTAAGAAAATAAAGGTTCATAAAAATATGTTGTCGAAATCATTAAATGAAAAATTGTTCTTCTAATTAAATATTTTGTAACAAATTTGAATTGATCCGACAATTTATCACTGAGAAACGAAACGAATAGTATACTTGCATAGGGTCGAATCAATGTAATTTCCAATCTATGACATCTATACCTGTTTTGCAAGACAAAAATCACTATGATTGTGATCAAAGAACAAAGCAATACTTATTGAAAAAGATAGGATACGCCAAGCTCTCAAACACATAAAGTAAATGCAATTATAGGTCACTATCATATTTCAGTCTATCAAAATGTACCAGAATAAAGGACTTGATATTCACATATCGACTGAAATCACATATTCCATGTGTCATGATTTATGATATACACTGCATCAATTTTATACGAACAGGAACTTCATGATTGGTACGTTGACCTATGCGAATGATAGTTAAGTCATCCTGTTGCAAGCCTATTAGGCTGGTAACAAATTATTCCATTTTCATCTTGAAATATCAATTATCCAACAAACAGGGTATAGATATTGCGGTTCGTACTATAAAAGGTGTAAGTGTAGACGTTATGCGCTGTAGAGAGAACCTAATCTCATAGCCAGCTGAACTAAACAGATATCAATAATAAGAAAATGTAAGAAGGCATATGATGTATATACCTGCAATATCCTTGAGCATAGCATGATCAGAGTTGACAGATAAAAAGCAAGATGGGAATTTCATCTGGTCTATGGAATGGTCTCCTCAGCAGATTTTCGTCTCGATCACTACTCCCATTTAAATCTTCTAAATGGAATTGTTAGAATCACAAGGAACTCTAGCAAATATGAGCGAAATCAAAAGTAACCTCTCTAGTGAATCTTCTGAGTTCACTAGAGAGGTGCGTACCAAGATAGTTTTCAATATTGTACCGAAAGCGGTGCCCAGATACCTGCATATAACAGCATCTTGGTCAGATGTCATGTTGAGAATTATCTCAGTACAAGGGCTCCGCTCAGGATGAAGAATCTCGCAGTCGGATCTCGTCGGACTCCATAGAATGTCTCGAAGAATCCAAGAACCCTTGATGGAATATCGATAGTCAGATATGGCCGGGTAGTTTGAGTATGCGATGGGATCCATTCAGGTGATTTGAATCTCAATTCGTCATAATAAAAAGTGTATTAGTAAAATGCGCTCTAACCCACTTCAACCATCGTTTAACTCGAAGTTAATATAGATCGATAGAGCTTCGAATTCTACATTTATAGGATTTCACTCCAAGCTATTTGCTTTACAAAAACCTTTGATAAAAAAATCAAATATAATTTTGAACGTTCCACTTCAACCTACTCTAACCCACTCTATCCCATCCTTACTCAAATCTCAAGAAGAAAGTAATTTTCGCCAAGAAAACAGTTATTGAAGTCACTGTTCTATATATCTGAACTTATTCAACTTATGATTATGTCTATCGCTGTTCTTCAATGAGTCCTTCATCCTCTGTTCTCGGAACTATCTTTCCATATACATGATTGAAGAAATGAATATTATACATGCGCTGCTACACAATGAGCTGTTTCTTTTATTATTGTTTTCTTTTTCTGTTTTTATTTCCAATTACTATAGTTCTCAGGCACAACGGTCTGTAATAGATACAAGCAATACTTTTAACATTACTGGATCAGCTGGGCGCAGGTCAGGTAGAACAAGCGCACGAAGCACGATATCGACTCTGCGAAAAAAATACTGTTCTCACATCTATTAAACTATAACAATCAAACAGTGATGTGCAACAAGTAAAGATACATTTTCATTCATACTCTTGTACTAATAAGACACTTTTCATGTGCAAGAGAACATAGAACAAATTACAAAACAGAAAAATAAAACAATAATAAAAGAAACATAGCTCATTGTGTAGCAGCGCATGTATGATATTCATTTCTTTAATCGTGTATATGGAAAGATAGTTCCAAGAAAAGAGGATGAAGAACTCATTGAAGAACAACGAGAGAAGTAATCATAAGTTGAATAAGTTCAGATATATAGAACAGTGACTTCAATAACTGTTTTCTTGGCGAAAATTACTTTCTTCTTGAGATATGAGTAAGGATGGCATAGAGTGGGTTAGAATAGGTTGGAGTGGAACGATCAAAATTATAATTGATTTTTTTTATCAAAGATTTTTGTAAAGCAAATAGCTTGGAGTGGAGTCTTATGAATGTAGAATTCGAAGCTCTATCGATCGATATTAACTTCGAGTTAAACGATGGTTGAAGTGGGTTAGAACGTATTTAACTAATACCCTAATAAAACAGAATTGATTCATTTGTATGAATAAATACTTATTGTTCAGTTTGATGATAAAAGCGATATAAATAAAGAAAAAACAATCCTTTTCATGAGAAAAAAAAAGACACAGATGTGAGAAGTCAAAATAGTGTAAGGTGCACAAAAAACACACGCACATAAACTAAGAAAAACACAAAAATAAAAAGATTCATCTCGATTCATATATTAATTAGGGAAACCGACTGATAAGTGTTATATGTGTTCACTATCATATGTCTTTAGAAAAAAAAAGTATTTTCTGTTATGTGTCTAGATGCGTATTGCACCGTATCGTATAGTTCCTTCAAGATTGCCACTACACCCATGGGCCAATGCCTTCTCCCCTGCTTTTCTAAAAACTTAATATTTGCTTTATTTTTATTATCAAATTAATCTATGACATAAATACAGCTCTAAACAATAATCCTTCTTTATTCTCTTGCCTCTTTGTTGATTCGGATGAGCCAACCTTATGCAACAATGGTTAATGTTTCAAATGTGGATCAATATCGAGAATAATTTTTTTATCATACTTTCGTAAGACTTAAAACATGCTACTATCTCTATCACAACGTTATGAGATTGTGTTTCTCAAGCTACATCCTCTGGGTCCTAAAATGTCAAAAAAACTATTTCAAAGTACATTGCGTGTGAACCAAAAGCCGTACGTCATTGGCTTGCCATATGGCAACAAAATGAGGGCCTGTCGAATTTGCCAAAGACTAGACGACCACGTGTCACATCGAAGACAACAGATAAAAAGATTGTTAATATTATGAAACGTGATCTGAACGTTACATCAAACGACATTTCACGAACTCTAAAAGACGACGGTTTGGATATAGATCCAAGTACAATTAAACGTCGATTACGTGAAAGTAGAGAAAGTTATGGTCCACCTTTAAAAAAGTCTTTACTCATAGACAAACATCGGGAGACAAGGCTCATCTGGGCTCGATAGCACGAAAACTTCAATTGGGACAACGTAATTTTTTACCGATGGGAAGACTTTCAAACTTGGTAACAGCGGAAGAAAAGTTTTGTGGTTTCCAGGTATCACAAAAATTGTTCGCACAGTTAAATATCCTCTTAAGTTGTACGTCTGGGGATGTGTTTCAAAACAAGATTTCGGTCAATTAATTACTTTGAGACATAATTTGACAGGAGACTTTATGTGCCACACATATGAGAATGGTCTTCTCCTACTGGTCATCGTCAATTTCCTGAAGTTCCAGCTATCTGGTTCCTCCAAGAAGACAACGATTCTAAACACAGATCCTGTCTAGCAATTGATTGAAAGACCGACAATAGAATTCAGGTTCTGCCTTGGCCCTCTTCGTCACAGATCAAAGTCGAATTAAAAACATTTGGTCAATGATCAAGGATGCAATAAGTAAAAAAAAGTTCAAACAATTCAAAAGCTCGAGCAAGAAATAAGAAAGACATGGAAAGCACTCTCAATTGACTTGGCTGTCAAATTGGTCGATAGTATGGGAAGGCGGGTGCAGTGCTTGATTGAAGCCGATAGTAACAACACATCATATTAAAATAAAATGTCTTTGTTATACATTAGTTCAATAATAAAAAGAAAGCAAATATTTAAAATATATAGGAAAAAAGAGGGGGAGGGGAAACAAGACTTTTGCCGACGGGTTTATTTCTATTGTTGTTGATGAAAATTATGATTCTGATGGTAGTTCTATATTTTTTTTTAAAGTATACGCAATGAACTTCGAGATAGGTGAGATACGACATAGATAAGAACAGAAAAAAAGAATGAAAAGAACAAGACTCTTTTCTTCTTCTTTTTGTGAAGAACAACGTAAACATGTCGAAAATTACATACAATATGGGGGTTGGGGTTAAAAAACATTTTTGTTTTGCACAAAAAATCCGCAATGCTATCTGAATATGTGTTTCTTTATATATCGACGTAGATTTGTTTTTTTCTTTATTCATTCTTATTTATTTTCTCAATATATTAAGTTTAATGTAAGATGAATTTTATTTTAGAAGATCGACCTCAAAATAATACATTTAAAGCCATTTATGTCAATCAAAACTAAAAAATCCAAAATACTTCCTCACGAATGTCGAATATGTGGTGTTCCTGCTGAGTATGCTTATTTTGGTGTTATTTCATGTCATGCATGCAAAATGTTCTTTAAACGAAATGGCAATGCTGGACAGGTTAGATGGATCTTCTCTTCTTATTCAATTCTCATGTTAATTCATTTAGGCAACATTTGTATGTAGTTTCGATGGTCAATGTGACATTAATATAAATAATCGTCATATATGTTCCGTATGTCGACTTGCTAAATGTTTTAAATGTGGAATGAATACTGACAAACCTCAAGCATCAAGACAGACTAAATCAAAAACAAACGCTTTAGTTAAAGTACATCAACCAACAAGGGTAAGACTATTAAAATAAATTGACAGAAATAAAATTACTGATGAGAAATTTATTTTCATTTCTTCAATGTCAATTTGACCATCAAGGGGCTCATTCAGAACATCTATTTTTTCCAAAAAACATCGAAGTTGAGTTTTCTGTCATAGGAAGATGCAGCGAAGTTTTCTCTCTCAGAATATATATGACTTTTCGAAAACAGACCAAATTTTATCAGACTTGCGAAAGAAATTTCGACACTTAATACGGTGTTTTTCGAGACATTTTGGTGGGTTTTTTTCAAGTTCTTTAGCTTTGGGAAGACTGCCTTTTGGCTTGCATCAGCATTGAATAAACATTCTTCTATAATTTAAGCACAACAGATAATGCTGGCTTATGTCATCTGTTACGTGCTTTTAAAAATTCCATTTAAATATATTATGAATATGCCATTTTAATGTTGTTTTTACTGCTGGATTTGTATGAAAAAAATTCATGTCCAAACATATTTCCCATTTTTCTCAGAATATGGTTTTTAATGAGAAAAATTGAAATAACTCCCATGCGGTTCAAGATATAATTCAATAGTTTTCTTTTTGGTTTAAAAGTCTAAATAAGAGTGAACTTTTATCCAATCAAAGTTTTTATTGTTGATTTTTGTGTTGAGAAAAACCGAGATTCAGTGTCATGAAGTGACATTTTCGTTTTTGCTTATTTTAACACCATATGTACTAACACGATCATAAAAAATCTATGGAAGCGAATTTCAAAATTTTGTTGAACAATAACTGAGCAAGGGTATTAGCTTTAATTTGAAACCATCCCGGGCTCTGTATCTTTTGTAATGACGAAGTTATAAAAATTCTCCTCAAGGCCATAAATTGACTATAATAAGTCATAAGTTCATTCTAGTTTGATGTATCGGACTGAAATTTTTATCAGAAGCTTTTCTCACTAGGACAAATGATTCTTGAAAATTTCAGCCCAAATGGACTATCCTCAGTGGAAAACCTATTGTAAGCGGTGGGCCCTTAGGAAACATCTCACGATATTGAAACAATAATTTCTAATATTCATTTATTATATACAATCGTTCTTCGACTAAACTATTTCAAATCTTATCAATTTAATTAGTTTTGTTAGATTTTCTTTGTTTATATCTCTGTAAAATTTTTTAAAGACTTATCTTATTATATAGCTGAATACCTGGTTAAAGAGTAGGTGATAAAATTGTTACGAATAATTGTTTTACAAATAACATATTTTTATTTATTTATTAATCAGCTTCCTACATTAAATCTATTACAATCAGATCAGTCATTATTGACTAAAAATCAATGGATACTTCTCACAAATTTATTCAATTGTTATAAAGAATCTCAGGTTTTACCGTTCACTCAACGTTTAAGAGAGACACATTATACTTTACAATCCAATTATGTGATTTACAAAGCAATTGCAGAAGAATTCTTAATATCTCTTTACAAAACAACAGGGGCATATCTTTGTTCCAATGATGATCTTCGTAAATTATCATCTAATGATCGTTCCGTAATACTTCATAGTGCTGCTGACAATGTATGCTGCATAAGTAGTACATTCATTATGCAGTATTATCATTTATATGATCTCGATGCTTTCTTGAACGCTATTAGCATAAAGTATGGAATGCATGCAATGGATATTCATGCTCGGGCAAGGAAATTCATTGATCCAGATATTGTATTGGCCAAACTATCAATTTCATTGTTCGCTTTCTCTGAAAATACTTGTTATTATTATTCAAATGTCTCGAACGACTTAACAAATCCTATTAATATTTTAAAGATTCAAAATAAATATGCAGAAATAACATGGAAATATCTTCTCTACAAATATGGTTACTATAACGCTGTGAAACGATATCTTAATATAACTCTTTGGCTTGCTTCTATGAGTATTTTAACATTTCATGCTCAAACTCTGATGGTACATATTAATGATATTTACTCAATAATTGAACAAACTGAACTGGCACTTATATTAGATGATGTTGATCAGATAATTGAAACCAATCAGTAGCAATCTTTTTTTCAGATGTTTAATATCAGTTATATTTTATTTGACAGTCATAATTAAAATTTATTTTAGCAAAATAAAGATATGTACAAACCACTTTAAAAAAGTGATCCAAAAGTATATATATATATTTGAAATAAAACTATTCAGTTTATATTAGATGTAATCATCCAAAATGTATTGATCAATCTCATTGGGATTAATTGTATTTAATGACCTAGAACACTTAGCATGATTGATCATTTTTGAAAAGAAAAACATTAGATTATACTGAGACTTTATTAACACTGAAAACAGCTAAAACATGTGAATCTTTTTTTAATAGAAATAATCTAGTGTTGTTGCGTTGAAGTTGATAGAAGGAAATTGAACATTTGTAAAAAAAAAAAGGAAATCATTAATTTTTTTTTAAAAGATAATAAGACTGATAGAAGTTAGTGCAGAGAAAGATTGCAAACTAGAAAATTAAGAAAGTTGATAACTTACTAGGAATTATTTTATGAGTCAAAATAAGCTGTTATGTACAAAAATATTATTGTAACATGAGTCTAACATCCATGCCGACCAATCTGATACTGTCAAGAAAATAATTTGAAATTTTTCAAAATCTCATTTCTCCCTGTTCGAAAAATGATTACAATTAACTCTTTTAATGTGACGACAGACTTTGCGCGACGATGATTACAAAAAAACATTTTGATTTGAAGTGTTAATAAATGAAAGTAAAGAGAAAGAGCAACAAAAACAACTTTTTCTGGTTATATCTTTTACTAAAACAAAGAAATTCCTGATATAGAGTGAAGTGGAAAAAACTAAGTGATACACAACACTAACTTTTCTACTCATACGGCATATGTATTGATACAACTTTCAAGCCGCTATACTAGAAATTTTATTCTAATCTATCTGATGCGAATAGTGAAACCATTGCAAAACTAGGACAACTTGTCAATGATGTTAAAATATTTACTTCTCCTGATCATTGTTTGATGTATATATTGATTTTGTCTTGTATTTATGAATTAGCTCAAATCAATTTCATTTATATTCTCATTGAAGAGACTCCAAATGAGGAACAATGAATAGAACCAATGAAAACAATTGAAAAAAATGGCTATACACACATGAAGGACATATGTGAACGAATTCATCGGCATATTCTCAGATCTGAACATGATTTAATACAGTTCGATGTTGTTCAAAAGACAGTTCAAGGTCATAATAATAAACAAGAAGTATCGATTCAGAAAACTGTCGAAACTGAATTCTTGAAAGCATACAAAATCTATATGAATGATTTTGACTTGGTGTTACTTCAAGAGTC
This sequence comes from Rotaria sp. Silwood2, assembly GCA_905329745.1. Lineage (NCBI taxonomy): Eukaryota > Metazoa > Rotifera > Eurotatoria > Philodinida > Philodinidae > Rotaria > Rotaria sp. Silwood2. Next base: position 208,458 of record CAJNSZ010000053.1, on the reverse strand, counting down.
AATTTGAATGTATCAAATTTGAGGATCGTTAGAAGTAAGACTACTATTTTTAGAGCTAGTCGTGAAAGAATTTCTTGAAAGATTAATCCTAAATTTTTATATTTACTTGTCTGTTCCCAACGAAACTGAAGAGTTCATACTATAAATAGTACAACAAGATAAAAAAGAAGCACAAATGAAGAAATCGCTAAATTTTTATTGAATTCAATTTATGTGTATATTGTGTTTCAGATATTCAAAGCCCTATACAAGTTATCGAAAAATTCTGATTTTAGAAAATAGAACCACGATTAGTAAAAAGGCTTGTATCGGATTTATAAATAAAAATAGTCAGTTTGCAAATATCATTGTTTTCTTTCACGCGCTTTCTTTCTTAGTCCATGACTAGTCATTTGTTTTTCATATATTTTCTTATAAAAAATTTTCAAAATAAGTTGCTTTACTTAATGGTAATCAAGAAAAGTTTACATTACAAGAGAACAAATGCATAAAAAAGATATCTTTCACTTCATAAAAATAGCAGAAGGAAAGAAAAAATCCCATACCGTTACATTGTGTAAAATCATGAAACTGTGATATTTCTCTTTCCTAGAATAAACCAGCACAATGTTTAGCCAACATTATTTCCTACGATTACATGACTATTAAAGTATATATTTCGAAAAAGATTCAGCATATTTATTATATATTGAGTTGATGTTACTACTAATACTTTGCCACTAGAACTAAAATATGATTATTCACTGCATTAATTAATCAAGAAGACAATTCCATCGTTCACCTATTGTGAGTATATACATATACTGTCGTAGCATATGATTAGATCTCTATAATTGCAGGGTGTGGATGTGGGTTTGGGTGTTGAGAACAGGGAATATTCACATCCATACCCCATACTCACATCCACACCTTATTTCTCAGCTCGAGAACATTGCTGAGACACTTGGAACTAGTGATCTTCGTGGCATTTTTTTAAAATTTTCTTCCTGCTTTAGTCTTCAGAGATAGTCTTCATCAAAAATTTTTTCCGGAAAAAAGTCAAGATAGTGGCTAGCTCTACATGTGAGCTTTCAAACGAAAAAGAATTTGAGTTCATCCTTTAATATAATAGTATGCCATTGGCGATGCGTCATCAATCTCACACTTTGATAAAACGTAAAACAAGTTTTTAAAATATTTTTTACAATTGTAAAATTTACACTGATACAAGCACAGGCACATATTGTATTAGTTAACAGTATCCATAAAACTTGATCAAATAGTGTTTAATGTGCCACATAACAATAGATATATCGCCATCTATTTTGTTCTATCCTTGTTATTGAATTTTAAGTTTATGAATATAAAATAGAATGATCGACTGAATTTTTCGGATAAAGATTGAGAGGACACAACTCACTAATTCACAATCTTCTCAGAAGTTGATCAGCACAAACAGGTCTTTCTTTCCTTAGCCAAATTAACTTTGAGGTTATGGGTATGAATTTGACATTTCGGAGTAATTTATTAGTGCCTTATACGACGCTAAATTGCAACAGCTTTCACAAAATATAAAACATATTCTGGGATAGCATACTCTTCAATGGCTAGAGCCAAAAGATTAGAAATCTTCACTTTCGACAACGGCAATTTTTGAGCCTATATTGGGATTATCATTTAATGAATACTATTGTACAACATAATGAACTAGCCAATTTTGCAGAAAAAAACATTTTGTATCCTTTAAGACGACTCTGAACTCGAACGAATGAGCGAAGGGAGAGAAAAGTACAAAATACTAAAGGATCCATTAAAAAAAATGATTTTTGTGATAAAGTGCTGAGGAGTGTATAACTTGTATACATCGAGATTTTTTACAGGAACGTCAGAAAGAGGTAGTATGTTGGATCTGAAGTATTCTAATGATGGTCTATCGTTTAAGACAATTAAATCCAAGATCAAAATTTTAGCGGTGGCCGAGATCCTGTCACAGACCCTCTTTCATATAATGTATATTATACTTTATAGAGGCAAAATAAAAGTATGCATAACTTTTGAAGGAAGTGTTATGCACTCGAATCCTTTTAGGGCATTTACTAGGGTACTATGTGGTATCTATGGGCAAAAATTCATTGAAATCTGAGGGAGACACCTAGGGAGGTTCCCTGGTTAGTTACATTATGCTGATAGTTCAATGCTCATCTCTTGATTAACTAAACACGATGTATAGCATTGGCCAAAAAAGGAAGCAAAGGCATTGTCAATAAATTGAGGCTAATTAAAATAATGAATAAGTATGAGATGGACTTAGCACTGTAAATGAAGGAGACTAATAGCTAACAATCATTTATCAATCGATCGTCGAAAAGAAAAATCTATCTTTGGAATCGATTTCATATCTTTCTGTATCGTATAAATTACTTACCGCAACGAAATCAACAGAATCTAATGTATGGAGAAAATGCTGTGTCACAGACCTTTTGATTTTACTTGATGCTGTGTATGTAACGCCGTTTGCTTGTTTTGTCTAATGATTCCTTTTTTTACCTTTGTATCAAGTCAACTTTATTCGTTTTTTACCTATCATTATTTTGCGTAGTTTTCTTCCTGTTTTTTGATATTTTTTTCTTGGCAATTGCAGACTGTATTGCGAACGAGTCTACATACGATGCGCACAGAAATTTGCATACCATGATACATATGCAAAAAATCAGATGCTTCAGCGACTTGCGCACACTGACTCTTGCACATGAAATAGAAAAAAAACATATATCTGAAAAGATATTGAAAAGCAAAACGAAGCAGAAAAAAATCAAGTTGGTTTTTATTTCGAAATACGGAATATGATATTTCCATGTAACTGTGAATAAAAAGCCTCGAAACAAAAAATTTGGATTATTAGTCTCATATACAGTTTATATCGAGTTATTACCATCGTACACACCTATCTTCATATACTCCGAACTTTTTATTCTTGAAAAAAATCTAGTTTGAATGATATTAAAACATCAAAAGAATTGCATGCTTGGTAACGACAATATATAATTTGATGTATACGACAAATACACAATCGCTTACAAATTAATACTTTAATATATACTCAAGAAGATCTGTTTGCACAAAGTGCATGAATTGCAAAGAATACAATAGAAGTATTATAATACAAGGGTCTAAAACAATTGTCAAACGTGTCAGTCTAAGAATGATATTGACACTGATAGTGGTTGATGTTTTTCGATAGGCCCTGCTAGACCATTTCAGATCATAAGAAAAAAATCAAGGAGAGTGCGGAAATGAGTATAAGCCTTATAGTCAGTTTTTCTATCATCCAACGACACACGATATCCGCAGTCACAACTGTAACCCACATTCATGCATCCATACTGACGTCCTCCTATTGAAAGACATAGTCATACAAATTAGCACGTCAGCGCTCAATCAGCACTGCCTGTATGAAAAGAGTACAGATCAAAATTTCAGCATAAAACATAAACCCTTGTTAGCGAAAGTTGTAGAAAATAAAACATCGAGATAGTTCTATGAAGTGCAGAATCTGCATAAATGTTATTACACCCATGTACAGTAAATAATTACTAAAGAATAAGACTAATCTGTTTTTTGAACAACATCAAAACACTCGTCCAATCTTTCAGTGAAATAAAGCTGATAATGTGAAAACGATAATGCATGGATGTGATGTTTCTGGAAGATTTGAAATAGGTGGAAAAAGTGTTCGATAAAGTCGATTAGTTGAGAAGTTCTTCGAACATATAATGTTAATTAGAGAGAAAACCAAATTCTAACTGAAATAAGTCTCCAACACAGTATAGGTTTGATAGACAATGAAATTTTCAAGTCTTTAGTAGAAATGCTCTTCACTCTCTATGATAGGAGCTACACAATTTCCAAGTCAATAGACGATATTGGAAGTATTACGGTCACGTTATATATGTGACAGGCAACTTTCTTGGCGTGTCTATCAGACCTTTGGAAAGTAGTTCACTTTACTCGAGGTATACTTCAACACGTATAAATGATTGTGAGCTCACAAACACTGAATTCACCATAGACATAAACCATTTTACTCACGTGCCGGACTAATAGTAGGAAAGTTCACCATTGTACGAAAAGGAGCAAGAGACTTACAAGGGAACATTCCCAGGTGTTGGAGCGATTTTGAGTTGGGACTTAGTGCATCTTGTAGATCTTAGTGAACTATGAATGCTCAAAAAAAAAGTTCGTGCCCATAGCGTATTCCTAGCGAGATATTGAGGTTTTAGTGAATTCTCCCTATAGGACCCCACATTTGCAGCAAACTAATATTGTTGAATTTTGATCTGAAACTTTGTCCACATAAACAT